>VZSZ01001999.1:564598-727458 GCA_013398815.1 Ibidorhyncha struthersii | reverse complement strand
AAAGAAAAGAAAAGAAAAGAAAAGAAAAGAAAAGAAAAGAAAAGAAAAGAAAAGAAAAGAAAAGAAAAGAAAAGAAAAGAAAAGAAAAGAAAAGAAAAGAAAAGAAAAGAAAAGAAAAGAAAAGAAAAGAAAAGAAAAGAAAAGAAAAGAAAAGAAGAAAAGTTCTTCTAATCAAATACATTTAAGCCTTGAAATCTTCTGCTGCAGAATGCCAGAGAAGCTAAATATTCTCTCGACTTGAAGAACCAATAGCGAAAATTTATAGAAGAAAAATCCACAGTTTCTAATCACACCATTTCTAGGTCAGTAAGATCTGAGGCACACATAGGAGCTGAAAAAGTAGTGTGGGAGAGCACCAATAAATGCTTACACTTGTGTTTTGCCTATGTATCACGGTATTGAAAGTTCAAGATAATCCCGGGTTATATGAACATTCTGTCTGATCTATTAGTCATCTGTATTTATTTATATAAGAATTTTCTTTAAGTATAGACCAATTTGGCATTGGAAAATCTACAGCAGTTAAGGTTTTTAAACAAAGCATTTTTTCCCAAATTCACACATGCACAGAAAAGGTCCAGATGGATTCAGATGATTCTAAATAAATGTAAATTCATGCTGTGTGCCACAGCCAAAGAATTTAACACTTTGAGTCCTGTTACATAAGCTAAGGTGAATCTGTAACAGATTAAGATCATTCTGTCTTCCAACCCTCTTCCTGGACCTGGAAAAGGGGTGAGGTCCTTATCTGTCAGATACTCCAACTCAGTGTCTCAGCTCATGCTTGTCTTCACTAGTGATTTAACCTATAGCCCATGACCATGGGCTAACTTAGTTGAGCATCCCAGCTGGCAGCTCTGCGGGGCAGCCAGCAGCACCTGAGTGGGGCAGAGAGAGAGTAATGGAAGTATTATAAATGTCATTGTAGAGATTCACCAGAAGCTGTCTGACAGAGGGTTAGAAATCAGTATTGTGTGATTTCACTGTTGCTATTGGTTGGCTACTTTGATGTATTTCTCTATACTTCAATTTTCCTTTGATGAAAGTTTCCAAAAGTACATATATTTTCTTGCTGAATCACTTTTGATATTTAATAAAACATATCAATAACATGCATTTACGTGATAGAGCACCTTCTATTTTTCTCTTTTTTTTATTTTTTAGCAATGGGAATTAAAACATTAAACTGCTACACAGAAATTTCCATTTTGATTTCTTTGGTAGGTTTGCAACTGTCAGAGATGATTATTGCCTTCAGCTACTCTGTTCCATTAGATTTTTTTCATATTGTTCTTAAATATACGCAACAGGAAAAAAAAGTCTTCTGCCCTGCTTTCCTTTCATTTGGAGGAGAAGGGGACCAGGTTTTTAAAAAAACATTTTTGCAGTCTGAAATAAAACTGAACAGATGTACTGAACCATAGTTGCAAGAAAAAATAGTGCTCTAGTAATGATAATCCAAATTGTCCTCTGTTGACTTGACTGGAATGTGAAGAAAAAACAACAGACACATCTGAGGCAGAAAAACTCAGGGATTTCTTAAAACTTCAGATGCACAGTTTCTGTTAATTTCAATAAAACTGCGTAAACTCTCTTGGCAGCATAGCAGGTTTCGGTAACTCTGCAGTGCTAATTTAATGGAGATGATAGCAATCGTATTATACGGCATATGTAATGCATGGATGTTTTCTGTATATACAGGCACCCATATGCCATTATTTATCATTACAGTTGGCAATTTTGCTTAACTACAAATTACTAAAGATTTCTATAAGAAGAACAGAAATGTGGAGTCTCAAAATTAGCCAGTATGATTTAAAATGTTGTGCAGAACAGTTAGCAAACAGTATCTGTATTTTTCTGCGAGTTCTTGGCTGCTGCTGCAGATCCTGCATTCCCTTTTCAAAACCTTCATATAACCTGAAGTTTCACCTCAAGGAACAGCAAACAACTTTAGAACAATTCCATTTTCTGGCCTAACACAAAACCACGTTGTTTTTTTACTATGCCCCTGATACTGCTGCCATAAAAGAAGGAGAACGAGGATAGAGAGTTTTGTATTAGTGTAATACCATCTTTATAGTTCATTATTTTTACTAACTTGTGCTTTATTAATTTGCAAAAATAGCTGACAGGAGAAAAAAATCTCACAGTCACACAAAGCTCCCAAGTAAATATGACACAAAGCTGCCATTGCATTGTTAAAATGACCTATTTCTGTTTCCTTTAAATGAAATTACCTTCATATTCTTGTGACTAATCCATATACATCCCCAGGGAAATTCCCTATGTGACATAGGCATAGGTGAAATTGATCTATTGTTAAAGGTAGGTTAAAGTCAAGTTAATCAGAAGTAGATTCCTGAAGAGTAGTTGAGCCTTTGTCTTAACTCATAACCTCTGGGAAAAAACAGATGATAAAAATGAGTACAGGGAACAACTTAAGGAGGAGGAGACAAATGTACAGCTGAAAAAACCCTAGTAAGAACTCCTTCAATTAAATCAATAAATCTCCCTACAGCATGGGAGAGAACAAAAGTGCTTTAGTGGTCAGGAGTTAATCTAGAAAATCTACCATCTAATCAATGTGAAGTTGCAGACTGAGAAGCAAATGCTGTTTTAAGCAGTTTTAAAAAAAGTCTGTGTGTACTTTGCCATTTCCCAAGCCTTCAAAAAGATCACATTTTCAGGGGAAGGTTCTGGGGAATCGGCAAGAAGTATAGTCCTCATTTTAATACCAAAGCTTCTAGGAAATCAGGGCATCATATAGACAGAACCAATACTACGGAGGGAAAAATAGCCTCACGTGTTTGATGGGGACAAATGAGTAACACATTATTTTAGAATTTTGGAGAACTATAATGATTCGATGATGTCTGTAAAGAGAGGAATGGCATGCAGATAAAAGAAATTTCAGTAGCAGAGAGCGTGCATTTTTCATATGTAAGTAGAAAAATGAGTCTCCTTACATGGATAGGTGCAAACAGATGCCAACCTAGGCCGGCACCGACCAGTTGCATCACTATGTTAACATTAGCAGTTTGGACGAGCTGAGAAGCCTTACCAGAAGCTTCACAGGATACGAACCGAAATAACTAACGAGTGGGGAGCATTTCCCGGGAAATAAAGTAAGAGAAAATAAGGATTCGGACATATGAAGCACTGCAGTAAGGCCAACAGCTATCCTTCAATTACACCCTTGCCTTTTCCTAAAGGTAGTCTGTGTATTTGGCTTTACCCATTTTTGCTCTGCTATGTAAATATTATAACTTACCTTCTGGATGTGATTCTGTCAAAAATGAGACAATTGGACAGGTAAGGATAGAACAATAATGTCCTTTGCCATGTGATACCTTCTTTCTCCTTTGACAGGAATTCTGGAGTTGGAAATAAGTCCACCTGAGTTAACAGATGTATGACATACTACAAACTATCTGTTGTGAGACTATTTTTCTTTCTACCACCAACTTTGCATTCCCACAGGCTCTTCTCCTACAATATAAATTCCCTGGCTGATGCTCTTAGATGTAGCCAGAAATGTCAAATGAAACTTACCTCTTGTGGATTGTCACTTACAGCTGCAGAATACACACTGATCAGACAGTCCCCTCTAGGGACTACAATTCTACCTGTGTTGCTCAGACCTCCTGTGACAAACATGAGGAGCAGGTACTACAACTGACACGAGGAGCAGGTACTACAACTGAGGTTCGTTGTCCACTGCACGTTATTTCCCACATGCACAGAAACATTGACCAAAAGTGTAAAGTCACAAATCATAATGTGTGTTACTCAAGCTGTGGTAGTATTCCCACATAATTCATTGGGGGTAGAATGAAGTGTATTCTTTTCGCCACATAAAAATTAAGTTAGTGAGGTTTCTTAAGAAAGTTCTGAACTAGACAGAAAATTAATTTACTCTTACCTCAGATCCATGCAACAAACAAAACATATTTTGGGGAAGGGGAAAGGCAAATTGGATTTTTTTTTCCCTTTTGCTACTAATTTGTATTGTGTGTCTCTGTTAAAATTGTAACAGTCAAAAGGACTGTGTTTTTCTCATAGACACCATCTGGCACTGTTACAGATTTTAGGGAAGGCTTCATTCATCTTAATGAAAGGATTAGATTTATCAATTATGGTATGAAAAACATAGAGGTTATCCTTGATAAGTGAACTTCTAATTGAAGGCAACGATTGGCAATCTTCAAAAATATCAAACATAACTTGAGAATATATAAGAAATATGTTTTGTAACATATTTGCATTTCAAAAAGGATTATGAAATATACATTTCTGTGCTATTTAATTTTTATCTGATACTCTTTGTTCTTTTTAATTTAGAGAAACCCTGGATCAAACAAAAGTCAGTTATAGTCATGCATTGTTATCAAGTGAAAACAAGTCTTAATAAGGTTTGTACCCTATTTAATCAGTGTGTCATAATAATAGGGAAACTATTTATTAATATTAAAAATGTTACTTTATTTTAATTATGAGAGTAGATGTGGCATTACTTCTCTAAGCCAATTATGCCACATAAGACTAAAAATAAAGAATTCATACAGTTTCACTTCAAAGAAAGCCATTAGGGGCTTGTTTCTGAATATTTTCATCCAGTATATTTTATACTTAGCAAGATTTATCTGTGGAGCAATTTTCTCTCCAGACTGCAGTAAATAAGTGTGAACAGCTGCATCCCTACCAGCCTGCACACAATCTCACCCTATCCTTTAACTTAAGCACGCGCAGACTTGGTATCTGGGCAACAGGCATCCAGCAGAAAGACTGTGATTGCAAGGGACACAAACATGCCAGTGGAAAACTACATGAAGCCATGAGCAGCAACGGATATATTTAGAGGAACTGAAATCTAAACGTTTTTTTCTTGTGATTAACAGACCTGTTGAGAAAAAGGTTGACCAAAAAGTTGACCAAATCTCAATAAATCATTGCTCAATACCAGTTCAAGCATATGATCCCACCCTGTAAATGCAATGGCTTTTTCTCCGACGATCATAGTTCAGGCAAAAGCAACAGCCACCCTCTGTAAATGGAAACTGTTTCATTCCTAAAGGAACGAAGAAATAAATTAAATCTAGAAAACATTAAAAAAAAAAAAATCTGTAATAAAAAAGATAAATTGAGGTGGGAATCCTTCCTAAAGTCATTTGGTGGAAACAGGGTAGAATCTGCTTCCATTTCCTTTAACCTGCAGCATTAAAGGACTGCAACAGTGTTTGCTCTAGGATAATAATCCTGCACTAACATAGCTCTCCATTATGGTTTAATTTCATTATTGTTTGTTTATATGAGCTATGAAATAAACTATCATGATATATTCTGGTGTGATTTTGACAACTAATATCCTGTCTCAGGGCAGCAACATCTGGATACTTGTTTACTTGATCATTATTGAAAGGTCTTACTTAGGAGATTTTTAACTTTCTTTTGGGGGGGGAGACTTTCTCCTTTTTTTGTAAAAAACACACAGTTTTAAACTACACATATTTTCAACAAATCCTATAGGAAAACTACCTATACATCTGAAAGAAGGAAAATCCTGTGAAATTCTTAGTTATTGACAATATGTGATTTATTAATGAAGTAGATTAATGCAAATAAAATCCACAAATCTCTTTTTTTTTTTTTGAAGTGCTCTACAAAAATGAACCTGTAAAAGTAATTCCTACTACCATAATTATTCCACATCTTACTCTCTTTCTTACAATAGGAAGTTATATTCTAGCATATTTCCAGTCTGTAAGCAACGCATATGAGGAAGAGAGGAATAAAATTTATGGTAGTCTCCATACGAAATAAGGTCATTAATCAGAACATCTTTGAAAGAGGTGGAGGAAAACCACTGTAAGTAACAGCACTGCACTGACAGAAAAATACCTATATATAAACCTTCTCTGTATTTCTATTCAAGGCTATTTCTATTTAGGGTATTATGCTATTCTTGGGTCTCAGAAATAAGTAAATTTTATCAAATAAAAAGCAAGAACTTTTACTAAATTATGTCTCCACATGTGTGCATGCACATGAATGCATAAATGCACTAGAAAATATGATGGCTCTAAAGCCAACAGACATCTCTAGAAGCATCAGTACCAAATTTTTAGCTAATATTAATGAACATCTGTCCACAGAAGTCCAAATAATGTTTAGAGTACCTCAGGTTATGGCCTCCTATGTTTGACAGATATCGCTCTTTCTGTAGGTTTTAAAACTCAGTAATTCCATAACAGGGACAAAGTCTTTTCTTAACTGATTTCAGAAGCAAAAATATTCTACAGAATAATTACCTTTTTCATAAATTCTGTACAAATGGGTGAATCAAAAAGGGAAACTTGTGCCAAATACTGAGTTTTCTCTAAGGATTTAACAACTAAGCACTAAAACAGTGACTTCAAGATAGGCACTATATCATCAAACGGAGAATGCAGAATGATTTACGAACACCCGTTTGTCCTTTCACCAAAAAGCATACTTAAACATGTAATAAAATCATGTAAACTTACAGCACCAAAATCAGAAAAAAATATCCCCAAGTATTCCATGAATCAGAACACCTTTAGAAGAAATTTGCCGAACAGCCAATAGAGCAATCTGAATGCTCATGCTCAAATCCAGACAAACTCAAGATGATAAGAGTTAATCAAATGTGAAAACTATGACAAGAAGGGATGTTCAAAATCTTTAAGATAACTGAAAGGCTACTAACAGATCTATAATTAAAAATGGTCAGTGGGGAAAAAAGATTTCCATAACAATAGGCAGAGTACTGATCATTTTGAAGAAAGTGGTTTGTGACCCAAAGCCAGCGTACCTGAAATTTTTGATGAGAGGTGAGAGCCAAGGGAGACATTTATATAAAAATGCAGTGTGCTCAGGAATCAGAATGATAATGTTTTATTTACGGCTCAGTAGTAATGTAACAAGCAAACCAGCATCTGAAATAGCATATATGCAGCTAAAGTGACTGAAATGATTTGTCAGCCACATGCTATGTGTGATTATTAGCAACGGCACAGTATTCACCAGGTGGCCTTTGATAGGACTCTTGGCCCTGAAATAACCTGTTGGTACTCATGGGTACGTAACAAAGCACAGCTCTGCCCTAGTGGTATAGCTGAGGGACTCCTAAACAAGCATAGGGAGAGCCTTTTGGTACTGGCACATCTACTGAGAAGGGATGCAGCCTATAGTCTCTGAGGACTTTGGGACAGGACAGCAGTTAGTGCAGCTACACCAGGGCAACCAAAAGGGGTGGCATGTCAGCAGTGTCATCACAGGCTTCCCAGCCCAGGAAGCCTTCTGTAGCAAGAGCTAGGGGATGCCATCACCTTGCAACAGACTAGTGAGGAAATGGAAATTCTCTGCCTCTTTCTCATCCTTCCTCCCTGCTCCAAGATGAACATGGTTCAGGGATCCTCACAGGCATTTGGCTTTTCCTTAGTGCCGTGATGGGATTTTGCATGGCATACATATATGCTGTGTGTGGTGATGGTCCTCAGGGGAGGTCCTTAATATGGGACTTCTGCAGGTGCTACATTTTATTTGTACAAGAAGATTTCACATCTCACACCCTCAGACTATTCAAATATTAGTCTCGCTTACACATTGTAAGTTAATACATACTATTTTGTGCAGAGTCAGGATACCCAAGTGAATAAAAGCCACTTAGAAAACACAGAAGTTGCAAACTCTGAATCTTTCTATATGAAAATAAAAATAGATATCTGCTGATCTAATGAGCTAGCAGATTATTATGATGATGATTTGGTTGAAATTAGATTTCTGAATATTGCATATAGAAGCCTAATAACTGTGATTCAGTCAGTTAGCAAAAGAAAAAAGGAGAAATATGAAAGCTGACCTTAGGCAACTGAATACTAGTTTATAATAAAATAAAGCTCTAAAATTGCTCTCTTGTTTTAGAAATACACCATAAGCATGCTTGTTCTACTATAATAAGCAATTACAGCTACAGCTGCTTGATGGACTTTCACTATCATGACTGACTTAACCACTTGATCTTCCTATTGGGTGCAATACATGATGGATTCTATTCACATGGGTACTCATGGGTATCATGTAGTCTGGTACTTTGTTCTTATCTTAAGGTGACACTTCACAGGGAAGAGCACATGGATGAATTAACTTTGTTCCTCATAAACTATTACTTAAGCACTGTAAAAAATTTCAAGGAGAATGACTACAAATTAATTTGGTTATCTGGTATAAAGAAACTGATGTTCACAGAGAAAGAAATCATAGGAATTACATTACCTTTGGCTTTATGATTTTTACAGTTCAAAAAAAACCAGTTAATTTTCATTATTACACGTTTTAATAAGCTCTTCAGATCCTGAACTAAAAAGTCTTCACTTGCATTTTTTATTGTAGGACTATTAAAAATATTTTGAATGAAAAGCAACCATTTGTAGCAGAGTCACAGAGCCAAGGTAAATTACTGGACTGTTTATCATGAGTACACAGTATTAGAAACCCAGTTTACATCTCTGCTGGTTTCTGTTAGTATAAAGGAAATACTACATATAACAACACACACACACACATTGACATAGATACACAATACACACTTTGAGTCAACTTCTCTTTTGTGAGACTGTATTGAGAAAAATAGAGCTGAATTTGAAATCCAAATCCAAGCAAAATTGTGTCGGTGAGGCAAGCTCAATTAATAAAGAGAAAAAAAGGAAAAATAGAAAGTTAAATGCGTAATATTATATGATTGATTTTATTTTGTTCTTATTTCAAGGGAATATACCATTTACAAAAGATGACAGAACACTGATATTAATGAAAGTGCTGTATTTATCAGAGAGAACATATCTCAGAGGGTATAACCAAGAAAGTTGTCCAAGAAAGTGAAGTGTTAGCAACAAATTACACAGAATCACAGAATCACAGAATGGTCAGGGTTGGAAGGGACCTCTGGAGATCATCTAGTCCAACCCCCCCTCCAGAGCAGGGTCACCTACAACAGGTTGCACAGGACATTAACTCTGAACAGAATGGACCAAAATCATAGAAGCATAGAATGGTTTAGGTTGGAAGACACCTTGAAGATCATCGAGTTCCAATCCCGCTGCCATGGGCAGGGACAGCCCCCACTAGACCAGGTTGCTCCAAGCCCCATCCAGCCTGGCCTTAAACACCTCCATGGATGGAGCTTCCACAACTTCTCTGGGCAACTTGTTCCAGTGCCTCACCTCCCTCATAGTGAAAAATTTCTTCCTAATATCTAATCTAAATCTACCTTCTTCCAGTTTAAAGCCATTTCCCCTCATCCTATCACTGCATGCCCTTGTAAAAAGTCCCTCTCCAGCTTTCCTGTAGCCCCCTTTAGGTACTGGAAGGCCACTATAAGGCCTCCCCAGAGCCTTCTCTTCTCCAGGATGAACAACTCCAACTCTCTCAGCCTGTCCTCATAGGAGAGGTGCTGCAGCCCTCTGATTGTCTTTGTGGCCCTCCTCTGGACCCGCTCCAACAAGTCCATGTTTTTCCTATGTTGGGGGCTCCGGAGCTGGACGCAGTACTCCAGGTGACGTCTCACCAGAGCAGAGTAGAGGGGAAGAACCACCTCACCTTCATCAGGGATGAATTCATTTCACATGGCCAGTCAGTCTTTTTGCTAAGACCATCAATTTCATAATTAACCTCTTTCACACTCTCAAACACTTCTTCTATCTCCTTTAAAAGTGGACTAATTTGACAATGGTATTAATGGGTGCTTTAAAGTCAGTTTAAAGTAAGGAATTAGAATATGCTTCACCATAAGACAAAGAATTCCCTAGACAGAGATCCAATGAAAATGAAGAAACAGTAACAGCCTTGTTTCTTCTGACCTGGAATTAATGTCCAAGTAAAGCACGACACTTTGTTGACTGCTCAGGAGTACATATTCTGTCACAACTCCATCACGTTCTGTTGGCCCTTGCATTTTAAAAAATTGCTACCCAAATATTACCTAGCTAATGCTCAATACATTCCAGGAAGCGTAATTAGTTCAGCTGCAGAGAAGGGGAACCAGGACAGGAACCTGCCACCAAGCTTGCAGAGAACTGCAGTGGAAGAGACAGAAACATAAAGGACTTCCTGCTCCACACACATGGATTACCAGAGCTTTTTTGGAGTGTCTCTATTCAACAGTCCACCCCAGAATGGTTTCTCCTAACCACCTGGTAAATGGGATTATTTTCTCATGTTATTACTCCTGCTCCCACTTATTTTTTTATTTCTTGATTGCACTACACATCTGTTTGGGATTTCAAAACTATTTTTCAGGCAGCTCTTACAGTTGCCTCCTTAATTCTTCCTCTCCACCTCTGTACCACACACAGTGACTTTCCCGTTTGGTTTTGTATATTTCTTTTAAATCCACACAGAAGGTTTAGAAGAAAAAATAAAGAAAGCTGTATCAACATGCACTTCTACTTCTGTACATTAAGTGAACCCCTTCTAAAAATGCATCAAGACACCAAAGTACCCCTTGAGAAGAAAAAGCAAGCAAGAAACTTCTCATCATAAAACACCTGCTTCCAGGATTGCTAGAGAAAGCTAAGGTCATGTTCCTTTCACAGATAATACAGAGTCCGTGCAACTGGGGATGCAGTATGTGGATTAATAACACCTTTTGCTACAGTAATAATATGTCTGTGTTACTTATTTTTCAGAAGAGCAATTTTCTTTACACTAATAAATCTAAGTGGAGAAATATGGCTTATGTCACAAAAATGTATTGCAGCAGCGTAGTCTTTATCACGGGGTGAAGAAGGCCTTTTATGTTTATTACTACACCGTTTTAAAAATGTATTTGAAAAACGTAAGCAGTGTCATTACAGATATTCAGTCAAGCCAAGTGCGTTATTCATGATATATAAGATAAGCCACGTGTCCCATAGTGCTTTATCCATGATACGACTCTTCAGTACTGACTTTCAAACTTAGAGAAGCGCAGACATTAACACTTGCCGTAAAGCATGGCTCTGATTTCCTGCAAGAGGGATGCTAAGCAGACTTACTGCAGCATCTTTTTTGAAAGCTCCCCACCTGTGACAGTAACTAGTCTTTCCTGTAAGGGTTAATGACTCCCCTGAATATGGAACAGGGCTTGAGTACCAGAAAAGGTAGTATACTGCACAGACATCACATGCTGCATTCTCAAACTCTTGACCAGTGGCTACCAAATCTGCTGCACTGTAGTACATACATCTGAGAATGATGCTTAGTATTTGTAGAAATGACTGATTTATGTCTTTATGAGTTTTCTTAGGACTTGCGGGGAAGGCAAAAGAGCAAAGGTGCTTTGGCTTTTAGGTAAATTTGTTGCCTGGGAAATTTCCATCCAAGTTTCCCACTCAGAGGCTGATCTTGTCAGGTATGATACACACTTGTTTCCAGTCCAGCAATGGATATAAATGAAAAACCTGTGAGTAAGACCATTTGACCTCAGAAGAACTAAATGATTACATAGTTGCTATGGTACATATCAGACACTCCACTATGACTACCCACCTTCACTGTGGGAAGGATGTCCGAGGGCACTGACAAGCAGCACTTAATTCCTATTGACTTCAAGAATGAGATATTCATTTGAGAGAGTTTTGACTCAATTCATGTCTCTATACAGAAATTGTATTAATTCCATTCAAACACACTTTAATACATCAGGAGAGATCCAAAGGTACTTTTTTGCAATGGCAAAAGCTATCATAACAACTCTGCACTTGATTGTGTTCAAATTTCTATGAAGTCAGATTCAGAAAAATGCCACTAGGTCAGTGGCATATGCTGTCATAAAACCAGAAATGCATCAGCCCCATTTTGTATGTGTGTTGCCCTTCCTCGAGACTGGCAGTGCACTGAATATCGATATGGCAATTCATACGCTACCAGGAGCCACATGACTTGTCATAGACAGTTCTATTTTACAGTTCAGAAGTCACCATTGAACACTCTCCGAACATCTCAGTTTACTACTTATTATTCTCTGACATGGTTCTGATCTTTTAGTAGTTTCTTTTACTTTGGTGATAATAATATAGTTTTGTGAATATTGCTAGAGAAAGAGCAGGGTGACATGTACACTAGAAAACAGTATTAATTATTATTCTGACAAATTTGTAATACTTCATAAAATATGTATAAATGAACTTAATGGAACAAATTATTCTGAAGAGACAACTGCTGTAGATATGCATTCAACTAATAGATGTACTTAGCAACACAGAAACAGTTGGGAGAGAAATATTAAATATGGAGCTCTTCAATGATTTACAGAAAAACAAATATCTCTACTGTTGCAGGTATTGACTACTGTCCAGGATAACATCACATAGTCCTTTAAAGAAACTTTTTAATAATAGTTTTAAATTCCTACTAGCATTAAAAGACAAAAGCTAAAAACTATAAAGAGAAAAGGATGAATGCCACAAAAAAGCTAATGGACAACACTACAATAGCAAAGTCAGATTCAAAACAGTTGAAAATTCCAGTCTTTGAAACTATACTAATGCCAACATCAACTGATGCTCTGTTTAAACATCAGTACACATGCCAACAAATTGTGGAATTAGACATACAAAAAGTACCTAGAAAGACTTTTGGTAAGACAGAATGCTTTACTGGTCCACGTTGTCCAAACAACTGGCAAGATACTCCATTATCTATTTGAAATGTTCCAGTAAATTGTCTTGGGTTTTTTGTTGTTAATTTTTACTATAGATGAAGGGAACACGTAAAAAGTGTTTAAAAGGGTTGTGTTTTTTTTGGTTTGGGGGTTTTGTTTATTGTTGTTTGGGTGGGGTATTGGTTTATTTTGTGGGCTTTTTTTAAACACCTCATTCATAAAGGACTACCAGTGGAGTTTCTTTTCTTTTCTCGACAAGACTTTTTAAACAATGTTTTAGTAATAGAAAGAAAAATGTTGTCAGCATACATTTTAGTTTCATCAACTTTTAGCTCAGATAATCTGGAGAGCACTTTGCCCTTAGTTATTTCACCACCATGCAGTATTTAGCCAAAGGATAAACGCCACGGAAAAGTGCAAATGCTGTCAGAAAAATAGAAGGAACAAGATAAAAAGAAGGAAAAATTTAAAAGAAAAGCAAAAATGCTGAAAGGTATAAAAATGAAAGAAGAGAGAGAGAGAAAACTATCCACATTCATGATTTAGCCAACCCATCACAGAAACAATTTATCCAGATTCTGAAGATACTACTATATCAGCATTATAGTTTCCAAATCCTTTGTCCCTCCACAGGAATCTGTTGTTATGTTCAAGAATCCTACTCCACTAGCATGGACAATAACACTACTGGACCTGGAAAGAGGGGCATCAGCCAGTGAAAAGGCATAGGCATCCAGATGGTTTTAGGGAGATCCAAATGCCATTTAGTTTCAGACTGAAAAAGCTCCATCTAGAAATAGCACGATCAGAGAAGGTGTCTCAGGTGGAAAACTCTTCCAGTATTGCTGAAATAAAACAGTTTTTTCCCTGGCATTTCTGACTAATACCTTCTAAACCAGCATATGTAAAAGTAAAAAACTTGCACTTTAATTTTCCTCCAGCAAGACAGGAAATGCAACTCCATCATTCACTGCTCACGTGAGGCCTGGGTGAATGCACAGTAGAGTAGAAATTCTGCTGTTCATTTTTCTACCTAGTGACACAGGAACTGTGCTGCCATCACTGAGCTCTCGTATCTGAAAGTGCTGGTCCCCAAAGATGCAGGATTACAGTCTTGCAGGATTACAGACTAGTCATCCAGAGGAAAGACTCCTTATTCTGGAAGTGACATATTGGAAAGTGTCCCTGCTCATGGCAGCGGGGGGAACAACATAATCTTCAAGGTCCCTTCCAACTCTAACTGTTCTATGATTCTGTGATTATAGTTAAACTGTTCCTAAACTCATGCATAAGCAGGTATTCTGAGAGTAATGTGCATTTACCAGCTGGCTTATATGCATGCAAGACTTGGACCATATTGGGTTTGCTTCCTCTGTTTGTCACGAAATGAAAAGTAATTATGTATAAGAATATTTGTCTGCGAACAACTCCATAAATTACCAAGAAAGATTCTTAACGTAATTGAGGTTGGAACCCATAATTGAATTGAAAATGTTTCTTCCAATCTGTGATTCTTTGCAAGACAAGTGATATTATCTTTTCAACACACTTACTGGATTCAGTGCTGTGCCTCTATAGTGCACTACTAGATTTGGAAAAGCAGCTGGTGATGACATGCAGTAATTCTTCAGTCCAGTAATAAGTGTATAGAACCTAATGATTTTGGCAAGCTTTTAACATTTTATTACTGGCAATGTGTTTTGCAATGCTCGTGTAACTTAGCAATAATAAAGAAAACAAAACTGTCTGTTGTTCAAAATGTTAACAGTGAAGAGTTCTTTGCATATCTGAAAAAGATAGGGCATAAATTGACCTCTTCCACTTACATTGCAAAAGGTTTAAAAAGCAAGTAACAGAACCAAATATACTGTGGGAAAGGTCTTTTTCACCAGAAAAAAACAGTGAGTTTCAGTCGCCCACCAGACTCTTTAAAGAGACCTACCAGTTCTCCGTCCTAATGGCATATAATTAGGAGATTCTGGAAAAGTGATGCCAGCTGTCCTTTGAGATTTTATTGGGTTGTCTCAGAGACCTTTGAAGCCACACTGCCATTGGAAGATTGATGCAAGTGGTTACCGCTGTTCTGTAAATGCACTGTAAGACTCAGATGACAATGCCTCACCATCCTTCTAAAGCAAGACTGTACTTCAGTTCCCTTCCTTACATTTATGGTGATTTCTGTCTCTCTGAGTTCAGGTGTTGCACAGCAATAGTAGGGACAGTTGCTTAAAATATCTGACTTGTAATTGTTTCTGAAGGTTCGGTCTTCCTCTGTTAACACTTTGTAACTCCTCTACTACCACTATTACAGTGTAATAAAAACATTTCCCAGGTATACAAAGTCACTGCTGGACATGAATAACTTCACCATATAAAGACGTAAAATTAGCAGAAATTCCCATGATAATTACAAGTTTTCTAATGTGGGTTTAAATTGTTGGGGCCATGGTGTGTTCTTGTATTATTGAATGCTAAATTTTGTTGAAGAAAATTACTATGTGTCAAAGAGTTACAGAAAAGACTCCAGCTGGAGCGGCTCACGTTAAAAAAAAAAACATTGCAGTGTCTGACTCACCATTTCCCTCCACTGGACAACGCCCAGTGGGCTACTGAATCTAGGCACTGGAGGAGCCAAATTGCATAAGTATAAGATGTGTAACAGCTATATGTGTGTCCTGATGCTCACAGGACATCTTTTTGACCAGATAAAGTATTCTTTTCTCTTACTAACTTTTTCACACTTTTCTTCAATCTTTCATCAGGGAAAAGTACAGACACTGCAAAATCTGCCTTTAATTCTGTCAATATTTTTCTGCAAAATATCCCAATAATGATGCTATATTCAAAAGAAGATAACAAGGCTAGTAATAGTGGAGGGAATAGCAGTGGTTTAAAATAATTCTAAGACATGAAATTAAAGAACCATTCAAAGATTCAATACTGTATTCATGGCAAAAGAACAGGGAACAAACTAGTGATTCAGTTGCTACAGAAGTTTTCTCACATTTAAATGCATGTCATTCTGCTAAAGAAAAAAAAAAGTATCAGACATTTTATTGATATCTTTTCTTCCAAGGAAAATCACTTGAATGGTTCACAACTCCTTCATTTTGTGATTTTTTACACTTTTATTGTACCCTTTCAAAATGGAAACATAACGAAGATAAAACTTGCTTAGTTCACAATAATGCAGAAAGCTTAATGAAGCTTTGTTATGGTTACAGAAAACTTTCATAACCATGAAAAAGTTAAGATCAGTACAGAGTTCCTCTGAGATAAGTCACAAATTATACCAAAATTAATTGTTTCCTATTATAATACCATGGTTTTGTTGCTTCTAGTAGGTTTTTTTTTTCTCTTGGTTAAGTCTCTCTGCTGTTACTACTGGGAAGACACACTGAAAAGAACAATGCAAAGAAAAGCACCTCCCTGTTTAAAGTGACACAGATGGCATCAAAACTGATAGATCATTTAGTTTCTGATATGCAAACATTATGTCATCTTACAAAGTTATTTACCACAGGTGCTTGTTTTTCAAATTAGACATCAACTTTCCTAAAGAGGCACCAGTTCTGTAACTATATAAACATGGGTCTTTGTAGATTCCTGCAGGAATTTCTGATGGGAAACAAATTTGTTTTCCATAAGCGCTAAAATATGTAGGCTTAGCATTCTTTTTTTTACCTGTGAGCACTTACTCTGGGAAAAACCCAGTCGGTGCAAGAGAACTCAGGAAACAACACCAAGACATCTGAAATAGGTTCACTTAAGGTTCAACATGAATATTTATGGAAAATGTTTTGCACTATTCACCCTGCTCTTGTTACTAAGCTTAATCAATTGATGTTAATAAGTAATAGTATACTTTGGGGCTGTGGAAAGCCAAAATAGTGTTTTGTTATTATTATTGCCACTTAATAATTTTCTCTGGCTCTTAAGAGTCAGCTGATTGGATTTTTATTTTAAACATAAGTTGTGACACAACACATGGTGCAAACTTTCCCATTCTTAGGTCAAATTAAGAAAGTAAGATTATAAAAATATAACTTGTTGAAGAGCATCCCATATATTTATGCATCTAGTAATGGTATACTTATTCTCTCAATAAACATTTATGGATAAGAACAAAATATAGATAAGAATAAAAATGCAGGAAAGAGAAAAGTGCCATTTATTGACCTAAAGGTTTTCCAATACATTTACATAAATAAGGCACAAAGATGGGGTATTTTCCCTCAGAATTTTACTTCTGTAACACCAATGGATTTGACGCAGATACTTACTGTTTAAAAGAAAACAAAGAAAATTCAAAGGGAATACTGTGTGGTTTTGCCTTTAGTTAAATCATTCCTGCTGAACCCTGGGTTAGGCCATTTTAAAATGAAACATTTTGATTTTTCATTTTAAACATGCACTAAGAAAAAAAATCACATATTTTTAATTGTATTTTGAACAGAAAACTATTTTAACTTCTGTTGCTATTTCCTTGCCTATCCTAATACCAGGACCCCCCTCAAGTGCTCATCTCCCATAAAAACCCACATGGCTGCCTACTGACTACCTCTGCTTGTTTTCAGATGTCCTTCAAATAGAGTTTATTCAAATATGCAAGAATCTTTCTGCTGTCCTCCATGGTCAAATTTTCTCCAGGACACTTCAGAGAGTAAGTATGAAGTGAAAGCTCAGGGTTCAAACTGTTCCTTCACTTATCTTATTAAATGTTTAATAAAATACTGTTGCAGACACTGAGAAAAAAATTGCAGAGGTTCATCATAACTGAGTCTAGCCAATCTATATGTCAATAATGGACAACAGATGATTCTTCCCAGTGTTTGCCAATCAATCACCAGCAACTTGTTTCATCAGCCATTCGAAAATAAAAGCTTTTACTAAAGCCCGTGAAAAAGCAGTTTGCTTTGTTCCATTTTCATCATGCCCCAAAATGACTTGGCTTGAATCATTTCCCTTCAAGTAGACGGAGAGAGAGTCTGAAAAGGCAAATAATGTTTGAAAGAGTAGTTAGAATGCAAGCGGGCTGTAAACTTAACTGCAGAATTTTGCTACTTGCTCTAGCCACTGTAAACAACTCTATAATACAGCTCTTTTAGACAAATAATTGCCCTGATGTCAGTGAATCTTAGTTTTAAGTGCCAGCGTGCTCCAGCATTTTGCTGGAGGAAGATCTGAGTTACCATATGCAGTGTATACATTAAATTTCTTAAACACGAATTGTACAAAAAAGCACATTTGTGAAAAGCAATTGACATTTTACACCATTAGTAGCCTCAAATTAATGTTTAGAATTCTTCCAAGCATTGCATTATATTTTATCTAATTATTGTCTTTTATTATTTATATAAATTAATTTTCATTTCCTTGAATACAGTCACTAAGATATTCAAGGTCAGTTGCTTGTTTTATGTTCCCTGACAGAATATTAAAAATTACTGCAGAGCATAGAGTGTCTTGCTCTTCAGCAAAAAAGTAGTGCTCGGAAACATACGCAATTATTCCTGTCACCTAGAAGGTGCCTGGCTTCCTCCCCTTTTCTTTTTTCATCAGAATTATACACTGTGAAAGTGGAAATATATCTAGGAGACTGCACTGGCTACTTGGTCATAGTCCCTGGGGGACTCTCTTGTCCCCAAGAAGAATGAAAACAGTCCCCTCTAATATCTAAGTGTAAGTATTTTTTTCAACCCTTTTTTTTGTAAACAAAGGGGTATAGAGAAGTTCAAGAGCTATCTGGAAGGCAACAGGCCCTAGAGGCAAAAACCACCATGCTGGCAGTCAAAAGATACAGACTCTGTTCTTGGGTCGTCTTTTGGTGTAGTGGGTACTCTGGAGTAGTCACTTGACTATCTCCATTTCACCATCATAAAACGTGAATAATATTGATATCTTTGAGATGACCAAAGATATGATACCCAATGGAAGAGAAAAGCATGGTTGTGCTCTTTCTGTTGTGCCTTTAAAACCTGTGTATTTGAAATAGTTCCAGTTAACTCTACAAGGAAGAAAGTTTTCCTGAAGAGTTGATGTGAGGCTTATATGTGTGGATCTTGCAGGACTAGACTAAATCTATAAAGAAAAATTGCAGAATAGGTTCTGTTTCAGGCGGCATGATTCTGCAAACTCTAGATTCCCTATTGAGCTCCACACTTCTACAGCATCCAACAGGCATCAAGCAGAACACCCCTGTTCAGCAGATGTCTAAGTATTTACAAAACACAGTGTCTTAGCCTGCAAAGCAATTTGTTTTAAGAACATAGTAACAAACAATTTCATTTTCTAGTCATTTATCACTTTCTTTCAGTACTGGGATTTAACAGAACTTTTGTGCTTCGTGTCTGATAGTCATGGTCTTTTCTTGCTGCAACCCTATTATGCTTTATGTGTAAATCCACTGAATTTCATACTAAATGATTACTGTATAACACTGCTTTCTTAACAGAGTTATATGTTACCAAAGAAGCTAAATATTAATTTATGACCTAATCTTTTCATTTGAATTCACTTACAAGTTCAAATTTTGTCTCCAAAATACAGTCATTTTATAAAACACCTACAATTTCTGCATAACAACCTCTAATACAATGTAGGAGTTATTTGAAAATATGCATTTTTCCCCAGTGTAATTTTCAAATGACATTAACACATTTTGACTAATACCTAAGAAGCACAGAGTTATTATACATATACATTCAGAAATGAGAAAATGTAATTTAATGACTGTATTACTTCAGGCTTCGTTCATCAGCCATTTCTGGCTATCATAATTGAGATTCTTACCTTGGCATTTTTTTGGCCAAGGACAAAAGAGTGCTAATTCTAAGTCCCTTTGACAGGAGGTGTCTGAAAAATAGGAAGAAAAAGTATTTCCCAGTAGATTTGGTGATAAAAATATCTGACATTATTCCATTCTTAATTGGAGGACATCAACATGTTTGGTATTCTAGGTCACGATGACAAAATTTCCAAATAAGAAGAGGAGAAAAAGTTTCAATCTTAAATCTGCCATAGATGTTTACATTCTGTGTAAATCTCACAAAGAAATGGAAGTTGTGAATCTATTAAGACGCTTACATGCATGATTCTTCTCTTCAGATGAAATTTCTAAAGTTATAGCGCTGTGTTCTAAAGGGCCTGTTAGCAGAAATAAATGTTTTAAGCCCATAGCTCTGAATGTGATGTAAGTTTAGAACACAATGGATACCTAAACCAAGAAAGCTAAGGAAGCAAGGAAGCAATGTAACTTTCTTAACAACTGCATAAATCACAGAAAACAAAGGATGACCACCTTTCCTATAAATATTCTAAACATCTTTTAAGATACTGAAAATAAAGATCCATGAGGGAGGAAGAAGAAAGTAAAGTGAGATCTTTAGCTCCCTCTTTTAGGAGAAGCAGGATTTCTCTGGGGCCTTTAAAGCCATTCACGGTAACAGAAAGAAATTGTGAATATAAAATAACCTCCCTAAGTTGACTAACCTTTGGGTGAAGAGGATTTGCAGGTGCCAGCTGCTAAGCTGGTTAAATTATTACCACACCTTTAGCTCTTGATGGAAAGCTGGTAGGCCCAAAAGCTTTTCTACTTTATCTACCTATATTAATTGGTGTAGTAAAAGACGTTGCCTATAAATCTTGGCTGCCCACAGGAGACTAGATATGCTGTGAGGATCAGACTCACGCTATGCCTTATCAAGGGCAGCTTCCTAGTGGTCACCTCGAGGGAAAGGATGCAGACTGGATTCATCCTCAACCCAAATGACAGTATTCCAAAAAACATTCCTGAAAGGAATAGTGGAAAAAAGAGACAATTAGCTTTCTAATCCTTTCTAGTATATGTGTTACCAACATTCCAAGTATGTATTTTGTCTCTAAACCTGATAGAGCAGAATAAAGTTACTGTTCTACCTCTACTTCTACTTAGAGATGTTTTGGTAGACAAGAAGAGTATGGTATTTTTGGTAAATGAAGTTCAGTGTGTGAAATATCATCTGACTGTGCCCTCTCACTGCGTGTAGCTTCCAGCTACCATTGATCTTGAATTGCAATTACTGAAGGAACATTGGGTTAGTTATTCATACCATAACTATGCTGGTAACTCCCCCTTTAGTCATCTAACCTCTGACTTCAGCAGTTTTGAGCCAGTACTTTGGACATCAATGACACTGAGAGGGCCTGAGCTTTCTCTTTTAATGTACATTTGGAATGGAAGAGTCAATAATATAAACAAACTGCTCATTAAAAGCTCAGGCACACCCGTCATGTTAAGGTCATTACAAAGCAGCAGCCAAATATATTGACCTAATATCTGAACATTCCAATATTCCACTTCTAAAGCAATGCATGAACTTATGAACAGAAATATTAATAACACCATAAAATAGTTTGATTTGTATGGGTTGAAAAGAAGCTATTAGGATTTTGCATACTCATGAGCCTTCCTTCTTTGTGGATGTGGAATGTTTGACTTTGATGAGTTTGCCTACATAGACATGTCTGCAAGACCACGCCGAAAATAACTTCTGCAACTGTAAGGCTTTTCCTGCACTGAGGCCCACTGCTGGAACAGAAATTCAATAGATAGATAGAGGCTGAACATCAATGGCTGTATTATGCAAAGGTGCTGCTTACACTATCTAAACATGCTCTGCTGTCAGACTCTTTGTAAACAGGAATAGTTTCTCATCCCTGTGAGCTTTAAGTTTCCACAATCTATTGGTAATAAAACTTTCTTTGGATAGGTAATATGTGCCCCACCAATACAGAGAAAGAACAGGACAACTTTTATAAATAAGCAGATGTTGTTCATTTTTTATTTCCCTCCTGCCAAAAACTGATTTACTGTAAATTCCCTCCATCTGGCAGGAAGCTAATCTGAATATGAATCAATCTATTCAAAAATAACTTCAAAAATTTTAGGCATTCATAACGTGTTTTTTTCTGTATAATACCATTTTTCAGTCATTCTACTCAGACAAGCAAGCTTTTCAAAGCAAATCAAGCAGAAATATTTTGAGCGGATTCTGCAACTTACATTTTTCATGAATTCTATCACAATAGTACCAACTTATTTTGATTGTTCTGCAGTCACTAAATGAATATTTTCAGGGAAGTAAAGCAGAGTATTCAAAAAACTGGGAGGTAGGAGGGAGTAATAATTGTCTATATACAGTGTACGTAAAATAATATGTAACAAAACTACGTTAAAATCACATTTTAAATATAAGTTCTATAGTTTTGGTCCCTCTTTTTCAAGTGCTCTCTTCCATCACTGAAACAGAAAGATAGGTAAATACATACACACGCTCACTTTAACAAAAGTGATACAGGAATAGCATCCAACAACCAAATATTGCCATAACTAAAGCTTAGCTGACAGTTCTGTATAAGTGTAGGTTACATTTGTATATACTCAGCAGGAAAATTTCTATAGAATCTGAGAATGATGAATAGACACCTGCCTAATGAGAAAATAGAGAAGTGAACTAGTAAAATACCGTCTCCTAATTATGTGTAAAAGCACTATATCTTTTCCTGGTCAGTTACTGAAGGCAATTAGAAAAAGCAAAAATATGTTTCTTGTTGGAAAGAACTGAAAATCAGGGCAAAACACCTCTACGCAGGAAAGCACTTAAGCACATACATGTTATAGGTATGTGCTCAATATTCCCTAAAGATTTAACGAAAGGTATAAATCTTTGCATTCAGGCTTTCAGCCTCCCGTTCAGGCAAATGCTAAAGGTACCATCCATTCTGAATTTTGAAAAGCACATGTTTAAATTTTAATAGTTTAACTACTTATGCTTAAAGTTGAGCATCTGCTGAAGCACACTGGATTACCAAGACTAAAGCACTCAGCATCAAAATGAGAGCTTGGGGGGAATACTTGAAGGGCAGAAGAGAAATGTATTCCTGAGGACCGGGAAGTACATACCATTCCAGACAGAAACAACAATATATGCAAGAAGTAAAAAAAAAAGGACTTATAAGGCAAGGAAAGTTGTAGAACCCATTGGGCAACGAAAAGGAAATGCAGATGAAATGAACAGCACTCCTAAAGGGAGCTGCAGTATTGTGTGGGAGGAATACAATCATGGCAGGAATAAACAGACACATAAATGAGAGTGGATTTACTGAAGGACAGAAGCATGGGAGGTGATTGCCCTTCCATTGTCTTGAGGAAGTAATATTGGCTCATATCATAGGGCTGAGCAAACAGAAGCACTACTGCACCTTCCAACAAAGCGTCAGAAGTGTCACCGGTCCCTCTCAGTTATCGACAAGGTGACCACAGAAATAAAAAACATCACAAAATGTTTTTATTGTATAGAATGGAAAATAAATGCTTAAGAGGACGCAGAAAGGAAGGGGTTTAAAGAATTATATATAAAATAAGCCCTCTAGTATGCACAGTGGAAGCTGCAGCAATGAAGACAGGGATGCTTAGTTACCTGCTTCTGTCATCCAGCAGAAGGGGTCACACAAGAGCCTGAGAGATTCTCTAGGCAGTTAGGATCCTCCTGCTTTGAAAGGCACTTTCATTGTGCCTGGTATAAGCACAACAGTGGAGCAAATAATTTTGCTCAGTTGGTTTCTGGCTCCCACTCAAAGAAGTCATTTTTACGGAATTGTGTGAATGTGTACTTAGTGCATATAAAAAGCAAAAGAAAAGAGACCAGAGTGCTCAAATAGTCTTCTATTTAGAAGGCTTAAACAGCCAAGGTTATAAAATCTGTCCTGTGACAATCCTTCCATGGCCCTTGTTTTTCACATGCATTTTGTGGTATGGCTCAAAAGCTCCTACATTCATTGCTCCCAGACCATATTCTCATTGGAGGAAACAGTTTATCATCCTAGACCTGCAGAGAGGCATTTTTACCCTAGTATCCCTCTGCCTATATAGATAGAGCTGGATCTCCTACTATCCAGAACGTCTAGCAAAGCAGAGAGCTGAAGTCACACAGTGCAGCTGTCGGGCAGCTATGAACACAATTAGGTCTGAAGGGGGCTGTAAAGTTTCATGCTGGACTTTCCAGGCTAATGAAGGGATGTAATGGCTCCTATATTTGCCTATTCTTTTTGTTCAGGGCAGTTCTTACTCTGACCTGCTCCTGATTTCCATGAGAAACTCAGAGATTGCACTTCCTTGCTCCACAGTTTCATCAAATATTCACGTGATCCTGATCCACCTGTAGCTTTGAACTATTTTGTTAGCTAAAACCTAGTCAACTAAAAGCACATTTGCAGAGTCTAAACCAAAAAAACCCAGCCATTAAATAGTGGTAAAATGACAAAGTAAAACCCCCTCTCCCATTAGTAACTGTATGCAGTTCAAAGAGGTATACTACAAAATCCCTGATGAACTATATAAAGGAGATACATATTCATTTAGTTATTTTATTGGTGTCATATATTGTTTATTAGAAGTACTTCACAAATCACTGTACTTCACCTAGAGGTTTTACATGAGCAAAATGGATTAATTACTTATTAGCTTTTCATTTAATTTAAGACATTATATAACTTTGAATGAAAATTCAGGTATAAGCTAATTTGAATTGCAAATCATTTCATAACTTAAGAAGCTTCTTCAAATATAGCATAGGTTCTGATTATTGAAATGGAAGTATTGCATAAAGGCATGACTGCAATAGCCATATTAGCTGTTCCTTTCATTATTTTATTGGCTTTAGACAATATCCTGAAAAAAATGAAGACTCTACTTGGATTAAACATTTAGTAGCTTAGATTGAATAGCATGTTTCACTTAAAAAGCAGAAAAGTGTGAACGGAAAACAGATGTGGTAACATTGTCTCATTATACTGTCTCCAGAAGAAAAATAAAAATCAGATTTTAATATAAACTTTATCGCAAAAGGATATTGTTAATTTTTTTAAGTCATATTAGTATTTTTAATTAAGTAATCACAGTGCCTATATAGATGAAGCTTTATCCCAAAAATTTTAAGCTGCAAAACAATCTTTCTTGTAAAATGAACCTGGTATGTCAATTCACTTACATACTTACCCTATTTAAAGATTGTTCTATCCAGTTAAAAAAAAAAAAAAAAATCAACATTTTAAAAATCTAGATGCAGCCATGGTCACACCAAACTACAAACACCATCAAGCAGCAGGCTTGTTTATAATTCTGTGCTGAACTACATTCTAGAATACTTACATAGCATAACCCACTACCTGCATGGCTTTTTTCTATACATTTTCTCTGTATTTTCAAGGAGACTGCCAGCTGAGTTATCCTCGCTCTTCTCAGTCCTTGAACACCTTCAATTTTCCCAGTTGCACTATAAGACCTCTGAATTGCTGCCAACAGTTTATGAAACGGTGGAATACTAAACACTTGCTGATTTTGATTAAATTCCTCACTAGCAAGAGGAGCACAAACATGGTAATCACATTTAAATATACCATGTTTGAAAAACACCAATCACTCCAAGACAATACCTCTCTGCAAAACAGCTAAAAGAAGAATTTAGTTGTAATAGTCAACACCTTGAAAAAGAAACAGCAGCAACGTACCAGGACACTGAGACATAGAGGTTTGTTCATAAGCTCTATTCCCTTAGCTGCTGCGTATGCTGAAGAAGTTAACCTTCCCACGCTATGCCAAGACCCATCATTACCTTCAGCTGGCAGAGCTGCTTGTATGAGCACCACCTAACACACATCAGTCATCACCAGCTACATTAATACGAGCTATGCCGGCTAACATCAGGATTCACTAACTAAAGGCATTTTAACTGCAATCAAAATTCAGCATTTCTCTGGAATACTGACTTTCTGCTAAAAGGAGCGACATCACACTGAAACACGTAGATTTGGAAATACTAAAATGATGTTTGGAATTTATAAGTCTGCTGCCTTGTGTTCCCACTGTTTTTGAAAGACCAGACTCCCTAGTAAACTCTACATCTTGCATATAGGCATTCAAGTAAGGTTCTCCTCTCCCAAAGAAGACCGACTGTAATGCATAATGTAACCCAATAGGGTTACAGTAACAGAACTGATCAGAGGGACTCCCAAATTGCAACTGTCCTACAAGATGCAAGCAATGATGTCAAAATAAGTATTTTTGGTTTCCAGTGAAAGTAGATTCATGCTTATATCAAAAACACAGCTAATAAAAATGTTTTAAAATAGGGAGTTTTTATCACTGCTTTGAAATTTTCCTTCCAGGGAACAAGTTACACCAGCTCTTGCAGCAGCTAATTCATCAATTGTCCTGTTGTTTTGCTGTACAGGAAAAGGAGCACAACTTACATCTTCAAATATGTCAGATGGTTACACTTCGTTAACCTGCATAACATTTGTTTGGATTCCGTCACTGGTCATTCCTTCCTATTTCATTCTAAGTATTTCCTGGTCACATTCTTCCTTGTCATTTCACAGAATGCACATACAGTCTCTTTCATAGTTTACATGTAGCTTCTACTGAATGATGTGGAAACTCCAAATACAAACTCTGATACTCTGATGGTAGTCCATCCCTTAGGAGTTCGGAAGGTAATTTAAGATGCATATCCAGTGGGTACAGCAATGGGTACAAAAAGAATGAGAGGCAAAGCAGGTCAGGATACTGGTCAAAGAGACAGATGTTACACAGACCAGCTATGCATACAATTGAATGTTAGTATTCGTAAAGAGAAATTTAAACAAGGATCTTGAAGTAATAAAGGCCTTCAGATTTGGTCCTGTGCGATCAATTGCAAAATGTTAAATCACATTCATTATTAATGATAATTGTACAGTTTTGTGTACTTTGGAAGAAACACTATCATTCAGTGTGGGTCTTCAGACGATGTAATTGATTGTCCTTACCCAGAAAATCATTTCTGTATTCCTTACAACGCACTGTATGCACACCACAATTTTTTCTGCCTCTCAGTCCCCATAACTAAAAGCTCTAGCTCTTTAACCGATCCACTAAAACACAGGGAAGAAATCTGAGTCCCATCAATACCTAAATAATAGATGAAGTTGATTTTGAGTAATACTATTCTGAATATCTCAACAAGGAAGAACGTAAGTTTGCAATCAGGATGAGATTCACAAGCCCAGAAGCCTTTCCTGAAATACTCCCGTATAAATCCCTTCTATAAGTGAGAGAACATCTAACGCTCTGGAAAAAAAGTATTTCAAAAGCCTTTCTATGGCAAGGCAGGACTTAACTGGCACATGAAGGAGATTGTATAGCATGGTTGTCTGTGACAGAAGGAAAACAATCAAGAGCCCTCAAGCTTTTCTTCCCTAGTAAGCCACAAATAAGACTAGTAGAAACACAAAGATTTTTTACTGCAAAAATTGCTCTAATAGCTGGAATTATAACTATTTTATGCATGTAACAGTATGATTTGCAAGAACTACTATGATAAATCCATCAAATTGCCCATAGCTTTGGCAACAGACCCTGTCTGACAGATTTTCTTCATCTTCTGTACAGATTCCTCTTTTACTGCAGCTGGAATTCTAGTGAAGCGGGCATGAGATGTACTTAGGAAAGTTTAAGATCAGGTTATTTAATTATATATTTTCTTCATTTTAATTAAATCTCATTTGCTAAGCAGATCTCGCTTTTTATGAAAGTGTACAAAAATTGCTGCAAACCAAAAAATGTAACACACATTTAAATCTGGGATTTTGTTTGGACAAATGGATAGTTTACTGTATAGTTAAAGAGATTTTAAAAGTTTTTTTATCCCCTTGCAGAACTGTAACTGAAAGGCTTAAAGGAACATTTTAACATAATTAAAAAAAAATCCCAGATTGAAAAGTGGATGCACATGGAAAAAGTGAAAGAATCAAAATAAAAAGGACTTAACATTCAAGGCAAACTGACTGAAACTTTCAGTTTCAGAAATCTTGTGTGTTATGTTGATATATGTTTACCTAACATTATTAAGACACAAGTCTAATGTTCCAATTAACAGTGTCCTAAGTAACAAAATTTAGGAGGAAATGTTCTTTTATATCACCCAGAAACTACTACTGATGTGATTAGTCTCTAGCTGTTTGGTAGCTGTTGTATCTAGCATTACTGAGAAAAATTCATTGTATATAATGACATGTTTCCACCAAAAAAGCACCTCATAGTTACACTTCACCAGGGCTGTATTGCCAGTATTCTGATTTAAAAAAGGTGAAATATCTTGCAATTATGCTGTTTTCTTTGCAATTATGCCAGACATGTTTTGCAATGCATTTAAATAGACCATGTTGCAGTTGCTCTTGAGAATACAACTGCATCCAAATACAAACTATCACCGAAAAAAGATGCTTGCAAATAGAAAAAAAAAAAAATCTAATAAAGACAAGATTCAGAAACTAGTAAGGAAAACAAGAAATTTTCTTGCAAATACATGAAGAGACAGAAACTACAAGTATTTTACATAAAAGCAGGATAATTTTACCTTGTACTGACCTTAAATGACGTAAATAGATCTGTAAAAGTGTAAGGGGGAAAAACATACATTCATTAGATTTAGCTTTTATAAAGGGTGACTGAATTTAACTGAAGTCATTAAGAGCTCACTATGAGCTTCTGCTATCCAGAATTATCTTTTCTTTCCTCATATGCATCCATAATACAGATTAGCTCCTGGTAGGATTAGAATACCCCTCAGGCACAAAGAACCTAGTGTCACTCCAAGTCATTTCCCTCACCTGGGTCAGTTTCAGAATTTTCTCCTCACACAGAATTCTGGCTGTGTTTTTTAACGCCAGCTTTTTCTCAGAGAGGTCTGTGGAAGTTCATTAGCACTTTCAGCTGATGTGAACCATTTCCATTCAGAAAACTCAAGATGTGTTTTCCGTGTATCTACCTGTCATTTCTGTTATGCACTTGATCTGTGCATTATCATGTTAATCCACCAGCATACAGTCCGAGTGAAATCNAGACAGAATCAACAGACAATGAATACTGAAGTCTAATTATTCACTATGTGCATGTATTTAAATTGGAAATATGCTCTATCATATGAATAACAAGTGCATTTTCTTCCTAATCATAGGTTTTCCAACCCTAGTATGGGAAGATGGCTCGCTTATAAGATGTTTAAGTCTTCCAAATGAAGCAGTGCCCAACAGCTTGTTGTCAGTACATCTGTAACATCGTTTAGAATAAAAAAATGCACAATTTCTGGAACTGCACTGGAACAGAATATCTAATGCAGAGTTTAGAGATAAATTGCAGGTAGAAGTCTCAGAGGAGAATGAAGAAAATAACTGGACTGTGGAAGAGCAAAACTAATAATAATGAGCAACTTTACATATGTCTAGAGTTAGCTGAAGATTTATGTTAAATTGTATGGCTGTGTTATGTCTCCTGTGAGGGAGAAGAGTTACGAATGCTTTATTGTTTTGCTACATAAACCATCTCTGTGACTTTAATATTCAATGTTGAAATGTAGCATCAGTTAAATCGTCCATAGAGATAAAGAAACATATATCTGCTCCTTTCCCACTATAGAGAGGACAATCAGACCACACAGTGAAAAGGGGCCAATTGAATCAGTAACAGGAACAGAGAATGCTGTGGCTCCTTACCCAAATATAGCAGTTTAGGAGAAACACTCACATAACATCAGAGAGATCGTGTCACGAGCCTGGAAGGGTAGTTCATGATTCTACACCCCAGTAGCCCTGTGACCACTGCACATTGGCATAAATTTAAACAGCCTAAGAGATACTTTAAGTTGCGAAAAAACATGAAATTACATCTGCTAGAAGAATGGATGAGCAGCAACCTCTTTACTTTCATCCATGCAGATCCCAGAATGAGGGAACACAGCCTAGGAGTCTCCAGACCAGCAGGTAAACCTGTTCCACACGGGGAAGAAAATCTGCACCGATCTTCCTGTGCCAGATACACTGGGTTTACTGCCAGACTCTGCTGGCAGGAGAGGAGCAGATGCTGCATTCTGGTAGTCTGGCAGGAACACAGGGCTCTGTCCGTAGCATTGGGAATTGAGTAGCTATATAGGAAAGATACTGTTACACAGCAAATACCAGAAATATGTTCCATGCAGGCAGCTGGCATCATTAATTTATACTCTTTTATGAACTCTAGAAAAACAGGGTACCAGGGTAACCTAAGCAGTGAAATGGCTGCCATCCATTTAATTTTCATGCCCACATTTCCACATAAACTGCTGCGCTTTGGCCACTCATTTTTTCATTTTGATGTCATCTCTTCCACAGTGCTAAATTCCATGCTGTCTTACAAGCTTGCTCCCTTGGCTGATCAGTGTACTCAGGATGCAGGGATTTAACTGCACAGATAGTCAGCCAGGATTGCATGTTAAGGGCATTTCAGCACTGTGCAAGGATGCACCATGGTGTGATATCACAGCTAATTCTAACATAAACCTCATTCCAGAACTGCAGACATAACACTATCAGGATGGCACCGCCCTGGGGTAGCACACTCGGTATACTGGATACAGTATACTGCTTCCAGGTTGAAGCCAGTATCTCTGCATGAAACCGGACTTTGCTATGTAGACCTGGCAGCTATCGCAGGTTTAGGAATGAATCTAAGGGTGCACCCAGTGCAGACATCCTCAAATTGATGGGGTGTCTATCAGCATCACCAGGCCATGCTAAATCTTGGTGCTTTATCCTACTGGCACTACAGCAGGTGAGTCACTTTGCTGAGTCAACTCCACCCAGTCAGACAAACTCTCTGAAAGTGGTAAATTCTGGCAAAATTAGGTATTGTGGGTAGAATACCTGAATGTGTAACGTCCTGAACCCTGGAAGTTACATCATCCTGATTTCAGGTATATTTTACTGAAATAACTTCTATTTGTTGCAACACTTCTACATGTGTCATAGAATAATAGAACAACACAGTGTTTTACCTGAAAGCCAGTACGTAAAAAACAGGCAGATAAGAATCAAATTTTTTTTTGCAGAGATCTTTGCCACTTTTACTTATTATTTTGAATAAAATAGAGTTTAATTTCTCCTTACAACTTCTACAATTGTTTTTTCCTCACATCCTTCATGAGATATTCGATGATCTTTTATTGTAAATGACTGTTCCAAGGCTAAAAAAAAAAATTTTTTATAGCCATATCTGCCTCGAAAACAGATACACAAATCAAGAATGCCCTTTTTTCCCTTTTGGGGGGTTTATCACTAGCGTGAACCTTTGGGATTTTTTTTAAGAGGGGGTAGATAATCATCTCTGACTAGCAGTGTCAAGAGCAGACTGATTCAACTTTTTGTATTGAAATACCTCCTGTCTGTCATATTTAGTAAGGCACTTAAATAATTTCTTCTCAGCACCTTGATTATATTACTGAGTTTTTCCTCCAAAGTAGAGCTTTTTTTAAGTCCATATAAAAGTTCTTGTAGACACAGATCCTGATGCAGACCAGCCTTTCCTCAGGCTTCACCTAATGAGTTTTGCAGGGTCAACGTGGGACTTCCCCTGGAAGCCCCTAATCAAAACCAAGTTACCAAGTGTTCTCAGCACAACAGCATTGATAGACAACATTCTCAAGACAACACCAATTAACATTATCTTGCCACAAAGGAAAAAGAAAGTATTTTCTAAAAAACATGACATTACTAAAAGACAGACTACTGAAGCAAAATAGGTTGACAAACATATTAATTTACTGCAAAAAGGAAGGGAAATATCCCTTAGTACTTGAGTTAATGGAATAAAATAATGCATTTAAATTGAAACAAAAAGATTTATATTGAACATTAAGACAAGCTTTCCAAAGGTAAGATTAGTAAATCATTGGACTAGAGTGGCTGGTCACTGCAAGATTTCTCCTACTGGTACTTTTAAAAACAACTTAGGTAAACATCTATCAAGAATTATTTACATATCCACTGACTCTTGCCTGCAAATGAATGGAATGAATGGCCTTTCAAGACATATCCTAGCCCTTGTCCTTTTTTTTTTATTATCTTAGTAAATAGATTATAAATAGTCATATTTTTGTTTTGAGAGATATAAGGACTAGTTAAGCGACGAGAACAATTTTATTTTTTTTTTAATCCAGAAAGGAATCCATCCAGTTTTTGATTAGTTTTTGATTTCTGGCCAACAGACAGTATATTCTGCCTAAAACAAATAAACAGAAATCACACATACAGCAGAGTCTGACTGTCACTGAATTTACTTCATTCATCTTACCTCTAAAGGGAACAGAAAGCTAACCAGACTTCTACTCAAACCTAGCTACTTACTGAAAGTAAAATATTGAAAACTGTTATTTAGGGAGGGCTTGAGAGGTGATCACGCAGAACTCATTACTGTTCTTGGAACCCCTTTTGCATATAGTATTTCATCTTATAAGTCTGTCCTTTCATTAAATGCCTTCTGAGAAGGTTTGTGCAGGCCTCAGGGCTTTTAGTGCTTTTGCATCAACCTTTGCTACACAAGAAAAGTGGCAACTGATTTTGTTTCAGAGTGGAAATTAGGCCCGTTGCCTGATATTCTTAGGTAGGAAGTCCTTGACCAACAGGGTTTATACTGCAAATAAAACAAGGCCTGACAGCTTTCTGAACACCATTGTTGTTCTATCCCTTAGTTGCAGGCTGATTGTGCTGAAGGATTTACAGGAATGCTTTCAGATTTTATCCTGATACAAATCCATTTACAATATTGCTGTCTGCTTTCACCTACTCTGACTAACGATAAGTCAAAACATTCAGCCCTTGTACAGATAAAGTCCCAATAAACGAAGCTGGATTTTGATGCTAAGATGGCCCACCAGAGCTAGCTCAATAACTACATGGAATGTTCTTACAGGAAATTCAATCAAAATGTCACCCAAATAAAAATTACTAATTTTTTTTTATAAAAGGTGGAACATATTCTCAGTTAATGAGAAACCATTCTCTGATTTTTCATGCTACCTAGCAGCAGTGACTGCCTCGCCTGTTAAAGAGAGCATTTCTCCAGGCACTTACTGATGGCTCACAGGTGTGTAAGGAAACCAGCAAGTCCAGTGAGAACAGTGGAACACTGGCCACCACACCTCCAGCAGTCCCCTCCTTGGCATCACAGACGGAGTGCAGCTACAGTGAAAAAAACTGAGGAGGAAGCACAGCCCTGGCCCACCAGCTGCTCACATTGTGCAGCAGGCAGCCCAGCACCCTTCAACAATGTTCAAAGATGTATGCCTTTCTTTCTTGCTATTCCTTCTGAATCTTACAGAAGCAGATTTAGACTACTCCTTTACTTCACTGTTCTCATCTTATTGGGTTCATCCCTGCTAATCCTTATTCTGGTCTATCGGGAAAGCTCCTTCATTTTCACACAGCTCAACAGCTCGAAGGTAGGTGGGGAGGTTTCATCTTTATAGCTCAAGTGACAAAAGGAGAGGACGCTGTAGGATGCTGTAACCACAATTCTGCGGGTCAAAGAGTTGGAAAAGCTCAGTGAAACAAAAAAGATTATTGCTCCCTATAAGACACAAGAATACAGCCCATTTTAAAAGTGAATAGCTTGTATTAAAAGGTGATAGCACAGTCTGAATGAATTAAGACTTTTCACATCTTCACCATTCCACTGCAAAATTTACAATATGTAACTTGCTGCAGCCCATGTTTTGGTGCTTTGAGTATTTGTTTTATGACCTTGGGCTGCACAGTTTTTACACATGAATGCTACTTTAAAATTTTTCTGAGCTTGTACTGTTCCTCGTATTATTGCTGTAGGCTGCTTTATGGCTGGGTTTAGGGACAAATATTTAAAGGGAAAGAAAAGATAGTGATAGGTGAAGTGATTTTCCATGTTGACTTTACCATGGAAAGGATTATCTTTAGCAATTAAGTTTTTCTTCCAATAATTCATGGATGTCCCAATGAGACAGAGAAAGTAGGTCAACTCATTATCCCAGCTGCACTGACTCAGCAGCACTCTAGCCATTTTCCTACAACTAAAATAGGCACTGCACGGAGAAACACATGCAAATTAGGGTAGAAATATCAACATTGCATAGGTCAGCAAAACCATATGGTATTTAGATAAAACACATGCATATTCAGAAATGGCTGGTATCTTCAAGCTGCATATAAAAACTCAAAGCACAGATAACTTAGCTTTGCAGTCTTTGCTTCCTTTTTCTGTATTCTGAAGTGAACTCAGAGCTCATGAAAGATTCTGGACTGACAGCTCTGGATACCAAAGTGTTCCAGCTTCAGGCAGTGACAACTCGAGCCCCATTATGCTGTTCTGCCAGTTCTTCGTGATTTGGAAAGACCACCTGTCTGGATCAGAAGGCATTTCAGTCTCTCTCATTAACCCACTGGCCTCTCAGTTGAAGCTGACAACAGGATACTACAGTGGCAGCCTTTGAGGTGACATCCACTGGCAAATAGAATGAGATCATTCAAATTGCCATCTGCTGGATTTCACTCTAGATGCAAACAATGGCCCAATGGAAAGACACTAAAGAACAATGCAAATTGAAATCCTTAGAAGTCCTTCTCTTATTTTCTTAATGACTCTCTAAATTATTTTCTCAGGACTGCAATATTAACTCTTGAGTTCCTCAATACAAAATACATTCTGTTGTGTGGCTACCACTACTCCCAGTCTCAAAGGAAAGCTGGTATAAAGTCCATCAGAGCTAGGTTATTTCTTGTCACTCTGCAAGTCTGAAATCCTGTTTCTGGTTTTGTAGCACTCTGAGTAGTAGAAACACAAGAAAATTTCCTGTATTCCCTTAAACTCTTTCATTGTGCCTCTTCCATCAGACATAAAACAAGACCCCTTAACCTTTGTTAAGATGTAACAGTTTGGTTCTGGAAGGATCTCTGTTTTACTATGGTGCGGTTGAAAAGCATCGCATATGTTAGAGCACTGGGATAAGTTTTGGAAAACATATGGCCTAGTCCTCAATGTTGAGCTGTGAGTTAACTAAGCGTTCCAAAGCAGCTTAGAGCTGCAGTACCTAAATCCCTCTGAAAACTACACCTGAGCTCCCAAAGGAATCTAATAATATATTCTATAAACTACCAAACTACAGAAAAAGTAGCTACTGAGATGGAGGGGAGGTATAATAAGATGTGTCTGAAACATGGAGGTGCTCCACTCTTTCTTCTGAAATTCCAGATGCAATTTCACTGTCTCATATAAAATAGAATGAAAAGCTGTAACTTTTCATTGCTACATAACCACATCATCCCTCAGAGCTATTAAAAAAGACATTGTGTACTTCTACCGCTTTTAATTTCCACTTGTTATTGTTTTACTTCTCCATCTCAGTATTTTTTAAGTACAGTGACTCACATTGTGTTTTTAGTGTTGATGAGCACAGTACTATAAAATTGTTTTGAAGACTGAAAAGCAGTTTTTCTTGTAGAAATATCATACTACTGAATGCAGGAGATAAGAGAACAGTTATTAAAAGAACCAAAATTTAACAAGCTATGCCAGTGAAGGTAGCTGTGTGGTTTCATTCAGTAAGACCAGAACGTAACATTCAGTAGCCATATTATTCATTTGAATGGTGTGTGACAACTTTTCAATCTCATAGGAAAAGCATTGATTTTCTTTATCAATTTCTCTTTTTGAAGAGAAAAGATTACAGTGGATAAACTGACAAACTCACTGATGTCAAACTCTATTATAGTTTATATTTCCCTTCGAAGTACTTTGCTTAACATACACCTACTTATAATGTATACTCACACACAGTAATGTGTATAACATCTGCTGACTGCGCAGTATCATACAGGACATGGATTGATCTCATGCAAAGCACCAAGGCTCAGTTCCCCGAACTTCACTTGGTGGGTCACAAGACAAAACAGCAGAAGCAAGGCAGGAGTTTACAGGGTTTTCAATAGGTATTGGCTGACTTGCCTTGAGTATCCTAAAACCAGGTAATCATCCCTACATCTTTGAACTGGGCTGTCAGGGGGAAGGAAGTCATCCTACACCTGTTGGCATTAGCATAATCAAGAGGAAATTGGACAAAGCAACCCAGGATTTGCTGTATTCAGAGCGTCTGCAGATTTGAACTACTCATACTCGTTGCAAGTGAGAAAGGGTAGGGTGCCAGCAGCTGGGATCTATATCAATACACTGGACCAGTATTTTCCTGTAGATTGAAGAAGTCTGTCAGGCTCTGAGATGTGGCTCATAGGCAGAAACTGGGAGGACTACTTGATAAGCTGGTGACCTTGAGAAGCTGCAGTTCTAGGTGGAAAGGAATGTCATGCTGGAACAAAGACAAATGCAGAGTCCTGTGGTGAAGACAGAAAAATCTGTCAAGGCAGGCTGGGCACCAAACAGCTGTTGAGCAGTTCTGCAGAAAGGACCTAAAGATCCTGCTGGAAAGCAAGGTGAACGTAACTAACCACACATCAGGCTGTGCTACCAGAATATAATCAACAGGCCCAGAAAAGTGATACCATACGCAGTTTTGGTCTTCCCAGTACAAGACATTTATAAATTTAAGGGGGTCTGGCAAGTGGCTAAGAGGTAGATAAGGACTGAATGTCATTCCATAAATCAAGATATCCTAAGTAAAGTATAACTGAATTTTTGAGAGGCCAAATCCCAATACATTCACTGGCTTTAGCTACAGAAAATTATTTGGCTTCTAACCTATATCTAAATCAGCTTAGAAAGCTGCTTCTCTAAAACTGGCAGAAATAATAATAAAAAAAAAACGGTTCATACATTATATATGGCATATCCGAGTAGTGGATGGAGTAGAAAATAGGTTTGTTGCTTTGGAAATTTGGAAGCCAACAAAATATTTAGAAAAAGGAAAGACTTCCATTAAATGATCTGCTGTCAGAGTAATCTGAAAGAGCTCAAAAGCACAGGAAGAACCAAGATGACAAATGCAGAGACTAGAAATCATAAAGGGAAAGGTGAAAGAGAAAAACTAAAGATCAAGTCTTGAAGAAGAGATGGAGTTAGAGAACTATATGAACAATTCAAGAAGAGCTACTTCAGAATTCCACAACTCACATTCAGCTGGGGATGCATAAGTACTTCATATGTTATAAGGTGCAAAATAGTACCTTTCCAGGGAAAGAAAAAAAAAAAAGTTAGTGAATATAGGTTCATTAACCGTTTACCTTATAAATCTTCAAAAGATGTTCTGTAGCATGTTATCATTGTTAAGAAATACTTGTTACATACTGCTCTTTAAATAAGGTAGGGAAAATATTTACAAAATATAAGAATTTTCTTTAAAATTTGAAATTTCATGTTGCAGAAGAGGTCCCTGTTAAGAAAATATTTTGTATGGGAGACGCCAGTGAAGAAATATCTATTTTTCCAAATTCATCAGCAAACTTCCCCTTACAGAAAAACACATCACTCATTTCTCAGAATCTCAAGGAGACATTGTCCATGTAAATATGAAGAGTCTGCTAGAACAGTTAAGAAATATCAAAGAATGGATAACTGTAATGGAGTTGTGCTTACTCATTCCCAGACAAGTTCAGAATTACTTTGACTGATTGGACATGTTTTTGCATGCTAAAAAACTGACTCTGAGGCACTGAATAAGATGAAACCGAGGAGCAACCACTCTTTCTGACAGCACTGATGTATTTTGGATGACAATTCTAGGACTAGTTCATCTTTTATCTCAAGCCACGCTGCAATTTACTCATTCTGCAAACACAGTTGCTTCTATATTTAGATTTTGTGTGTGTGTGGAGAATAAGAGTGAAAAGTGACATTCTAGTCACCTAAATACCGAACTGTTTCAGTGTTTTACTAGTATGTCAACTGTTTCATCTGCAAGCAACTTTTCTTTTGTGAAGAAGCCTGTGAAAAACCCACTAAACTATGTGTGTGCTAAGAAACGTTCACATTTCTCATTCTTACTCCTATATCATAAGCAGGTCTTTTCAGGAAGACAGCCTGCGACTGTGGTACGCCAGCTCTGAGACCCTGCTGAACCATACCCATACAGGCTGCTTGCACCTAAAGAATATGCTTATTTTCAGAACACAAGCTATCACTAATAGTTCTCGGTTCCTGTTTGAGGTATTGTGCTGTTCTCCCTTAAGTGCTCTTAGTATTAGCAAATGCCTGTTCTACAGCCACGTGAGACACAGCAGAACTTTATTTTCACAGAGAACAAAGGCAAAAAAAAAAATCCATAACACTTAAGGAAGACTACCCTTAATTTTAAGTAATTAAATATAAGATTTATTTAATTAACAGAACTACTACTGAAACATCATTTTTTCACAAATAACACTAGATATTGTGTTTTTTAATGGGTCTTTATTTCCATTTTGCTTGAGCTCGCTTAAGAGACAGAGGAGACGTATTGCCACGGAGAGTCAATCCTGATGCATTTTTTTTGCTCAGGTGCGAGCCTGATAGGATTTTGCTGTACAGATAGTAGTAACCTTCAAGCAACAGAACGGGCATAGCAGAGCTAAACTTTACATGCGCCTCATTGTAACCTTCCTTCTTTTATGCTAGGGAAAATTAAGGCAACTATCACAAAGTGCTGTGACTTTACCTGGTGCTATTAGTGGAAATTCCCCATACGAAAAGAGAATTCCTTGCTAAGTCTCAAGCAAGTTTCAGGCATGCTTTACTTATGCTCTCAGCCCACACAAGCTCACCTTTTTACATGTTTTTTTAAAAACTCATGAGAATGTCAGGCATAATCTTTAGTGCTTTCTTTATCACCTTCCGTCTAGAGCTATGTCAGGATTAAAAAGCGTTTAAAGTGTTTTTTGTATCTGCCATTATACAAGGCATCTGTAATGTTGACATTTTAGGAAAATCATGCTTAAAAACAGCCACACAGAAATACATATCTGATTTTGATTTTCAATATCATATTTTAGTAGTTCTTTATGCAGAGCTATTCAGTTGCCATCAGTGCTTGCTATTAGGTTGGGAAAAAAAATGCAATTTTTTGTCCTATTCTACTTTTACTGGAAATCTAGTAAATAAAATTAATTGCCAAATATTAACTTGACTTTTTTTTTCCATTATGCATGTATTACTAAAATTGACAAAAAAAGTCCAATTAATTTATAGTTTGACCCTATTCCCAATTTAAAAAGGGGATGCAAGAATTGCAATATTAAATTGGCACTTGCTTGGCAGAATCTTGTTCCTCCTAACAGCCAGTACCTGATGCTTCAAAGGAAAGTGCAAGAAACGCTATCATAACAGATAGGGGTCAAACATCCTTACAAAGGGAAATTTAACCAGAGGCAGTAAGAATAACTGGTAGTGATGGCAGAAAGCAGCATATTTCTAGCATAGAATCATAGAATTGTCTAGGTTGGAAGAGACCCTTGGGATCATCAAGTCCAACCATCTACCCTACTCTACAAAGTTCTCCCCTACACCATATCTGCCAACACCACATCTAAACGTCTCTTAAACACATCCAGGGATGGTGACTCAACCACCTCCCTGGGCAGTCTATTCCAATGCCCTTTCTGTGAAAAATTCTTTCCTAATGTTCAGTCTAAACCTACCCTGTTGGAGCTTGAAACCATTCCCTCTTGTTCTGTCATTAATTACCTGTGAGAAGAGACCAGCACCAACCTCTCTACAGTGTCCTTTCAAATAGTTGTAGAGAGTGATGAGGTCTCCTCTCAGCCTCCTCTTCCTCAAACTAAACAGTCCCAGCTCCTTCAACCGTTCTTCATATGATTTGTCTGCTAGGCGCTTCACCAGTTTCGTTGCCCTCCTCTGCACTTGCTCCAGCACCTTGATATCTCTCTTGTATTGAGGTGCCCAAAACTGGACACAATACTCGAGGTGTGGCCTCACCAGTGCTGAGCATGGTGCACAAAGGTTCACATATTTGCTATTCTTTCTAGAAAATACAGGTATCATCTTGATTTAATTAGTAAAGGTGGCTTTACCACTGACCTTGATATAAGCAGAATTTGGCTCATTTCCTGCTACTTTAAGAAAGTTTCTCCTTAAATTTGGGCACAGGAAGATTGAGTTGACAATTTCATTTCACTTCAGGGTATGAACACTGCTAATGGCTGCTGGCTGCAGCTGACTGCAGTCCTGCATCCCTCCAGCAGAAACGGTTCTTGATGAATGCTTCTTCAACAGCTCACCACTGTCACTTCTTTGAAGGGGCTTCAGATCATGGCGCATGCTACCATAATGAAAGTGTCTGTTTCCATTATATGCACCTATTCTCCAGACAAGATATTCCAGAGTTCAGAAGTTTTCTTCAGGCTAAAGCTTAGGCTATCCTCGTTCGGAAAATACAGCATACTTGGTACATATAAAGGCGTCTGCCTTGCACTACTAAATACAGTGCTAAGCAGTTTCTAATGGACCAGGATTCTACCTGGTCTGGTTGACAGTTTACCCTACCATGAAGATGAAGAAAAATAGCTACTTGTGCATCTGGTTGGTTGTTTCCTATTATTTGTACTAATACTTTCTCTTAAGAAAATAATTAGATTGAGTACTATCAAGAAGCACCTTGCTATTTCTAAACATGACCTGCATTTTCCTCACTACACCCCCTATTATACCTTAATGCTGGCTTTAATGACATCATATTCAAGCTTCTCATTGACTGGACTACATCACTATTTTTACTGAAGCTTTCTGGATTCACAGATTCTTGAAGTTCAGAGACCATCAGCCTGACATCATGTGTAACACAGGGTACTGCAAAAGTGTCATCATTGCCTCTGCTTGATTTACGATGCATTTTTTAAAAGGAAATTACTTCTTTACTGACACAGTGAAAGTTCTGAATATAGCAAGTTACATACTGGAAACTGAAAAAAGAAAGCAAGGAGGTTTTTCTGGATAACTTGGAAAACAAAAATTATGCCTTATTTATTAAGGAGGAAAGTATAAAATTATCTTTGCCAATTTACAATGACATATATTTCAGTGTGATGGGTATCTATATTTTTATTTTCTAGTACATTGGCCAAATGTCTAGTGGCAGTGGTACATTTTAAAGACCGCAGGCAAACCAGAGCAGAGCTTATAAACTGACAGGAAACTGGGCTTAAGCTTACGCATGCATTTTCAGTACCCACTTCACAAAAGCTTTGCATTAGTTAGTCATATGAAGGAGTTCAGATTTCAGCTAAAATCCCATATCTCTCTGTACACCTGGAAGTATACACTGATAGAAGAATAGGTCTGACACCAGCAGAAGTAGATTCTGTGTCCAAATAATTCAGCTATCAGTTCAAGCCACTATATCATGAAAAATTTAGCACTCAAAGAAAGAAGAATAAGATGGGAGACAGATTTCATGACATTATGCCATTAACAACTTATCAGGTTGTTTGACTCAGATATAGTATGCAAGTTATAGTTCTGGTTCTCCAGGGATTGAGCTTAGCTCTCTTTTCTAAAATCTTTTGAGATCCTCCTTTGAAATAGCTGGGCAAATGCAAGTTATGATGCATGGATTGAGAAAAGTTCAACAGAAAAGAGTTATATTTTTATGTCCTCCATCTAACTAAAGTCTGCAGCTTTCTTTGCTTGACTTGAATGACTCATACATAAATAAGGTTACCAGGCAGAAAATCCATTTTAGAGAAGTGATCAGCAGGAGATAAGATACAACTAAAAAAAAAAAAAAAAGTCAGACACTTATAATCTAGGACACAGAGATATGGAACAGAAACCTCACCTCTGACTTATGTAATACCTGAATCTATACCGTAACCCAAAGGAGAGGTTTATTTCACCAAAAAGCGTAACAAGAGTTTCTGATACTACTCACCAGGATGTAAATAATATAAAAAATTAGCATACTTACAGGAAACAACTCTGAAAAACTTTATTTTATATTCATCCTTATAATATACTTTTAATCCCAAGTCCTGTTGATTCATGCTAAATAAACCAGCACAAATTAACAAAACAGCATGACTTAAAAATACAGAATAAAAAGAATTTGTGCAAGTCAAGACTGAGATAACATGAGCAATGCTAGGGGTGCTAGGGCTGTAAAAGTTAGCCAACTGCTGTCTTCCAGTTTGCGTATATTCTGTATATACTCAGACTGTACATAGTGACCTGCATCACAGCAAAAGCATTAAATAAATTAATTTCCTATAATCTTTGTGTTATATGCATTTATTACATCTAAACGTGTAGTTGTGATAAATGGGTTAAAAATTTACATTAAAAACTTTTTTCAATGTGAGATGAAGTAGAGACTGAAAATGACAATAAAATGAAAGTAAGAAAATAACATCCTTGTCGTTTGGAGGAGGGGGGTTGTTTTGCTTTGCTTTTCTTTAGTTTGTGTTCTATTTACATCCTTCTCTCCTTTACACATTGGTTAGCTCTACTACTTTTTCTAACCGTAAATATTTGTAGAGGCCTAAAAAAGGTGCATCAAAATAGCTTCTTCTTGGATAAATAACATAAGATGAATTTTAGTATTCTCCTAGAAATAAAAGTTAACATTTTGATATTGAAAAATTCTTAACACTTTTTAAAATAAGGCTTCTGCTCTGACAAATTCACAAAAGCCACAAAGATGCCAAAGCTATGACTAAACCGTAAAAAATGGAAATATTATCCACAGAGTTATTTTCCCAAGAGGAGAACCTATCAGCTGAAGCAGCTATTTCAAATGCTAGTGTCGTAAAAAGATCTATAACAAATATAAGTCCCTGAAACAGAAGTTTATGGTGAAGGAGTTGAAGGAACTCAAATGATTTTGTGACTGATAAGAAAAATAAGAGTACCTGGTGTGAATAAACAGTCAGAGCCCTTAAAGCGGTTGCAGTGCCTTGACTGGAGAGAGATCGCAAAACCGAAGAGCACAGACCCGTTCAGGGCTCGTCACCCGTGCAGTCTCACCAGCAGAGGAAGCAACTGGACACAGCAGAATTATTGCTTCTTTGGCCCCAATGTGCTGAACATCTGTAGTAAACTCTCCATTCATGATTGAATGTGCTCCTATTCAGACAAAAAGTCCAACTCTCTTCAGTGTATTTATAGTAATACTGTTCTGTGAATTTCTTTGTTAGGAAAGAAATCACACTCACCTTTTGTAATGTATTTTGTGCAAGGCAAAAGAAACTATGCCTCTACAAAGTTATACAACATTGTAAAATTGCAAAAAGTGTAGTTCATGGCTAGTTCCTTTCATCGATATGGCAGCCCTGATGTGCATTTAGGATCTTTTATGTCTGCTATTAACCAAGTCTTAGATGTTATTTATAAGGAATGTGTGAATATGAAATATTAATTTTTAACCCCAAAACATTTAAAATATTCAAATAAAATGTGTAAGCATATATTCCATTTAGAATGTCAAGTTTATGCTGATTCGCATAATTCAGTGAAAGAAAAAAAATTAGTTTATTACAAAGCTTTACAATTAATTTCTAGCCTCAGGCTTGCTAAGGGTATACAGACCAGGTATCTGATGATTTGGAATATCAAGTGATTGTTTAAGATTGTTTAATCTAATTTAAAGGACTAAATGCTATATTCTGGAATCCTTTAGTATTTAGATGTATATCTTACTGGCATTTAGATACACCCATGTAATTGTTTTTTTTATATCTTTTCAGGTTTTTTAATTGTTCGTATGAATTTTAAAAATAGTGATTCCTAATATCATTTTTCACAACAAAAACTTTACCTGCAAAGTGTTTTCATAACAGGCCAAATGTCAGGCATTCTATTTGACATGGCTGTTCCTGGGTTCCATTTGTGCACACTCACATTTATGGTGAAATCCATAAAACTGCAAACTGTCAGACACCTGTAGTCTTGCCATTTCAGTGTCATTATTCAATTAATGTACTTCAATGTATATGAACCATGGCTCAAAGCACAGACGCTGACAGTGTCAAACTCCCGATCACACATACCATTTGCGTAGTTGCAGATGATACTGCCTACTGCTATTATAAGCATATCAGATCAGGGACACAGCTATATTGTTGTGGCAGGCAGTAGATCACAAATACATTTGTAAAATTATTTCCAGCAAAACTAGTATGTTTAGCCACCTAGTACACCTATAATATGTTACCTAAATTTGAGCTGATGCTTTATCAATTAATTTTATACAAAATCATATTCACAAATAAATTCTGTAAGGTTATGAATCCATGTGCTAACTTTAGATTTCCCACACTTTTCATATTTTAGCAGACATGGTCCAATACTGCTGGAAGAAGGTAAAGACCAAAGAAAAAGATACAATGCCTAAAAATCGAATAAATATTTTTTTCAGGATGCATCTAGTCTTATATTTCAATATTCAATGTCTGTATAGAAACAATATTTCAGCTTTATTCCAATGACTCAGAATAGAGGCAAGTGGTGGTTTTTTTTAAGGTTCATAAAGGTATAACCGAGAACAAAATTTGACCCTTTAATCACAAAAAATCAGCCCAGCCTGACTAAGTAAACGGAACCAAGCAACAAAACACTTTGTTACTTGGAAGTGCATGACTTTATCTCTTTGCAATTTGAAACTATTATGCTGACAAATGCAACACAGTAGGGATCAGGCACCACTTGGAGATTAACATTTTTGAAGCCTGTATATATATCATAAAAAAACCACACTACCAAATACAGTCAAGCAGATGGATCCTGATCAGAGACTAGGAGAGGTTGAATGCAGCAAGTACTGAAGATTGATACCTACTTACAAAGAAGCAATCTGGGCACAGTGAACAGCAGGTTGCTACAGACATTTGGCATATTTATTGAAGCATTAAGGGAGTTCCGCAATTCCATTAACATATATACAGGACTATGTAAAAACCATAGTTTATTAGGCTTCCCACACGCATAGAAATCTTGAATTATAATGACTAGCCTACGAATAATAAAACCTAAGTGAAACCTGTTTAATGTGGGATAATACATTGTCAGCATTGCAATTTAACAATACTTCTATTTTCAAAACTCCAATGATGTTTACAGCTCAAAATGCCTGGCCCAGTTTCGTTCCCAATAGCAAAATCAATTACAGAACTCCCACCAACTTGGAGAAGCTTAACAGACACAACAGCGTCTGATTTCAGTAAAGATACAAAACTTTGACACAAATATTCACAGTTTAATTGCCATTCTGAAGCATAAACAATAGCTGAGAGGCAAAACACCTCTGCTGCTTCTTTAGAAACTTTAATGTTTTACATGAAAACACATCACTGAAGAAAGTCTTGAGATAAAGTTGAAAAATTAAGTAATAGTTATTAGGAGAAAAACAGAAAAAACTAACAACTTTGCAGCTTCAAGCTAATCAGCTGTGTTCAGAGGTACCTTCTCCCATTCATCAAGTGCATTGGAAAAGACAGATTACATCCCTTCAGCACATACCTGAAAACACATTTGTCCTTCTACCTCCAATGGAGTTTAAAAGAATTTTTGTCACCAAATTAAGCAGCTGCTGTATTACATTTTTCTTTTCCTAAGCAAGTATCTTGATATCATTCTTGTCTGTTTCTCTGCTATTCCTGTATCATTCTACATCATCAACTTTTAGGTCTCAATTAGTATTTTTCATCACAGCCTGATCTTGACTTACCCTTTCTTTTTTTATTCTGAAGGTAATCTAACATTCTAACTTGTAAACAGAACAGAAGTTTGCTGAAGTCTTACTTCCTTTAATTTGACTATTTTAATCTTGTTTGCTGTTATAGACACTGTGCTAGAATACCTGTCATGAGTTGTGTTATTCTCCTTATTTGGGAGGAGTACATTACACACAAATCTAAAGTTTGAGGGGCAAAAAGAAAAAAAAGTATTGGAATAGCAATGTAACTTTTCAGAATCCTTTGGATTTAGTGACTGTTTCCTATGCTATAATACTGCACCAAGGTCTTTTACCAACCATTTCATCGGCAATGAAATGTAAAAATGGATATATTCAGTCAAAGTTTTAGCAACATAAATGTATGTTATCACCTAAGAAGCATGCAAAATTTACAGCCAATAAACCAGCTATCTCTTGAGGAAAGTAATCTGTGTTAGAGTCCTTTTGTGGCACCTCTGAGGTTGACTTTCTTCTTAAAAATGCAGATCACATTCCCTTGAGATACTCATCTTTTCCCATGATGCACTTGCCTGACAGAACAACAAGCTTAGTGCACAGAAATGCCACTGGGGTTGACAAGCAAACTCCATCAGTATGCAGTGTTTACACAGTACAGTTTAGTAATAGCAGTTCACACAGTCCGTTACCTTGGAACAGAATTATAATTAAGCCTTAAATTTTCAGCATTCATATTAATTCTTATCACACAGGTCTTATATATTTTCTTGTGTAAGTCTGAAAATATGCTTGTCACTAAAGAACACAGCATACAACAGCTAACCAGCTTTGAAGAGGTAGTTGGTTGTAAGATACCCAGGTACAGCATTTCTAGGACATGAAGATCTAGCATTTTCCTCATTAATTATGAGGTTTAAAAATCTCAGCAGAATTTTAAAGTTTTTCTGAAGTCACATTTCCCTCCTCTGACACATAAGTGTGGTAAGTACTAGCTGTAAGGACTTGGGAGCTCAGTTCAGTTTAGAAACATTCTCTGTGTTTTCTCAAGAAGTGTTTACTAACCATTTGTAAGTTTACTGCAAGTACCATCTAAATCCAAGAGCTGTATATACTTACGAGCTCCTAAGGAATGGTTCAGGAAAGAAAACATGGAGGTAAAATGCCAGAGAGATCCCTTTGAGGCTGCCACATTCAGGCAAGACCATGCCTTTCTCACACATATGTAAAAGACTATTGTTGCATATCATCTTGCACAGAAGCAGCCCATTATGTTGCCATTTTCCCCCTCTGTGTAGCCCAGCCAGAGGACCACTTGGAAGAATTTTTCCCAGCCAGTCACAGGCAAGAGCTGTATGGGCTTAACATGGAGAAGGATACAAAAGGCATCTCTTTCTCCTCAGAGTTTTCCCCTTACCATATGGGAAACAATCTCCTGTCTTTTCTTCATGTCAGTACAAGAATTAACATTGTTTAGAAGTTACAAAGCAGGTGGTGAAAAAGAAGAAAGTCACCATATAAATCTGATCGCTTCATTGGACTCGTTCTTTCTCAAATTGCAGTTTATTAGCTCAGCAAAAAAATGTCATGTTGCTTTACTACCCAAAATGCATTGTACCTGTACCTCTGATTTGCAACAATTATTTTTAATTTTTTTCAGCGACATAAGCAGATCTTCATAAATATCTGTACACGTTTTCCATAAAACATGCATTATGCTTACTGCATAGCAAGTAAATGTATAAGATCTGATATTTCAAAAGAAGAAAGCAAGCAAACAAACATTTTAGTAACCTTCTTACTGGTTTAACACAGATTAAGCCTTCATGGGTGCATCCCTCAGTTGTTATATTAAGCAAACAATATCACAGAATCATAGAATGGTTTGGGTTGGAAGGGACAGTTAAAAATCATTTTGCCCAAGCCCCCTGCCATTGGCAGGGACATCTTTCACCAGATCAGGTTGCTCAAAGCCCCATCTAACCTGACCTTGAACAAGTCTTATGACGGGGCACCCACATCTCTGGGCAACCTGTTTTAGTGTCTCACCACCATCATCATAAAAATTTTCTTCCCTATATCCAAATCAATCTGCCTTCTTTCAGTTTAAAACCACTCCCCATTGCCCTGTCAGTACAGGCCCTGATAAAATTTTCTTTCTCAGTCTTTCTTATAAGTCTCCTTTATTTATTGAAAGGCCCCAAGAGGGTATCCCCAGAGGCATCTCTTCTCCAGGCTGAAGAGAAAACACTGCATGTCGAAGAGGTGTATGTTTACTCTGAGGTCCAGTTTCTAGAGAATTATTTGTACCAGTCGAAAATCACTAACTAGGGGATAAAATAGGAAAAGGTCACAGATGCAATCAATGGTGAGGGTATACAACAGATCCTACAACCAGAAAAATCTGGTGGGCAGGGTCTTTTCTACAAGACCTGACAATAACAAGGAATTTTAACTACAGAGGTAACTGTTGGACAAGCAATACAGCAGGATGCTAACTAGTCAGCAGATTCTTGAATCCCACGGGTACCTGTTTTTTTGATACAGATGATGGTGAAAAGCAAAGTCCTCTTGATGCCACACCAAGTGCAAGGCAGAGGCTAAGGATGTCAAAGTGGAAGGTAACTTGGATCATGAAATGATAATACATTACACCACTAAACACTGACAGAGAAAACAACACCACAATAAAAACTATTTGCATTTCAGGAAGGCAGTTCTCGGTAAATGAGAACTGGAAGGAAGCTGCCCCAGAATGCTGGCAGCTCTTTAAAGAAACATTTTTAAAGGCCAAGTACAAACAATTCCATGACAGAGTAAGAAATAGTCTTGGCTATGTTGTGAGGTCTTCTCTGATCCTAATACAAGGAAGCATGCAGGAGATAGAAATAAGATCAGATTACTGAAGAAGAATACAAAGCTATTTTGTATTTCCCCATAGAATCATAGAATCGTTAAGGTTGGAAGGGTCCTTTAAGATCATCGAGTCCAACCATTAACCTAACCTGACAAAACCACTTCTAAACCATATCCCCAAGTACCACCTCTACCCTTTTTTTAAAAACCTCCAGGGATGGCGAATCCACCACCTCCCTGGGCAGCCTATTTCAATGCTGGATAACCCTTTCAGTGAAAAAAGAATTCCTAATATCCAACCTAAACCTCCCCTGGCATAACTTGAACCTATTTCCTCTCATCCTATCCCTTGTCACTAGGGAGAAGAGGTCAGTCCCCATCTCTCTACAACCTCCTTTCAGGTACTTGTAGAGAGTGATAAGGTCACTATCTTGAACTCTCCATATGAACTTGTAGGGAAAAATCCAATCAATAAAATGAAATAAAATTACAAGAGAAAGTAATTCAAACACATAGTGCCCAATGTATCTGAAAGTACAATAACTGATTCAGCCTTGCACTCAGAAAGGGACCAAAGGCGATACAAGTCTGAGGACCCTGTACATCAGCCCCTTAATCAAAACTGAGTCAAAATATCCTTTTTTCATTTTGTTTTGATCAGCATTTTTAAAAAGCAGCATTAAAAAAAAAAAAAAGAAAAAAGAATGGTAACTCATAATGCTTTCTTCACAATCTTCAAAGTAAGTAAAGAAATCATTACTCCAGAAGCACATCTGAAATCTCCTGAGACTGAAGTCCAGATCTCCACCTTTACAGAGACTCCACTAAACTCCCCATATGCACTTCTGCAGTCATGCATCCAACTAAGTATATGCTGAGATCTCTCATACTGTAGTTTCATTCATTATGCAACAACGCATGCACACCTCAGCCTATTTGCCCGTTGCACAATATAGGTATTTCCCAGGGAGGTCAAAGGGAGTTGTTTAGTTCAGGCCTTTTACATGTGATCAGATTTCCACAAAGTGATGTCTAAAATAAGTCTCAAATGAGACAATCATCACACACCATCAGTGCCACCTTGTGGTGCACAGCTTACTAGGCTACCACTACCCTACCGTTAAAATACTTGTCTTGAAAACAGATTGGCAGCAAGAAAAATTATGTTAAAAACAAATGTTTTCTTTTCAAATCAACTGAGTATACTTCCAGCATTTCAAACTTAGTATCACTCTTCACTAGAGTTCGAGTGAAATGACAGTTCATAGAAGCACAAACAGGGCAGTGTGAGGGTTAAAACACATTTGTTCTTTGACTACCTGGATTCACAGCTGCAATCATGGGGTTTTAAGTCATTTTGAGAAATGATAATAGAATTTCTGTTCCCCGCCCCTTTTTTTTGGACAGCCACTAAAGGATAAAGATCTCAGATTTTTTTTTTCTTCTTTAAGCAAGCAAACAAACAAGTAAAAAAAAACACCTTGTGATCATGACTCCAGCCTACCTCCAGGCACAAGGAAGCATGTTTCTTGACTGACATTAGCTAATCTCCTCTGTTAAGACTAACCTCTGACAATTCCAGCCCCAGGTAGTCTGATGAACAGGTTTTAGCTTACTCCAGAGCCTTGCTTTCCCGTGATAGTGAATGGGCTTGCTGACAGTATCTCTGCTCTCAGCTAATCTCTCTGGGCAGCCCCTGTAAACTGTTTAACTCATTCTCACAGACTGACAATGCAGGTTTCATATAGACTAGACTTTTTTAAAGCTGTTACAAAGTGGATTATTTGATCAAACCAAAATAAGCTAAATATGGCATGTTTGAAATTGTTCCTCTTTACACCATCTACAAAGCTATTTACTCTTAGCTCTGAGTTTCTAGGTTTGATTTATATTTCAGTCATGTGCTAACATTGTATGAACTAGCCAGTGATGAGTTAAACAACCTGTTTTGGCCCAGGCTGAAAGGCTAGCCAGCAAAACTACATCTACAACCTCATTATGCAAATGAAGTATGCAGATAATTTCATGTTTCATCTTATTGTTTCGATGTCTTAGAGCAGATGGCAGAAAATGAACCACACTGGAAGTAACCAAGTGAAATCTTTGCAAACCATTGCTTTCAATGACTTGTTACCATTCTTCACATTACGGTCCTGACATTCAGTCTGTCCTCACCCTATCGGATTGCATGTGCTGCCAACCACCTCTTATCATCAGTGAGCAGAAACTACACTTTGGCCTCAATAAACTGGCAGTTCTATTTGCAGCCAGATTTTAAAAGAAGAAACTCAAAGTTCCGTAATTCATGGAAACAGATCAGTCTTTCCTCCTAAATCAAGATGCGCAAAACTGCTGTTCCTAAAGAATGCATTAAACTCACATATTTTTGTTTGTCATTGCAGGACAGTGTACTATAAGATGCTCTATCTGTAAAACTTAGAGCAGAAAAAATTATTGTAATCTTCCAGTAAAGTATTTGTGCAATAACATTTTTGTTGGTTCTTTCCTTTTGAGGGATTTTCTGCTTAACCTGGTTTACTACTATTATTATTGTTCAATCAAATACTGTATGTTATACTTGTATACTACACAGAGGTCTTCATGAAAATATAAAGCTTTCCACTTAACGACTCACCCTAGTTTTCATAATGACATCATATTCGCAAGGAAAGTGCGTTGGTTTGGAGGGGGGGGTTATTAACAATGCACTGCTTTTAAACAATATACCACAAATCTGATTACCTCATATACAGAGCTTTGTTTATTTTATGGCACAAGAACATCTACTTAGACAATAACTTTCACCAGCCATCCTCCACCAAAACTTAGTAGGGCAATTCCCGTTTAATAGTTCCAGCTATAAGCTGAATATCAAGTTGGTCTCCAAAGGATGCTATTTTTCATACAGAATATCAAAGCAATAACAACACATTACTACTGTATGTGGACTTTCTGAAGTTGAAACACTGCTAACAGGTTTAATTTGAATTTTCATTTATCTATTTGACACCTAATGTCTTGGTATATGAAATATTTACTTTGCTGCCTCTGGTCCCCATGCTCAGTAATCTCACCACTAGCAATAACAGGCAACATTTAAGTGTATATCTCCCAAATAGATTTCATTACTTCTTGTTCACCTAAGGAGTATATTTGTCAACTTCTAAAAACCATAAATAAAATTTTACAGTCTTTATGTGGGTAAATCTGGCAATAAAAAAAAATGTATTACTTTTTATTGAATTTGAGTCATTCCCAATGAAATCAAGACAAACTCATCTAAATACCTTTATACTGTTTATACCTACAGATAATACTAAACATCTTCAAATAAAAGTTGAAGCTTTATTCAGCATAATCTGTTGAGTCTGTAAGAGCTGACACATTACTTGTAAAGGTAAAATCTCACCTATCCATCTTACATGAAACAGTGTCTTGTTACGACTCATCAGAAAAGGACAAACAGTAATCCTCAGATAAAATTCTCCACTGTAATCTTAAAAACTTCCCTTGTCTTTGATGGGACTTTCTCCAATTTTAATTTAGAATTAATCCAATAGAAGCTTTTTGCTTTTATCTTTCATTGATGCATCAAGATCCCCTTATTTCTGATACTTAGGATATTAGGTTCTCCATATTACCTTGTGGGGCTGTTCGCCACATTAAGGTCACTGAAATTTTTTCACCATGTAGGTAGCTTTACAGCAAGTACTTACAGTAGAAACCAGCATGATGTGAAAGATAGAAAAACCTACAGCTCTGAAAAACAGCAAATTTTTCTTCCCCAATAAGCCTTCACACCAAGCAGAAGAGACTGTAATAGCCGTATCTGTGAGGAGGAGAGGTTCATTTTGTCACATCACTAATGCAGTGGAAGATTTCCACTACAGAAGATCTACAGTACATGCAGAATCTGCCTTTGCTCATGTACAGCCTTTGCTGTATTTATGCAAGCTACCCAATATCTTTTGATGATTGGGCCAATTGTGTTTGATGGAAACATGTGACAAAGGTATTTGATAAATCTTCACTTATTCTTTACGGTAACTTTTCCGTATTTGGATTGTGATCCGAAATTAGGGTCATAAAATAATTCCACAACACTAGAAAACTGCTATGAATTAGATCTGAGCACAATGCTGGCATTTTAGTGAAAGCATAATTTCTGTAATCTACATGTGAGCTTAAAAACGAACAGTGCTTAGAAAAAGATTCAATATGGACTTAAACATATCAGAGTTCAAGCAACAGTTGCAGAGGAGGGGGTGAAGAAACTTCCAACCAAATAAGACATTAGTCTGCAAAGCGCTGGGACAGTCATATTAAAATTCTTTAGTGGTAGCAGAGGGTATAGAGGGCTTGCAGGAGGGACCCAGCTCCCAGTGGCGAATACTTAATATATAAGAAGAAATATAATAACAGTATATCTGCTTCTTCTAGTGAAATAGTTTGATAACTAACCACTTATTTTAAATACAGGATACAAAAGAAAACATAATAGAGCACATTTTATCAGCTGTTTCAGCTTCTGGAAACAAGAATAAAATCTGAAAAAATTAAGGATTTAATACTATTCAAGAAAGTACCTGGAATGACATGACAATAACATTTTTTCAAAGAACACAAGTTTTGTAAAACATGTCTGAAAAACATCACGCCTTGCACAAAACATTAACCCAACCACATCTCAAATTCTACTGTTCTAATCTTGCAGTAGAACCAAACAAAAAGTTATATTATTGTAGTGTAGCGATATTCAAGGATTTTTAAAAAAAAAGTTACTATGTCAAAAGAAGCAGTTGAATTAGACAAACCAGTATCTTTTCCTCCATAGACATGTTGTCCAAAAAATATGTAAATCCAAATAAATTTTACCTTTTACATTTTCAGATTAGCTTTATTTCAAAAATACACTATTTCACTTTCACCCCAATTATCTTTCAGTAAATCTAAGAACTCTACTTTAAAACATGAGTGAAACACAAATGTTCCTGTCTTCCAAGAGCTTTCTGCAATCTTAACCACTACTTACACTTTCAAAAGCATGGGCATTCTAAATACAGCATTATCTTTGAAGGGGTGAGAAGACTAAAACCAGCATTTTGCAATCAGCTTACCTGTCTATGCAGAAAAGTTTGCATCCCTAACAAGGCTTCTCCCTCCAGAATACCAGCTCTCATTTTTCTATATGTAGGCAAATCCCATGATAGGTAGGAAAAGCAGCAATATGAAATAAGACTTGAAGACAAACTCAAACACATACAACCCTATGAATATACACGACAGACAACTCTATGAATTCATGACTGATGGTTTAATTAACATTATATTATTCTGCTCTATCCCTTCAACAAAAACTGCTGTCTGGACTAGACAACTAGACTTCCAAGCCATGAAAAGCTCCTGCAAGATCAAGAGGGTCCGGTCTGAAATTTAGCAGACCTGCTACATCAACTTAGATAACAAAATCAGTTCTATTAGAGGGTCATACATTGGCAATTTGTTTTCCCATTCCTAAGGGCTTTTATTTGCATCCTTCACAAAGGTACGTATACTTCTAAAGATCATTGCCTTAAAAGGCACATTTGTAAACTGTGGCTGGGCACAGTTAAGGTGTACATCACACTCCGTGTTACCTCACTGTGGTCTATGTCCATGACAATAAGGCTTAAGAGATGCAGCACACTCTGTTTCTCTGCCCCGAGTTACTGAACAGGGAGCACACAGAGGACTGGTTTCACCGAGTTATACCTCTCATAGGCCCTAACCGCAGACAGAAGTGTAAAGCCAGCTCTTCCTTCAGAGGCAGTGAGCCTACTCTAAAGTTAATTAAGTTTTCTGAAAGCAAGAAAAGTATAAAATGAGTTGCACAGGGATAGGATTCAGAGAGTGCATTGTAAATTATGTACAACCTTGGCAAAAAGTTCCCCAGAGAATCACAAACTTCAAGTATTTCAAAACCAGCTCTGGCTGGGTCAGGTAGAACAGTCATTGGGAGAGGCATGTTTGTCATTCTGGCACTGTGAAGACTATGCAGATACTTAGACAGTTCTCTGTAAAATGCTTCAGCAGATCACTGCATAAAGGAGAAGACAAATGTATACAGAAATGCTTCTAGGAAGATACAGCACTTCTTACTGAGCACGTGTCATGTGTTTTTAATAAAATGCCAAGTTTAATGCTAATGGCTGTTAATCAGAGCCTTCTTCAATGTAATTTAAATATATTTCATTTCCTAATTTAAAGTTTGGTACTACACAATCTTTTAGATTCAGAACCTGTGTTCATCTTGGTATGAAATATTCATTACGGCTTAACAGTATTAACAGAAAATTATTATTTCAAGGCTTCCTTGAAATATTACTAAGCTTGGGAAATATGCAGGCTCTGATACAAAGAGGCAGTTTCTCCTTGTAGCCTGGGAAAGTATCAGGTGGGTAAAACGTTACACATACTAGTCGCGGTAAAAGCAGAAGTCAAGAGACAGCACAACTAAGATTCCCCAAAGGCTGGTTTAGCATTTCCTAAATGTGTGCGGAACAACAAAGAAGTGACAAGGATGCCTCAGGGAACAGAGCTTTTTCCATACAGATGCAGAGACCCATGCATTCCAGTTAACTGAGTAAGAACTCATTTCTCAAATATCTGCCTATATATTAGCAAATTTCATCAAAACACAGAAAATCCAACTGCTGTGACAGCGCCTCATTCCAGAGCTCTCACAAGAGGCTGCCTGCAAACTACACGCACCTCTCTCCACGCTTTATGGAGGCTGGAAACAAAAGGCAACAATGCTTCTGAAAAACAGAGGGGAATTTTTTTGTTGTTGTTTTGGTTTTTGCCACAATACAAAAGCAAGACAAAGCTCCGCTTCATAACCTGACACAGCAGGAGTAACTGGGAAAGATTATGGGTTTCAAAAGGTTATGCTGCAGTCAGGAATCAGTCAAGTCTATTTCCTCTGGCAGTGCAAGAAGGTTACTTGAAATAACAGAGACAAGGTATTAGCCAAAAAAATCCCCAAAACCCTAAAATAAGCTGAAAGGTCACAGGTCAAAATGCAAACCAGTGCCTGACCTGCTACTTTTTCAATTATTCTATAGTCTCATAGCTCATGAAACAATTTTGTTGTTTGGGTTTTTTTTGTTAATCATTTTTGCTGCCATTGCATACAGTTTTTTAGTTTCCTGGTGAAATACCAACACCTTTATTAAAAAAAAAAAAAATAGTGTATGAAGAGCAGCACAACTGCTTTTTTATGGTCCATTAGCAAATGTAGATGGGTATCTGAGTACACATGCAGAGGTACTTTTCTAGAGATCTGCATGTAAACTTTCAGTTTGTTTATTCACACTGCTGTTAAGACACGCACATAATTAGTACACATATATTTTTTAATCTGAAATTTGGTGCATTTAACATTTAAATAAATTTTCAGCAAGTCCTATCTAAAAAAAATATTACTCTTCAAAGCTCAGTACTGTAGTCTAAATTCCATCATCAGCACCATCAACAAGAGATCTTACCATTATCTGCACACAAATAGCACCACACAGAGCCACCTAAAAACATATTTGCATAAAAACACAGGTCCTTGTTGTGACACAGGTTTGTAGAGTACCCACAACCCTCTGTCTGCATCCACTGATCTCTCTGCAGGTATCTATATATGAGTTAGTTACCTGGGTGAGTCTTGCAGCAAGTAGAGAGAAACAGGCATTTCTATGGCAATGTTCCTATGAGTCCTTGTTAGAGGTGATCTTTGAATTAAATGAGTCACATCACAGCAATCTACCATTTACACATCTAAACTGAGACTAATTCTTGCACACTGTCATAATGCAAGCAAGTAATCCAAAACCAGAACCAAAGCCAAAATGAAGTATATTCTTCTATTATTTCAGTCCTAGTTTCTATCTTGCTCAAAGGCCAATATCCAAACTGAAAGAATGAGGATACACTAGTGAATTCCACTGTAATACTCACTGCAAATTTGCAGGTTGTATTATAAACACAACTTCTCAAAGACGAATTTACACAACATTTAAGAACGGTTCTCTACTGAGTAGCGTTAATCAGCAGGATACTGGTCTACTTCCAACAGCATTGCTGTTACTAGTGGTACTGTCTAAAGTTTGAGTTACAGCTCTGAAGCTTACTAATTATATAAAAGACACTGAATCTGCAAGTTGCAGAAGATATTTTTTTTTCGTAGGCATGAAATGCTTCTTTCCCCTGACCAGAGAAAAAGTTAAATATTCCTGAGACCTTGCAGAATATAGACTCAAACAGTCAAAGCTTGATTTATTATATTAACATTTTAAGCACATTTGTGTTCATAGTGCAAGACCAGAGTCACAACAGATGTCCTGAAAATGTGTTCTTGGATAGATTATCGCAGACAATATATTCCCAAAATACCACACAAAGGTCAGAGAGCAAGCAACTCCTATTCTGCACCCTTTGTTAAGTCATCTTTACTCTCATCAGGAGTTTAGTTTCTTAAGCAAGAAAAAAAGAGATTGGAAAAATCTAAGTGACATATAAGGACCATATCTCCTTGCAGCCTGCTTACCCCATTTTGCCCAGCATACTGGGGACTGTAACTGAAATACATGAATAGAGTTATTTGTACTGCGTATTCACGTTAAACTTATCATGAATGCAGGAATATATTATATTCGCTTTGCATGTAAAGAAAATCCAAACTACCCTTGTTATCTGCTGCTTTGGTATACAAGATTAGTGAAAAATATCAGGACATATGGAAATTTAACTCTTACTGAGACTTTAATCTTACACCCTACCATGTAATAATGCATTTATTACAAATTTAAAGGAATTCACTAGACTGACAACTGAAAGATTGTCTTGTTTTCATACTGACCAGAAGTCTAAAATACAGTATTTTGGTAATACAATTGCCTGTTAAACCAGCATAACAAAAGGACATAAACATTTAAAGTTTCAGCATACATGCCTACTGCTTGAGGTAAAAACTGTATAAAGAGAGATTGACATTGCCCAATTAAAAGGAGACATGAGAAACTTTGCTGATATATTACAATTGTACAATATCTATCAGAACACCCAAAGGCAAGACATACACTGCTTTAAAACTACTAGTGACACAAAATCATATTTCTGCATAATGAGGAAAATAATACAACTCACTAAGAATAATGGAAATATCACAAATTCCAAAACAAGTCTGAATGCATCTCCTGTCTCCAGTTAATATTTTCCTTTTTTTTTTTTTTAATTAAAGCAAGTAAAGTGAGAGCAAATAGAACTATAAGGAATAATTACTGAATACGAAATGTGTCAATCATGTATTTCTGAGCACAATTCTACTGAGGTAAATTTTCCACATTATTTTGCCTTTTATAAGATGCTAAAAAGAACCTTACCATCACGCATACAGGTAGGACTCTGAAAAAGGCCTCAAGAAGCTTAAATTCTTCCCAAATTACATTAGTAATAGGAGTTTCTCAAATACACTGAGCAGCAAATAGAACTATTAATCTCAGTGTCTGACAGCATATATTTCACCTGAGATTTAACAGTCGGAGAGACAGGGCCACCTGGACTTGCTGTTCTAAGTGACCTTGCTGCTATTCTACACTTATTTGCATGGAAAGATATTTCCCTTGAAATGGATTGCTTTTCTTTAGGAAACAAATGCTTCAACTTTTTTCCAAGAAGTAATCTCATAATAACCAATTACATAAAGCAGAGCAGCTTTAGGTGCATTGCATTACATTACTGCTGTTCTCAGAATAACGTCAAATTAATCATAAGGTGGCTAAATTAGGAGCGTGGTCAACTTGACACCATCAAAGTCAAAAGGGAACCAGCAGTTTCCATACATGGGCCATCTTACGACAAGCAGAAGGATCTAGCATAGTTGAATGAACAACGTAACTCTGAGCCATTCTAGTTGTGCTCATCCTAGTCATGCTGCCCTTTTCCCAAGACGGAGGAAAACACACCATCTTGCTGCAGTTATTCTCATCAGTGAACAACCTATGACATTATGGTCAATGAATAGGATAGATTTCAGCTCATCTGGTGTTACTTTTAATTACGTTGTTGTAATAGTTTCAGGCTAGCTTTTCCAACATTTTCCTATGCGTTAAGTACAAGCACTATATTAACAGGAGTACAAGAAGGTCAAGTAATGTTAAGCTATACAAAATGAATCAGCAATTCATTCAGAGGAAAGCAGCCAGAATGTATCCTGATCTGCTTCAAATATTCTGCTCATTAATACCATGTTAACACTCACTACAAAACACTACTAAGATTTCAAATGGTGAAGTTGTATTACAGTTAATAATATTTCACTGTATCATAGCCAGACATGGGCAGCAACACTTTTAGCAAGCCCTGTCTTAAAAAAACAAGTAGTTTCGTTCTCCCAAACCAACAGGCTGCAGTGAACCTCATTCTTCTGATGTGCAGAACTCTCCTAATTTCTAGCCAGGTCACACCCACCAGCTTCTGGGCCAGTATTTTTCTCTAAATTCTCTTCCATTCCCTGGTACCCTAAAGAATGACTATATGTTCTGCCAAGGCAAAACAACCTCTTTTTTTTTTTTTTTTTCTTCTTTTTTTCTTAAATAGGACAAAGACTTCTTTCTCCTGAAAATCCCACAAACTCCATGTGCGTGTTTCATCCTTTATTCGTCATTCCTCGGCATGAGTGACTGGAACTTACAAAGTATCTCAGATTAGATCAGTAATTTTCTGGTAACGTTCAGCTGTAACTCACCTTGTGCTTAAAGAGTAGCAATAAATTAATACAGGAAATTTCACAGAGTTTGTTCCAACTATAGGATGAGTAAGAATAAATTAAGACTCATGGCTCACATCCTGTATTGTAACTTATATTTATGTTAGTTACTAATATCATAATAGCAGAACACTACACTCAGTTTCTGTTTGATCAAAAGACAACACATTTCAAAATTATTCCTATGTATCAATTACATTACTCTTACAAAATTTCCAACTAATGGGAAAATTTTGTTCTCAGTGACGTCTATGTGAATTATTGAAGAAAACAAAAGCAGAATGTGTACAGATGAACCTTTCTTAAGTTTTAGCTGCATGGTGCTGAAAAAATATTTTTACTACACAGATTTAAAGCAATTCATTAAATTAGTTCCACCATGAAACAAAACAATTATTTATTTCATAAACATTTAGAACTAATGCTGCTTGGGACACATCAAAAAATGAAAGGTAGTTGGCAAATGCTGTTCAGCTGATGCTAAAATATTTCAGAGATGTTATCTGTTCTGTTATTGGAAACATTTTTTAAGAAAAAAAATTTGCAATGCCTGTGCCAGCAGCCTGTGAGTTGGCAACGCCAAACTAAAATTCCCACTCCAGTTCAGTGAGCAACTGCAATGGAATACTGCCCTCATTTCAGCTGAGCAAGGAACTCAACCTGGCTTTGCCATACTGCAGACCCTAAATCAATGAGCCACAAACATTAAAAATAATAATAATTAAAAATAAAACAAAACCCCAAAAAAACTTATCCTTTCTTATATATATATATTAGTGGTGAGACATCAAAAGAACGCGAATCTTTCAAGCACAATGGGGAAATTCTACAGCCCTAAACCAGGCATTCTGTACTTAGGTATTTGTTTGGTATGTGATTGATAGTTCTTTCTAAACTAACAAAATCATCTTATAAAGATAGATGTGTTACTTAACACAACGAAGGATCTCTGCAGTGAACTATGTTATCTGCATATAAATGGATACTAAAATATTTACATATCATACAGAAATCATTTATGAAGGTATGAGATTCATTGTGGTGCTCACCTAGCAACTGGTACCTGAAAATTCATCAGATCTTCAAAGATACATCGTTCATTCAGATAATCAAAAGAACAAGACAGAATTCCAAATCAGAAATTTTGGAATCACCATTGTAAATTAAGTGGGCTACAACGTGAAAATCTTGGGGCAGGAAGAATAAAAAAATTACATCAGGAGTTATCCATACGAATTGGATACAACTCAAGTTCAGGATTCAGCTCAGGCATAATACAAACTGTAGACCTGAAAATCAATAGGCATAAAATGCTTTACTGATACATGCAATTCTAAACAAAGTTCTTCTAACTATTGTATCATAAAAACCACAATAGCTGACTGTTGAAAGCCTTTTCAAAAATACAGGCATCGTACTAATAACACTAAAGTAAATAAAAGAAACTAAAATTAATATTACCTGACTATAAAATAAATGATCAATATAGCAATTTCCTGCATATTTGCTCTAGTTTATAAAGTTAAACCAACAGCTGCATTAAGCTGTTTAAAATGGAAGACCTCTTGCCTGTGTGATGTATTATGCAACGCATACAGTGCTTGTCTCAGAATTAAAACGTGGGTGGAGGGTCAAAGTGAAGAGAAGATAAAATATAGACACTTTAATGAATCAGGGTAATAATACAGTTTAAATATATTCAAGGCACAGTGCATGAGACTACTTTCTAAATTTCAATTTTTACTAGCTCCAAAAAGAGAAAAATCACAACTAGTACCAAGACTGTGGTTCTCATACTAATGTGGAAATTGTGCTATTTTGGTTTTATACAAAATAAGTGTAAATGTGCTCCTGAATATCTGCTACACTTTCTCTTTAAATGGAAATTTCAGAGAAGAGTTCAGAGACGAAACAGGAGTAGTGACATTTCCAAGCCCTAATGTGTTTGTAGAGGGCATAGGAATAATTTCTCTAGATCACAATAAAAGCAACTCAAGGTTAAGTTAACATCAGAGTATGAGTGAACCACATTCCACGAATAATTTATTTGAAATGTAGCTTTTCTCTTAATTGTCACAAATGCAGAAGCAGATTTATTTCTGTATGTAATATTTATGTTTACTGTACAAACATAAATTTGAAGCTCCATAGGTTGCCTACGACCTTTTAAAAATGTAGGTTTCTTGCCTCGTTGTTATCAGTCAAACAATGTACGTTGTTATTTGTAAGCCAGTTATATATACAGAAATGCTTCCTGGATAAATGTTTACATTTATAAATTTAAATCTTGCTTTGGCAAGCTGTTGCCTGTGTAAGCTGAAAATTCACTTTCCAAAGCATTTATACTAATAAAACTCAGTACTTCGAGTAGTCACCAAAAGCAAACAAAAAAAGAAATCGAGCACAACCAAATTATACTTGTTAAATATCCAATTATTTATTCAATATTTTCTAAGCTCTAAATAGGAATTAAGGAAGAAATAGCCTAAAGTACGCTATTTATTGCAATATTAAACTTACCTCTTTCAAAAGCATATACTGATCCCGGAAAATTATGTAGAGGTATTCCAACATACAAAAATACCCCATTTAAAAGACTACAAAAGATTAGTTAATTTATCTGATTTTGGCCCCACTTGAAGGTTGCATACGAGATTAAAAGTGAGTGAAAGCAACACCTTATCCAAGACTAATAGCAATGTTACTAGAAAGCTATTTCTGAAACAGATATCCTTAATCTTCTCATTTACCATTTTAGAAAATCACCTGACTAGAACAAAATTAAGCCTTATAGTACTCTTACTCCTCGCTCCCCAACCAAGCGACATATACCATTAATAACACTGCTTTACTGTTTATTGACGTTATATTTATTATATTATTCATTTGTATTCTATTTTTGCTATTTATTCTCCCAGCCAAAAGTGCTGAGTCAAAGCCAAAATTGCGGAGTCACATAGGGAGAGGCGATCAGTTTGTTGGGTTTTGGTGGAGTTCCCCTCCGCGCGCTCTAAGGGCATCCGCAGCCCTCTCGTGACAACGAAGGGGGACCGGGCAGAGGCAGCCCGGCCTCCCTCAGCGCCCGGCCTCCCGCCTTCCGCCCCGGCTGGACCCCGCCAGGGCCCCGAGGCCCTGCACCGACCTCTCCCCAGCACTGTCCAGGGCACTTTCTGCCAGTGGGGAAAGGAGGAGTCCTGCTATCCCTCAACCTGCGATAAAAGAGCCCATCAGCCACCTACCGTGGAGGGCAGGTGGGGATGGCAATGAGCTGGTACACCCAAGAGAGTTGGTAGCAGGGTGCTCCCTCCTCACACTTGAGCAAGAAAACAAAACTTCAGGAGACCGTCTCTTTTCTTCACGTGACCTTGTGGTCTTCTTGTCAGGTTGGTGGTATTGCCTAATTAGAGCCAGCCCAGAAAAATTAGCACTAATTTCTGCCTGCTTTAGCTGCCCAGTCAGAGATCTGGCAGGTGGTAGGGGGTTTCCCTCAGTATGGGTCTGGTCCTTCATCCCACAGCGGTGTCGGCTGTGGGGAGCTGAGGAGCGGCAATCCTGAAGAGAATGGGCAATACCAGTCCCTCCCTGTGCCCTTTCCCCACAGACAGGAGGGGAAGCCATGGCTGTGATAGACAGACAGAGACATCTTCAGGCCTATTGTGCTCCTGGAATGGAGCCGGAGGTGAGGAACCTGGGGAGCTGAGGAGGTGTGTGGAGGCAGGAGGGGTGCGAGGAGGAGAGGGGCCCCGGCTGCCCCGTCTGGTACGGTGGGCTGGTGGGGACGTGTGTTGTGGAAGGACGGGGCCCAGAAAACGACGTGTGAGCTGGTCTGGAGCCTTTGTGGTGGTGAGAGTGGTCATGAGGCTTGTGAAGGTCTTCGGGCTGTACCTCTGCTCCTGGTAAAATGACTAATTAATTGATAACATATAGATGAAGAAGTCTGGGCTGTTGGAATGCTTTGATATGGCTCATGGCTGGTTTTGAGGAGATATAGACACTGGGATTAGCTATTACTCTGTGTTGTTTCCAGAACTCTCTCATAGGAGTGTATGTGCTGTAGGCTAACTAATCTTATTTACCAGCAAAATGATAAATCTAACAACAGCATTAGCAATGTCTGTATTTATTTTAATGTCATCTAAATATTGTTAGTCTAAGAATTGTTGTTACTAATTATCTTGTAATCAAATTATTTTGTAATCAGTTGTGAAAGGAAACACTCTGTAGAAACTCTTCCCATAATGTTTTGACAAAATAGGTGATGTAGGCTATACGGAGAGAGTTTACGTACAGCCACACTGATTCTGCTGATGCACTGTGATACGTTTGACTCTCAGCTTGGGGGTGGAAAGTGCTCTGATGAGGTTTGGCAAATCTCTTCTTTCATCCTGTGTCTTTTTTACCCCGGGGTGAAATATACGCGTGATTAACAAAGCCAGAATTTGGCCTAGTATCTTTCAATTGCCTTTTCTGTTATGGTAAAGATCTGGTGTTTTCCTTAGACTTGCTCTCTGAGTTTCATTCGCTTGCACTCTAGGTCATGTTTTTTGAAAGTTCAGTGGCTGAAATTTGGAACACATTATGATGAGATGTGGAAGTCCTTCATAGGACCCTGGGCCCTGAGACAGAGCTAAAATTCATAGCCCCTACTTGTAATCAGGCAGCTGGTAGAGCTGCGTTTACTGCTTTATTACAGTGGTTTTGATTTGGTGAATTTCTTACAATATGTTACTGGAAACTCATTTCCAGTAATTTATATTTTTTCAGTGGATTTAAAAACATAAGTTATTTTTTATATTAATTGGAAGTTTATTACCCTACTTTTTATTCTTAATGATAAATAATATTATATAACTTGCACTGAGCAAGGAAAAAATTTGGGGGAATATAGTAATAAGAAAAATGCTTTAATCAGTATTTTAAATGCAAAGTGTACTTTACTGTTGGAAAAGGAGAGATATTTTCCAATTCAAGGACAAAAATATAACATTAAAAAAACCTTAAATAAGGACATGATGATTTAGCTTACCTTTGTATTAATATGAATAGCAACTATAGCATATTAACAATTTCAGCTATATCAGAAACATAATGTAGAAGTTCACAGATATGGGTATAAAACCATCAGACCTCTGGCTCTCATTATGCTAAGCTGCCTCACATGCATCTCAACAGTGAGTGCAAATGACTGATTTTTCTGATAAATAAATAAATAAAATTGTCTTATAGTTTGTAGACGGTAATTAATGTTGGAACAACACCAGATGTACTCTGAAATCCTGTGAGATAAATAGGTAGATTTACAAATCAATTAAAAATATTTGTCTTGATGTGTCTAATTATTTCCTAGAATATTAATAAATCCTTATTAAAATGTATTAATGCATACACAAATATTATATCTGTATCAAATGCTATTGAAAAAAATACTGAGTTAAAATTTTTTACTGCAGAATTCTCCTTGCTTTCTGCCTTTTAATTACAGAAAGGAATATTCTCTTCCTCATGGTTGGTCTGGCAGTTTGTTTTTTGTTTGGTTTTCTTACAACTCAGTAAAGAACTTTCTAGATGCTAACTTGTGCTTGTTGTGTTGTGCTGTTTGTCCTGTGCTAATTGTGCTAATGTTGTCCTGTTTAGGTCTGCAGAAATTGTGCATTTCTTTAACTCGTTTTGGTACTCGTTTGTCTGTAACTGAGAAAATAACCTGCAAAGCAGTTATTAGAATGAAACACAGAACTTAAAATAGCATTTGTCTTCTCTCATATGTTTAACTCATGTTGCTGTGCTTAATACGGTGACAAAACAACACTCGTGTCACCAGTTGCTGTAACACAACATGTCCTTAAACACAGTCACAACTGTTGTAATGAATATAGAGTGCCTGCAACTGCTTTGCCCCTTTTTGTTACTGATTATGGAGCCTATCTGTGACCTCAGATTGGCTGTTTAAACTGAAAGCACTGCTTCACTCCAGCTAGAGGTTTCTAGTACTAATGAAAAACAGGTTTCAGAAAAATATTGAGTTATATCTCAAAACTGACACAGAAAATACAGTCGCCAGGATCCTAGATGGTTCTTTATGTACATGGAAGACCTCGGTCCTAATGTGATCCTCCTCTATATCAAGAGAGTCTTCCTCATAGTCTTAGCAGCTGGGATTATACCCATTCAGATTTGTTTCTCAAACTAAGTACTTACATAAGAATTGGAGAGGAAAAAATTCATAATGCTTATGTATCTTCTGTCAAGAAAATAAAAGTAATAGGCTACTTGGTGTATAGCTCTCTCTACCTGTAAACTGCATAGACTATCATTAAAATCAGGAAGATACCAATAAGAATTTTTTCATGACAAGATATCTTCTATTAAAACCAAAACTTTTTTAAAAATAAAGGTGCCTGGTTGCTTTAACCAACTTTTTCATCATTAACCAGAATGTACATGAAATCAAAATAGGCTTTCTGAAAAAGAGAATATTCTCTTTTGGTCAGGGAGTGTTACCATGATAGTGATCCAAAGCCTTCTGTTTCTCTCTTCTTTGCTGTCAAAGCATCATGTATCAGTCAGGACTGAGTCCAATCAGGCCAAGAGAATTGCAATTTTTTCATGGAAGCTTAAGCAAGAACTGTTTTAATCAGCTTTAGGTTGAAACATTCCTTTTTGATAAAAGTTTAGGAAATATTCTAGTCTTGCTTTGACTCTAAAGCAAGCTGTCTTGTATTGTGATGCCAGATTGCTTCTGAATGTTCTGGCTCTGTGTGCTGTGTAGTTTCAACTGAGATTACTAGTCTTTGTTTTACAGTAGTGCACAGTCAGTGTGTTCTTTTTTTGCACCTGAGACACGTATTTATACCTGTTGCAGTATTCATGTTGCTTGCTTCTTATGGTGCAGGGTTACATAAATTACATTTCCTTTTGCCTTTAGCAACAAAATGACAAGTTCTAATGTAAAAGCTACTTGAAATTTTGTTTATTTTGTACTTGACTGTAAAGTAAAAAAAGTCTGCCTTTGTTTTTTTTATTGTGTAACATAGTGGTCCTCCGTATTTTTTTCCTTAATCATGAAGGAAAAATTCACTAGGGAACCAATACACTTTGAAAATGTCATTGTTAGCATTCATTTTGACTTATGTGTCAATTCTTAATACCTGTATACAAGAAAAGCAGAGGGAAGTCGCGCACACTAGATCGCTTCCAACTATGGGTCATTGCTTTGAGCTCCAGAGAACCTGGGGGTAAATTCTGCTGGGTTTGGTCTGTTAATCTTTCTTGAATAGTAGTATCTCTCTACAGAAGGTGCAACAGACACTCTTTTACAATGTGTTCCTCTTCTGTATCTTCTTATTGCTGGAGCCAGTACCGTCTACACCTGCCAGGGTATTGCCTGTGCACTTGTTCCAGTAGTACTATCAATCCAATTGTTTTTTATATATAACCACCCTATCTCAAAGCTGAGTATTTTGTCTTCTCACCTAACATAAATACTGAGACTCAAAAGACATTAAGCATATTAGTTCATGTTTAAGTGAGTCTTTGCTGTGTTTTTCTAACCAAATTTTAATCCTGACAAATGAAGCATTTGCAATCCCAATAAGATACCTGGATGTTGTTGCAACTTTATACCTTGCTGTAGGGCTGAATCAAAATTAATCATTGGAATGTTAAGAAATTAGGTTAAAAAAAACTTACCAAACTCTTTGTGGGATAGCCTTCCACCTAAAAGCAGTATAGTTTTGAGACATAAATGTCTCTTCATGTTTTGAGACATAATTCATATCGCTGAAGCAGATTATAAGCAGCACCAGCAATTTTCCAATAAAACCCAAAGCATTTTGTAATACTGTAGAGAAGTCGGCCCAGAAAGGGCTTAGCTCAGTTTACGCTCTGATCATAACTAGGGATGTAAAGAGAATAAGAAGAGTTCAGGGCAGTGGCCTTGTACCTGAGGACAACTTCTAGTGATTTAACCATCTGTGTATCTGGCTCAGGGCAGGTATGAAGTTACAGCAGAGTTGTATGTAAATTCTAGGACTATGTACGCTTTCCTGCCAAAGACACGGGACTTTTGGCCGTCTGACAGTGAATGCTTGACTTGGGGACGCACATGCTGGTGTGTGTAATGCTCTGCGGCAGCAATTAGTGCCAGGAATTTTTCATGCAAATTTCACATCTTCAACAACCTTGATGGAACAGTCTCCTGTATGCACCAAGTAAGAAAGTAGCTCCAGCTTAGCATCCCTAACCTCTTCAAGTAACAGAGAGTTTAGTTTCAGGACATGTGGCATCTTCTCATTTTACTGCTGCCCTGTGTGCAGTTCATGGAAGGGACTTAAAACAGGCAATGTTTCAGTGCTAGGGTCTTCATCAGTGAGCAAGCCTCTTCAAGACTGTGAAGAAAAGATACTCCAAGTGACAAAGTATATTATGATGTAGGTGATGGAGCAAGCTTTATAGTTTTTCTAAATTACTGTAATAAAAAGTAAATAGTTCCAAAACATGCTATACTGGAACTTATGTTGCTACCCCAAACAAAATTCCAAATAAAAAGCAGAATATATTTTATACGCACTAATTTTGTAAACATATGATCTGCAGTTACTTGTATATATGAGGCTTTTGTATAATTCTTGCACTTTTTTGTGTACTTTTGGCATGACTTATTGAAGACAATGGATTGTTTTTTGTAGAGGGTAAGGGAGAAATGATACATGTGGTAGCATGTAGCAGATTGCATTTTAAATAAGGAGCAAACAAAACATGTTTGCAATCTTTCCTGAAAGAAGACTAAAGGGGTTGCCATGGAAATTATTCTGATTTGTGATCCATTACATCAACAAATACTTAATTTGTGATGTTTTTTCTATCTCTAAATACCATTAGAATCTTGCAAAGATAGTCAAGAGTATTGTATTGTGTTTTCATAGACTGTCAACAGCGCTGTGTAGCACAGACTCTGTAAGGGAGTAGCAGGTTAGCAGTGCGGTCCAGTTTTGCACTGAGGAAAAAAGTGTTTCTGCATTCACATCACTGTCCAAACTGCATTTAACCAACTTCCAAATTCGTCAGACCTCATTCATAGTAGCTTTTCTACAACTCCTCTGAAGCAGATTTGGTTTTCCTTACAGATTTTTTTTTAAATAAAATAGCTAACTTTAGACTTGAGCAACTCTGAAGTTTGAGGTAGTTCATGTCACGTGCTGAACTTTATAGAAAAATCCCTATTTTATTAAAAAAGGGGTTTGTGCCATGGTGGGATAAAGCAATATACAGCCCATTTCCAGCTTTATTGCCCTACTGTTTCATGTAATATTGGTTTAAGAAATATATTAATATTAAATAGTTAGTCTTTGATCCTATGTTTAAAAAAACCTGCCTATGCTTGAGAGCTCAGATGGTAGCCTACAACCACATTTCTTATGCAGCCTGTGTACAACCCTGTGTTATTCTGCTTAGGAAACATTTACTCAAGAATAAAGTTTCATGGCAATAGCAATATTGCAGCTTATTTCCAATGAATTCATTGCAAATTGCTTTTGTTTATTCACTATACTATGACAGCAACGCAGTTCCCACTCCTGCAGCTGACTTGAGGCTTTCAAAAATTTTGCGTCTATTTACAGGTTTTTAAAAGCCTACCTTTAAAATTCTTTATATGTTATGTCTTCTAGGGGAAGGTCAACTGAGAAGAACATTTTTTGTTGACAGTCTTGGGGTTGTTGTTTTTAAGTAAACCAATTTTAAGCTTTCATTACTGACTAAATAGAAACTTAGTATCTCCAATAAAGAAGGAATACCAGCAAGGAAAGCATTTTGAGCACAGAATTAAAATAGATCACTTTCCTTCTCTGTTTGTGGCTATGAGAAGAATTGATTTTAAATAAGTGTAATTCAAATGAGATGGGAAGTTTATAACTTCTCCAGAAAGTGCAGGGTGTTGTTGGAACAATAATTGCACTGTTTGCCTTAAAAGTTCAATTATAAAACTAAACATCAGTATTTTATTCTGCTACTTTCATTAGAAATTTACTTCATTTTTACTGAAATATTTTTGTTTTAAAAAAATCTAATATGACTTGTTCATTTGCACATAGTTATTTTTATTTTCATTATATTACCTATAATAGCAATATAGGTAACATTCCTGTATTATAAAGTTGGACGTTAAGGAAAAATATAAGTATACAGCGCTTTCACAAGACTTTAATTCAGGTTTGCTGTGCGTGGGCCTCATTAAAGTCTGTGGCATCACAGGATTTTTACAAAACGGATTTCTGCAAAATGGCATGTATCAGCTCTAGGAATCTCTCGCCCTTTGATAATGTAAAAAGTGTTTTCCCCAAAGAAATATCTTTGAATTCAGTGGATTATTTGTTTGGGTAAGTATTACTGCATCAGGTAACTGGTGTACAACGCTACTAGTTTATTTTTCTGTTTGTTCTTTGCTTATATATATGTGCACTCTAAAAGCATTTCAATCCATGGATTTTTATTTTTTTTAAAGATATATTAATGATGTACCTTTCTAAAAGGAGCAATTATGTTGCAGTATGTTTATTAAAAAAAATCTACACTTTTGAAAAGTGTTTTCTTTTAAATGCATGCCGTTTTGAGTATAATTTTAAAGAGCTGTGCTGTCTGAGCTTGCAGTCCCAACAATAAATGCAATTTTAATTGTAATATGCAGAATGTCTTTAAGGTAAATAAAAGTATTGCTCTGTCAAAGTCTGTCTAAGGGTCTTCAAGAGAAAGAAAAACAGTTCAACTGAATGTGATCTGTTGTAACTGTAATGGCACCACACTTCTGTTACTTACTTGTTGTCTGTAGTCATGCATTTTTAGCTGACAAAATTGCACTCTTTTAGCCAATAGCATTTCAAAAATATTTTTTCTTACTCAGCAGACTCTTCCATTTATGGCTCACAATCGAGATGCGTCCCACAAGGCTGAACCAAATCCTGATAGTATGAGTGGCTGTCTCTGTTTAAAGTGCGTCTGTATAAAGTACCTAATACATATCAAGAAGGTGGCCCAGTTGTGGCCTTAAGGGTGATGTTGGTAGCATAGAAGTAGAAGTCACTCCAGGTATAGACTGTCTGAGATGAAATCCAGCACTGTAAGGATTTTGGATAAGCCTCTAGTGTCCTTAATTAGGTGAAAGGTCTGGCATAGTAAATAGATTACATGTGTACTTCACCAGGACCTCTGAACAGGAAAAGTGCAAACAGCAAAATTAGTTGGATACTAGAATGGCAAAAAATCATGCTGCAATATTCAAAGTAGGATTTTTTTTTTTATATTGTATTAGTCTGACTACAAAGTTAGCTTTCTTCTCCCCATTATAGGTGGGCTGCTTAATCAAAATTCTTTAGTGCTATAGGAGATGAGGGGAACTATAACAATGAGTGTGGCCATATCTGACTATGCTGGAAAAACTGGACAGTTCCACCTTTTGAATAGGTAAAATCTTGGAGTATTCACTCTGAAAATCAAGAACCCACATTTTTCCACCGCTAACTTTGAGTTGGTAATTGGACTAATGTTGTGATGTGACTATTCTGACCCTTAACATCGTTTTTTGTTGTTATGCTTCATCTGTGATTGCTTTGCTATGTCCTAATCCTAGGCTATAAGCACTTCAGTGCTCTTCGCTTTGCTCATTACTCAGTGTTTTGACAACAAGCCTTAATGAGGCCCTTTAAGTTATGCTATAAATGAAGTGTAAGTAGGAGTAACAGACCTAGACCCCTTTAAAACTCTGCTTTGCCTCCTTCAGTCTGAACAGAACAGGAGAGAAAAAGTTTACCACCTGGGTTTTGATGCATTTACTAGCTTACACAAGATGGTCATTAGTGCTCATCAGAGGCAGTTTTTCTGGTTTTGTTCACTTTCTTTTTTAATATGTTGTCATTTACGAAGAGATAAGCAGTCTGTAAATGTAAATCCATGGGCTTTTTTTTTCTTTAATTCTTACATAAACAACCAAAGCTTCTCAAATCGCTGAAGGTCATTAAAATTTAATGCTGTGTAAAGTTCAATGATCAATGTATCCATTTAGTAAACATACCTTTTTGTACAAGCTTTTAGCTCTTGTCTCTTATTAGTATTCAGGTGGAATCATTACTGAAGTATTCCAAATACATATTTTAAATGAAGCTTTTAAACTTAAAAGCCAGAGGAAGCTTTTATACTCTTTAAATTACTAAAAGGTTCTTCTGTTATGTGATGTAATATTTTTGCAATGTCTGTTTATATAATGTTTTTCTCTCATGCTACTCTATTATATTTTTTGCCTTTTGATGCAGTTAAAAAAAAAAGTTAAAGCTTTTTCTAAAATGGAAAGATTTCTTTCGTTTGGCCACAATTTAAATAAGACACTTATGAAAAGCAAGCCAAACTCTTTTATTGCTTAAGTGTTCTTAATATTTAAGTCTAATAAAGATCACATTTTGCGCAGCAATATTCTCATTAGTTCTGTCTCCTCTTTCAGCTACACCAAACTACCTTTATACTCTACTGTAATACTCATGGCCTTATTAAGCTTTGCTACATAGACAGTCTTCAGCTTACCTCTTAAAGACACTGTCAGGCTTATTCCAGCGTAGATATTTCCTTCAACAGAGAATTTTAGCATGATATCAGAGATGGATAGAATTTGTAACTGTCCATCTAAACCTATCTTACCTCTTTCTTGTTTAAAACTGGAATAATGTTTTGCTTTAGGATCAGATCTTATAAAAGGACTTTATGAGCAAATCACTCTACTTTACTGGATTTTGCAGGATTGAGGTACCTGTCCATTGCACGCTTCCTATGAAAAGTATATTCAGTTCAGAATTTGCTTCTACTACTAAGACAAATGCTGTTCCAGAATCTTCCTATGAAAATAAGTATTCATTAACTAGACAAGCAATGAATTTAGTTTTCTCACTTGTCCATGTATCTGAAAAACTATTTTTCCATGTAATGCTTATAGATAGCTTTATCCTTGTTCATAACCATTTATCATGAACTGTGTTGAGCTGTGTAGTGATCTCAATTTGAACCTTAATAGGAAAGCTTGGATAGAAATGCAACTCAAAAGGGAGTCTTGGTCAATGCATAACTGAATGTGCATACAAAGAAAAAATTACCCTCATCGTTTCAAGTCATTGGTTAGGCATATTATGGTTCAGTATAGGTAAGCTGATGTTCTCCTTCTGGGGCAACAGCAATCCCTTTGGAGTGGTGACATTGGAACGACAACTGGAAAACAGAGCTTGGTATTTCATATAATGTCTCTGAGTGACTTTGTGTGTGTGGATATGTGCATATATACATATGTAGAGAGATATATGCAAGTGTACATACACACTTAGAAATACCTGTTTGTAAAATTGATCAAATTATATGTGTATTGACACAAAGACACCGTTGTACAAGGATGTGTTTAAACATAATAAACATTCAGGGTTAAGTGTTCCAGCTCCTTATTATGCCTCCTCTTCTGACCATAAGCAATGGATAGAATTTGGCAGTCTGGCTTCCAACTATAATCACTCAATCATTTTCACCATAATTGATAATGAATGTTAAACTGTAGGTGAAAATTAGAAGTTATTTTTAAACATTTGGTCTTGAATTACTATGATTTATCTCCTATTTTAAATTGACTTTTTCCTTTTAATTAAGACATCAAACCAGGTGTCACTATTTGAAAAAATCAATAGGAATGTGTTTTTTATCACTGGGATGAAATTATTATTTTTTCCCCCAATCAGCTGTATTTTTTCTTTTTGCAATGAGTAACAAGGCTTTTTTTAGCCTGTCTCACAAACATGCACTTGTAGTTCTAATCCCTTATAAGAAATTAGCTCCCCAGTTCATCTAAGTTCCAATAATAGATGTTTTCAGACAGCAGGCTTGGATAGTTAATTTGGTTGATTGTGACTATCTATACTGTCTATCAGAGAGATTAATCAGTAATTCTTTGTACACCTGAATGCCACATGGTCAGAATTGTTTCTCAGGCCAATAGATCATAAACAGAGTTTTTTGTTTTTCTCTACATGCAGAATGTACTGACTGCTGGCAGCGATGACCGCTGACATGATGCCGCCTTTATCTGGGCAAGAGCACAACCTGCTGCTTGAGTTTCATCAGATTCTCTATTTTGAAGGTTAAGTTCAGTCCATGTTTAAGGCATTTCAGCATATGTGATTGAATTGGACTCAGGCTATTAAAAGCTCTGTGATTCAACCTATCTTACAATAATACCATGCTCTGTAGAGAGAACGTGCCAAGAATTTGTGTGCTTTGCTGTCTGTAAGCAGAGTGCACTATGAGTTTTAGGAGTTTTTCTTCTGTCATCTTGCCTCCTATAAGATCATGGACTACAACAATGAGGAATGAGCATCCTCTGTGAGGCATGTGCTGGTAAGAATATTCACTGCAGAATGATATATCATGTTGGTAATGCTTTCTTTAGGCTGTGCCCAGGCTGCTGCAGGCACTAGTTCATTCGTTCTTCTTCTACACCTGATTTTTGTTTTGGAGTTTGCTTCTACTGAAATCTCATACTCTATCAGCTGGGTTTTGTTTAGTGGCTCAAAAGATAGTGGGGCCAGCAGTGCCAGGGCCACCTGACAGCAAGGTTTCTTTCTCCTTCTAAGATTTAGAGATAAGCAGCACCTGTATTCTATCCATTTGCTTTCTTTCACTGTTTTCTAGATCAAAATCTGTGCATCTGAAGGTCATCTAACTACTTGATGTGTGAATGTGCAGTTGTTTTCTCTCACTCTACTGTTGCTGTTATTGCTAAATAAAGCACTCTTATGTTGCTTAAATTTGTGAATCTGTATTACAGTAATTTGCAATATGATAGAATTGGATTCCTGCACATGAAGCTTTACAGAAATATAGACTGGTCTAGAATCCAATTCACATGGCGTCAGTGTGAATGCATGAGGAATCTCATTCCTAAATCTGTTGTTGTTATTATCTATCTCCCTGGATCTTGCATCACAGATATAACCTTGCACTTAAATTTTATCTTTTTCTAGAGTAACTGATGTACAGGCCAACACCTCAAAGAAACTGCTTTGTACTGAAGTTTAAGAGCTTCATTCTTAGGCATTTTGTGCCTGAGGCTAGTTTGTGCTTTTAAATAACTGCCTGCATAGTTAAGTGGCACTGCTGGGGGAAGCAACAAGGAGAGGGAGACCTCAGGAGAGAAGATGTGAGATCTTGTCAAAATTCTATTTTTATATTCAATTCTCCAGTCAGGATTTTGTTGCAGTATCAGAGTATGCCCTTCTGTTCTAGTGAAAACTCCTGTGTCTTCACTCCACTGATAGGTATGAACAGACTGAGATGTTTACGGTTAACACTTTCAAGTTAGCATTAGGGTAGTTTTCAAAGAGAAACAGTATTTTTCATTTATTATGTGAAATAATTCTTGCAATAATAACTTGTATTTTGTGGTATGTCCTGTCGGTCTTGAAGTGGGAGAATCAACTTCTGTGGTAGAAAAGCTTTCTCCAAGTTGCTGTTGCTTTGAGGACCTGTATGAAGACTACCATTTGTGACCTGTGTAAGAATATTTATCATTGGCTCCAAATGAGTTTTGGCTGATTTTTCTGGCTCATCTATCAGCAAAAGGTTAGGCTGATCTGTGCAGGGGTGTTCATATAGCTGAAGTTTTCCAAGATGGTGAACTATAAGGCAGGATGGACTCTCTATAAAATAAAAATATAAGTGCAAATGAATAGAGATGATCAAAACTTGATGACTTCTATCATTTCTGTTACCTTCGGTATCCAACTCCAGAACAAGTGTCCTGAAAATATCAATTAGGCACTGGTCAGTGAGTTGTTTATCCCAGGGTGTTTTTCAGCATATTAGGATTGATTAGCCAGTAGAGCAAATTATTGCTCTCTACAACTACCTGAAAAGAGGTTGTAGAAAGGTGGGGGTCGACCTCTTCTTCATAGTGACAAGTGATAGGATGAGAGTAAATGGCCTCAAGTTGTGCTAGGGTAGGTTTAGGGTGGATATTAGGAAAAAGTTCTTCACAGAAAGGGTTGTTAAATATTAGAACAAGCTTCCCTGTGGTGGAGTCACCGTCCCTGGAGGTATTTAAAAGAGGGGTAGACATGGTGCTTAGGGACATGGTTTAGTCATGGTTTTGGCAGTGTTAGGTTGATGGTTGGACTTTGTGATCTTAAAGATCCCTTCCAACCTAGATGATTCTATAATCCTTTAACATGTTTGTGGGCTTTGTTTTCATCTACCCTTAAAAATTATTTTCCTTGACTTTTTTTTTTTTCTCCCTCCTAGAATTGATTTAGAATAACTTACTGTGTAACCAAATTACTCTGGATATATCCAGATTATTGGGTGCTCAGGTAATTAGAAACTGTAAATTATTCCAGTTAGGATCCCAGAGTATACAGATGAGATGCTAGACAGGCTCTGTTAGCTGCAATAAGAAGGGCAGTGCTGACAACAGTATATTACTGGTGGCTTTGCTGACAAAATGTTATGATGTGAGAGGGAACCACAGTGATACGGATGCCATTAGGACCAGTGCTGGCTTGCTGACAGTCAGATAGCTCTGACGAAGAGATCTGTGCATGCTAAGCTTTTAACATTGTTGTGGGTGGATAAGAGAATCCAAGGATTTTCAGACCAAGACAACTTAATTTCATCTTACTTTCGGTCTTTCAGATTAGCACTGATGGATGCTGGTGCTGGAGAGTTCAGCAGTGCTGAGTGAACTCTTGTGGTGTTCAGCTGGTAGTGTCTGTAAGGCTGCACTTGCAGCTTGGTTATTGAGCTAATCACAACCTAGCATTGTCAGGCTTTAATACAGGTTCTGGACTAATATGTTCAAACTTTAAAGACAACATTCTGTTCTCTCCAAAAACACTTCTGAGATGGTTAGTGGAATGGATGCGCTTAATAAATAGGTCGTAAATTCTTATTTTCTGCTAAACCTGAATATTAGCATTGCACAAATAATTTAGGTAATGGTATAACTAAGAGAAATCAAAGATGATGCCAGCAGTCAGGAAGAGCAGGCAGAAAATAGTCATGCAACCCAGAAACTGTTATGTCTTGTCTAAACCAAAACTGGGAGTTCAATGATTCTTTTTTCCTTTGACTGATCCTAGTGCCTGCATTCTTAATAGCATATGGACCCCATGATCTTGCCTGCACTCGATTCACCTAGATTTAGGCAAATATGTTTTTTCTGCTTTGGTCTAGGTGTCTGTCAATTGTATCTGAAAAATCTCTGAATCTGTCTATTATATAATTGGATGCAATAAGGGAAAACCCTTGAAATCTGGATCTCAAGCTCAAAAGCATCTTTCTCAATAGTGTTCCACAACTCTGTAAAATTCTCTGTTGCTGACCACAAATTCAAATGCTGAGAAGTGGAGTGCAAGACTGGAGACTAACACATTATTCTCTTATTTCATTTAATGTAGACCAAACATTTCAAAAACTATCTCTATCTGAACCAGTGAGAGTGGAGAGAGAGGAGTTTTATTACTCCTTTAAGATGCTTGGACCTACAGATACATGCAAACACTGTGAATATGTAGGCAAATTAGTTGGCTAAGTACTACTACAAGATGCCTGAGAAATAATACTAATAAACTCCATGACTGACCTAATAATAATTTGGTGTCTTTCAGAATTTTCTTTCAAACTTTTTCATAGTACTTTATAGACTCAGGAACCTGCTAGTGGTTAGTTTGATTTGGGCTTATCTCTGTTTTCATTGAATTAATAACCAAGAAAGTGATGTTTCTGTACACACTTCAAATAGCAATCCATAAAGGAAACGGAAGAAAAATCCAAACAGTTTTATGCAGCTTACTATAACTGATGGTCCTTGGGAGAGGACTGAATAAATAATAGTAGACTAAATCACTTTGTAAACTTGGTTCGAGAAGCTTTAAAATGATAAAATAAATCTCACTTTCTCACAGTTGATGTTTGGGGTTTTTTTTCCCTCTTGCCCTTGCAGAGGATGTAAGTTGTTTGTTAAGCACAGAAATAGAGTTAGTCTGCAGACTACTTCACCCAAAACAGTCTTTGTTCTTACTTTTCAAGTCTGCAATCTGGTAGGGTAGGTGTGCATGACAGGTTTTTGATAAATAAATGCATAATAAAATGTCTTTAGACTTTATTTTTCCCCAATGTATTGTAATATCAAAAAGAGCTTGGCAAATACTTTAACTTTACTGTGGCAGGTATGCACATAATTATTCCTCATCCTTGCAAATGTGGGGGAAAAAGAAAACCCGAACCCCTTTGCTGGCCAGGATTAAAATTGCATCTTGCCTTGTGGTGGTGACATGAAGAAAGGCGTTAACTTTGGTGGTTTGAATTTTAGCACCTAACTATTCAACATGTTTGATATCCTAAAGTAAAGCATTGTTATGATGAACAGAAAAAGAAGAAACAGGAGACCAAACTAAGAAAAATAAAAGGGGATCATAAGCAGATCAGCAGAAGAATTTGGGAACTTGGGAAAAGAAGAGACACTTCACTTAAGAGAAGTAGGATATTAGTACAAGAGTTAAAAGAAGGTGGGAGAAAAAGTCACTGTTGTAAGAATCGGATAACAAAGGAAGCATCCGTTGAGGAGACAAACTTGTATGCAGAGTGGGAGGTGCAAACAGCCTTGGGTCGCAGCCACTCTGAGGATTCCAAAACAAAAGGAAGCAGTACAAGTCAAGTTGAGGAGAGATAGTTAGAAGAGACTTTCAGGAAAGATACTTTTGTGATCTGTATGACTTGATGTGATGTAGAATGAGATTCAATAGCTCAATGCATATTACTTCCCTTTTCTTTGTCCTTCATTTTAATTCCCCACTTTACCCCCATGCTGCTTTCCAAGCAGATGTTTTTCCTTCTCATCTTGCTTTAGTCCAACACTTTCCACTGGCTCAGCTAGAATCCCTTTGCCTGCACTGGGTTTTTTTTAAACTCTCCAACAAATCCTGATGCCGTTTTATGACTTCACTTTGTAATTAATGGTTGGGTTTTTTTTTTTCTTTGTACTGCGGAAAGAATTACCTTTTCCTTCCAATAATAGTGAGGTTCTTAACTTTGTATAAATCAAAGCAGGTATACAATACAGTAGAGTGATGCAGAAACTGCTGTTAGCAAATATGAAAATCCAGAGTTTAAATAATAAGTAACTTTTTGTTGGCAATAGCGAAACTCTTAACTCTTCACAAATCAAAGCCATCCTCTCTAATACAAGTATCCTTTTCATAAACAAATTGCTACTGATATGCAGTTAATCTATTAAATGGTTTGCTTTCGTTCAGAGACTTCATCTTTTATGAAAAATTATTTTCGTAAGAGACCAAAGCTACTTTATTAACTTCCCAAAATATGAGGCAATTATTAATTAGATACATCTTTCTTTTTTTTTTCCTTACCAATAAATAATCTGTGGCGTGTTTCGTTGCAGTGAAGTCTAAGTTATGATAGCTTCTAGCTTTGATTTCAGAAGTTACTTTTCTGTATATAAATGTGATCTTGGGAACCACTGAGCAATTGTGACCTCTGCTGGAAGCCCTAAAAATGATTCTGATAGATAACAACCCCTGGAAATCGTTATTATTGTTACTTTAGGCACTAATCTGCAGGGTGTTAGGCACTGTACAAATGGATTAAGAGATTGTACCTACTCTGAAGATTTCACAGGATAAATAGAAAATATAAATGAAACCAAAGAGGGCATCAGTGGCAGGACTAGACCTCTGAGACTACTTGTGCTACCTCTGAAATAGTATAAGATATTGATGAATAATCACCATGCTTACGGACATGGTTACAAATATCCTGATAAGGAAAATACTCCAGATTCATAGTTTGAAAAAATATTTCTCAGGATTCTGTATCATTATTTCTAAATACAAAAATGAAACGAGAAAAATTTTGTTCAAGAAGAGATTCAGTGTTGAGTTTCTGCTGGAAACAATGATAGTCATATGTGTAAGACTGAAGGAGGCTTTTATGTAAATAGCGAGAACTAGATAATCACTAATCTGGAATTGCCTTGAGCCACCCATTCACGATTCCAACCCAGAGTAAATCTTGAAATGCTCGTAACCCCAGTGCTTCAAGCGATGCTAGTTCGAGGCTGTGCTTCAACATGAAATGTACAATAAAAAACAGATTTCATTTATGTTCTTGGAAAGAGGCATTTACATTTGACAATTTATAGTGAAGAATGAGCTGATTGTGGAGTTTTGAAAAATGTAAATGAATTCACCACTCTTCTTAGAGTGGAATATTTGCCATCCTGAACATATGGTTCATTAAGGTTCCAGCAACTGTTTACCGTGGTTAAAAACACGGTTGTGGGAATTCTAAAAAGCTATGCAGTAAGATCAGAGCTCTTGGTGTCAGAAGGCCCTGAAGCCAAGGCTGTCTTGCTCTTCCCAGTGTATCATTGCCTTCTGCAATGATCCGTACAATATTTTGCGTGTTGTTTTTAAAGTATCTTCATATTGTGATTGTGTCAAAATTCAGGCGTATTAATAAGACTGTTTTACGTGCAAGTGTCGTATAAGGAAAAATTGGCCTGCATGAAACTAGTAAAATAGCAAGTTTAGTACAAACACTAGCCCACAGTGGATGCCCAGGCCTCGTTACCATACTTTAAGGAACCAGTTCATTATCCAGCTTAAACCTTTAGGCACTATTTGAATAAATGGGAAAACTTCCATTGATTTTGTCCAAGTGATGATTTTAGCCCTAGATAGTCTACAATCTATAAATAGCTCTTTTAAGAGAAGGGACAACGAGGCAGGGAAGAGTTGAGAGATGGGGATGTCTGTCTACAATAGGAAAGAGTACTATGAAGCCTCTGGATATTTTTTATGCTTTCAGCAAAGCAACTGGGAATGGTGTTGTCATTTCTTTGAATTCCTGGAGAGGGAGAATATTTTCAGAGAAGACTTAAAAGATTATTTACTGATGACAGAAATGAACTGGGAATGTTTCTGTCTTTCTCAAGAGAATGTCTTCAAGCAGTCATTTTGATGAACTTAAATGAAATATAAACCAAATATGAAAATAAACACATGCTTTATTTCCTATGGATTTTAATCTCTTATGCATCCCTCTTTATTTTCTTTTAATGTGTCTGGTTAACCCTCCTTGGTTTTTTCAGGGACCTTCAAGGTGCTTTTGTGTCACACTGTTAATAATCATGCTTCAGCAATATCCTCTGAATTGTTCCAGATTCTTCTAGGACAGCTATAGAGCTAAGATAAATCAGGTGATGAAATTGTGGATAATGAGGAATGTTAGACGGTATTCTTATCTGTTTATCTGCAGATTCCAGAATTACTGGGTTTTTTAAACAGTTCTTAAGTTTTCCTGGGGTGAAATTAATATCCCTAACATCCTGGTGGAACAGTTGAAGCAGAATTCACAGTTTTGCGGAAAATACTATTTTTTTTTTAATTTAAATATTTAGCAAAGATTGCTTTGAACTATTATTACAGTTGATTTTGAAGCCCTGTGGAGGAAGAAAAGATGCAGGATGAGGAAAAGATAATTTGTGTGGATTCTTTTGGCTTTTGCAAAAATACTAAATAATCGGTATGGACTGCATGACAGGGGCCATAACAGATGAAGATGGTTGACTGGACTACCACTGTCCAGAACTCCGTTTTACTTTTGAGTTGATTTTTTACATTTTTAATACAAGCTTACATGAATTCTGTAAGTATATAAAAGTGGTTTCTTCCCCATATCATTCTCTTCCAGTACATTTCCCCACCTAAGACTGGCTGCTTTTAACACAGTTTCTCCCAGGTACACCTAGGATATTTTAGAATGGATGGAGATTACTTTTCCAGTATCTGTAGTAAAGTGTGAACATACATATCTCTCTTGAGCCACTGTCTTTTAATCAGATAGTTTCATTTGATAATTTGCAATCTTGTTCCCTTTCCCTGGGGGAAAGTATTCACAAAACAATTTCACACAATACTATAATTACTTTCTCCCACTGTATCTTTGAAGTAATTTGCTTTTATGGATAAGGTCCATAGTTTGACTTAGTATTCACGATACATAAAACATATTATTTTTGACTNTTCCCCCTTATAAATTCTGACAGAAATTACTGTAGGCACATATGTGCACTGATAGTTATCTGTGGGTGTAAAAACAGTCCTTTCTTTTGAATACCTAATTATCTAATGAGGAACTGAACTATCAAAATGACTTAACCAACGCCCCAAAATATCACCTACTGTTTATAGGTTTGGAAGGTTGCATGAGATACTTTTATTCAAACAGTATACAGAATGCAGGAAAACAGAAGATTTGTTTCTAGGCAAACAAACTAATAAATGAATTGTGTAGTAATAGATATACTAGTTTAAACCAACATTTCATCTTATCTTACACCTTTCTGTGCTAGGAGCCAGTAAAGTATGACGGAACAAGGGCTACGGGAAACAACAGATTATTTGTTGAGAAAGTCCTCCTCACCTTCATTGATACGTACAGGGATTTTCATATCTGGAAGCTGTTGGTGGACCAGAATGTTTAATAGCAATTGAAGGGCATTCTTTCATGAGGTTCTGTTATCCTTTTTAACACATCAGTTCCTGTTGACTTCCACAACATACACAGTTTATGCTTAATGTGAAAAATGCTTTTAATTACAACCTTCAATTTTTCAAAAATCTACTGCCTGTTAATTTTGCTGACTAGCTTAACTGCTCCTTGTTCATTTTTCCCACTATTTATAGATTTCCTGGGCCACCTCTTCTCTCAGCAGAAGAATCCTAGGCACTGAATTTATCTAAGTGAAGCCCATCAATACTTACCAAGTCCAGTCTGTGTCATTTTTCTTAATCTGAACAGAACCATGCCTTGTCCTAACTGAAAATATAATTTCTAAAGACACAATGAAAAAGAACTTGTGTTGGTGTAGATAAGGTTGCATCAGTGCCCTAGCATGGCAGAGGGTATTAATGTGGTATGAATATGCTGCTTTTTAGCTGAAGTCTTGGTCATTTGTCACCTGATTTATAAATATGTCTTCATACCTTTTGATAGACGAGTGGTTCAGCCCCAAGATTTTGGCTAACTTCCAGATTATCTAGAATTTCTCCACCCTCTTTGGCAGATATTGTATACTCTGCACTTCCTATTCCAAAGCTGTATAGAGGAGCTCAGCTCAATTATCCTGCTCTAATCCTGACATAGCTGAATGGATGGGAGCAGGAATTCCACTATATAACCAATAAAGCTCTCTTTCCTTTTGGGGGATGTATTTGTATACAAAATTAATGTTAGTGTTGTTACTTTTCAATGAGATTCTCATATAAGGAATTAGACTACCACAATGCTCAAATGAATTACAAATCAAGAGATTACTATTTTCATTATTAATGTCACTCATTACAAAATATAATATTTACAAGGGTTTGGCCTACAAGGTATTCCAGTCCATTATCATTCTTCTGACTGATTTACTCTTCCTAATACCCTTTTAATAAATGTAAAGAGCAACTTGAAATTTTTTTTGTACCTGTGTCAGTGACAGCCTGTGGAGGGAAAGGTAATAGCTGACCTTTTCAGAAAAATGGGACATACAGAAATTAGAAAGTAATTGTAGTGACCATAATTTGCAGCAAAATTTTTGTCAATTGCTTGATTTAAAAGTTTTATCACTAAAAATATACTTCTCCAAACTCATTTTATAGGTTTTGATATGCTTCACTAATGAATAGATAACTCAAGTGTAATATGAGAATTTTTGCTTGTCTCTTCAGGGGGTAGTTTTTGCTTGGTTGTCTCTTTGCTTTCAAACCAAGGAAAGTGTTTCATGCATTAATGTCTCACAGGGGTGAAGACAAGGAATACCATACATTTTGCAGTGAAAAGCCAGCAACTAATTTGTCTTTCCAACACAGCATAGCAAAGAGAACTATGTCATTTCAAACCGCGTATTAAGATAAAATTCTGATGTTTTTGAATTTACACTGGCATTCCTCTAAGGACTTGAATGGAAGAGGATATTAGTCTTCATTTTTGCAAGAATGTATGTTTTGGAAGCCTTTTAGAGTTTTTGCAGTAACTTATTAGATCCAGCTTTGAAAATTGAATTTTCCCAAATTGGAGACTTTATTTTTACCATAAGCTTGGGTGCTGAACAGACAAGTAGAATGAGATTAGACTACCCTGATGAAATGCCTACAATTGAAGAGTAATCATGTCAGGGTCCCTTTGGAATTACTGGGGAGAAAAAAGTCTAACCCAGTCTTTGGAGGAGATCATCTGTCATTGAGCCTAATGGACTTCATTAACAGTTGAACTTGATGAACTTAAAGGTCTCTTCCAGCCATAAGAATTCTATGATTCAGGCCCAACCAGAGTCCATTTACCTGACATGCCTGAATTGGACTGAATCTGACTCAAAGATCATAGACAAAGAATATTGTTGGAGACTTCAAGGCAGGACAGTGCCTATATTTGACTGGGACTGTGAATAATTAAAATGCTCAGAAATATACTGTCTCAGCTTTCTGATAGCTATAGGGCCCAAAAGAGGTCATAGGTTAGATTTTGCCACAAGCTGTAAAGTTAAGCTTGCAGATGAGTAACTGAAAATGTGATTTTTCTATAAAGATGTACTCACAAATTGTAAGCAGCTGTACTTACTTAAACCTGAGAAACTACAAAGCCTATGTAAAGTCTTACTGAAGACTTTCAATATTCAAAGTATGTATTGTGCACTATGTTAGCAATTTGCAATGGTAGGGGTGAAATATTCAAAACTGAGAATGCTTTGCCTAACGTGAGGTATGAGACAGATTTTGGCTGACAACACAATTGGCATTAAATCGTAAGCAGGTGAGAAGGTGGGATGGAAGGAAATGCATTTCTCAGCTTCTGGGTACATTGCCTGAAGCGGAGTGCTTAAGTACAAACTTACCTAAGTAATATTTTATACATGATACTGCTGTCCCTAGTTCCAGTAGGTTCTTTATTACATTTGTGTTCTAAGCTGTCTGCGCTTCCCTTGTGAAGGAAGTGCTCTCTAACTTTGGCAACAGCACTTTTCCAGGTCTAAGCCTAATAAAAAAGGAACACGAGAGAAAAACCTTTTATTTGTTGCGCTTCTGCTGCTGGAGAGCCAGCAGAGGGAGCTTCAGTAACAAACCGTCTTCCCAGTGCTTATTAATAATACAAACATACATACACAAATAAACAAAAGTCTGCCATGATAACCTATTCCCTGTAGGAAATGGGACAAAAAAGAAAATCAGTAGCTGTTGAATGGAAAAGGATAAAATCAGTAGGGAAAGGAAACTTTTCTAGTAGATGAGAATACACTAAAACTAAAAGCAAAAAAAAAATTGTCTTAAATTTAACAGAGGTCCCTGGATTTTATAGAGCATAAATGATATTGCTACATTTTTAGAATTTTCTCCATACCTGAGAAACTTATTGCTGAGCTTGTTTGCTTTTGAGGTTTTTTTATGAATGCTCAGATTTTTAAAAAGCAAAATATTGTCTTCTTTACATACCATTGACTTACAGGTCCTGGGACTTTAGGAAAAATACTTGGGATATGTTTGCACTGTGTTTTCTAATGCATTACAATAATATCTGGCAAAGTCTTAAGTCCTTTTATCTCCTCAACTATCTCAGCAGGGCTGAGATACTAACTCTGTAGAAAGTAAGAGATGAACAAACAGGAAAATAATAATCCATCCCTTCTTGAAGGAGCTACATGAGGTCATTCATTATCTGACTCTTACAACTAACACAAGCAAATGCTGTGCTCCAGGATCACTTGTCAGTCCAGTGACAGAGCCAGGTGAACTCTAGTTCAATTTGCAGGACTGGCCCTACCAGATTTCCTGGTCACCCGGGGAGGCCAGTGCACTTGTTTTAAATGTCATGAGCGTAGCATCTTATTTCAAGTGTATAAAGTTTTATCTATTGTTGGCATCCTTGAGGAACATAATTTTGGGAAAGGATTTCAAGACCTGGAAGGGTCACAAAAAAGAGTCACAGGGGTGTTCTCAGATGTGAGGTTTTTGTTGTTTTGAAGTGTGTGTATTTTCGTGCTCAATATTTATGGCAATATCTTTGTTATACAAAGGCTGGGGATTTAAACAAATCGTTATATCAAAGACTTGCTAAGAATCGGTGGTTTTCTAGAAAGACTGGTTAGTATTGAATAAGAATTTTCTAATAACTCTGCTGTCAGGACCCAATATTGATTGTACAGCTTGTTGCAGAGCTGTCTACTGAGCGCATTGTAAAATGATGTCCTTTCACCTAGTTTTTCACTTGAAGCATATTAGAGAACAGTAACTGAAACAAGTTCAGTGATCTATAGACTTGTTGGATGTATGGCTTATTTCCAGCTACACACATACATTTATTTCATGTTGCCACTTCTAAGCACCTTGTTTGGGGGTGTTCTGCTTGAAAATGCAAGCCTTTTGAGTTATGCATGCTGTTCTGATTTGGTTTTCATCTCCATAAATAGATTTGGCGCATGGCTTTGATAACAGGAAGGTAGAGCCCTCAAAAATTTTCTGAGTTCCTTTCCTCTTCTTATGGGTCGATACACCACTTGGCTGCCTGCCTTTTAGCAGCCAAGCAATTAATCCCCTTCAGAAAAGTCTTAGACCAATTTTCCCACTTGCTGTGTACATAATAATTGGCCCAGTTCATTCCAGTGTCAAAATTATTTTATTATGCTAAGGTGATAATCTCTTTCCAGTAGTCCTCAAGTGTCATCTTGTGGTTAATATTGGTTATGATTTTATATCTTCAAAGGAAAACATACCCAAGCATCAAATATAGAAAATCTTTAAGGTTTTTTGCTGGGTATTGGTAAGATTAATTTGATGAGTCAAGATTATTTTATTTTGACTGAGATCCCATCATTGGGGTTTTCTTTGGAAATAACTGATGATAGGTAATAACAAAAATCTAATCCATAGTTCATAATCCATTTGGAAGCTACTTATGGATTTTTCTATGGCTAAATGCAGTCACATGACTTATGGATGCATGAAAAAAACAAGTCATAACAAACTATTAGAGCTCTGAAATGCTCGTCTGATTGCTATTAAATACATCTTATTTTCACACTTCAGTGAAACAAACATAAACGAAATATCTTCAGAAGTGAAATAGTTAAACTATCACACTGGTCCCAGGATAACAATTCAAATATAAACTGTCTTAAACTAGCATAGAGCATCCCAGCTTGCTCAGTTACACAATCAATCTGATGTCCCTTTTGAGGGCAGTAAGAAGCCAGTTTGAGTATTTGACTGAGTAGATTGCAACTTCTTGCATCATGCAAAGGAAACCAAAGCTCTTTTTGATGAATTTCATCTGAGAGCTTTGAAAAATGGGGTAGGGAGGAGCTTCAACTATGTTGCAATATTTCTGTCTCAACACTTTTTCAATGGCACTTCCGTTGCCATTTTAAATTATTTTTATATAAATGTTTATTAGGTATAGAAATAATTCCTCCATTAAACTTTTACAGCTTTTAAAGGTTTTTTTTTTCTAGGAAATTAAAATTTTCTGTCAATCCCAATTTGGAATTGTGGCAAGCTCTGGAAATGTGAAGTTTGAAATCCTTTAGATAAAAGCCTTCTGTCCCCTACACTTACATGTAAATCACTAATATAACCTAGATTGTGGGGGTTTTCCTGTATTTGAAATTCTCCTTGGAAAAAAGACATAAGTCACTTCTGCTTGCTGCAGTATTGTACAGGATCCAAAACTATTTTCAAACAAGCAAGATGAAATTTCATCTCGCTCAAATGTGAAACAGTCCATTTGACCTGAAATGTAGTGTTTTATTTTCAGGCACTTGTAAAAAAAGTAGCAAGAATAAATAATTAGATTCATAGAAATGAAGTTGAATTTCCACTTTCTTGTACACCAATTTTAGCCTTATGGCTCTTGCGTTGTATTAGAGCAATCCAAGTTCAATTTCTTTTTCTTCCTCACAGATTAAACAACTATCCCTTTGTTCCAGTAGAGTTCTCAGGCTATGTGTATTTTGGACTTTGGGAGTTATGACAGTTTTGTGCCCACTGTCTCCTATTGATAGTGTTCCATTTCCTTTATCACAGAAGCAGACACTAGATCTCAGTTTCCCATGTAACCTGTTTGATGTCCTGATATTTGGGTCAATCTCTGCTATTCCAGTGAGGTCTTGATGACTACCTGATGTGTTCACAAGACATGGAACGATACAGCACGAATGTCCTGATGGCTGGAATGCAACTCTATGAGACCTTGGTTTGCATGGACTGTATAATGCATGTATTTCTTGCCGTCACAAAGGTCTGGTGTTCACCCAGTCCATGATTATATAGCATTGCAGAGTCTCAGTATAGGTGTCTCAAACTAGCGTAACTGCTGCAAGGGCGAGGGTCTAACAGAACAGCCTGTCTGCAATATCTTGTGCTGCTTGTAGTTCTGCTTTCTCACACCATATTTATGCATGTTATAAAGAAATCATTTCTTCTAAACTGTTTTTGAAAAGGTCTATGTTAATGCTATACATATATCTAAGTCGTTTGTTTTTTCTGACTACTTGAAATTAAATCAATGCAGATGACAATCTTATTTCTGAAACTGAACAAGTGCTTGAGTCAGAGTTAGAAATGCGGCTTCAGTAAGTAAAATATTTGTAGTAATATGCAGTATATTCAAAACCAATTCTTAGAATTAGTAGAAGGTAGTCACTTTATAGATTTAAATTAGAGCTGCTACTGGGTCTGTTTGTCATGTGCCTCTAGGACTGAAGTGTTGCATGGGCCATCTCCAACATGTTTATAGACGGTGGGAGGTAGGGATTGTATACAGTTTTATGCTACAGATAAATAGAGAACAACAATAGAGAAACTTCCAGCTGAACCATGTCAATCATCCTTGTGCAGTTTGCAATTTGTAAAGAAGACCTAGGCATTTTGAAGCTTTTTATGAAAGAATTGGCAAGAAAAGGCACATAATTAATTCTTTTTAACAGGCTGCTGTTTTCTTCATGATCCAAACCAAATCCAGTACAAAGTAGGCAAAGCCTTGTCGCTTGTGTTAAATATCAAGTTGTTCAAGTACATGCCAATATCTGATGATCTGTCTTGCAAGAAACCACAAACGGACCTACAAGGAAACAGAAGTTTTCTCCTGCTCTTTGGTCTCTTGTTTTAAACTAATAATGTAACCTTCTAAGAGGCAGGGAGTGTCAACCATAAGTATTCCCTACAGTTTCTAGCACCGAGGATTTTAAAAAGTCATGCATGTCTTAGGTGCATCTGTAATAACAAAAAAAAAACTATCCCACATTTATTTATATTGCAGTGACATACCATAGTTGCTACATTATTTTGAGTGAAAAGTATGCATTCCCTGTCCCAGAGCTGATTATATCTAAATTCATTTGCACAAAGGGCAGTGTAATTAATGTATAGACAAGATGATCCCTCTGAGATGAGAGTTACTAATGAAAAGAAATATTCGTGTTGTTTTGAGGAAAGTGTTGGCTATTTGTAACGAGCTCATTTGTGTCTAATATATTCTACTGCAGAACATGTCTTTAAAATAGATTTTTGAGTTACAATCTGTGAATGAGCTAGCACAGATACCCACTCTAGTGATAACTTCCAATGAATTCTGCTTCTGAAGTATTGCTAAGGTAAATTAGATATTGATTTCTGACAAAATTGAAGACTTGTCTTATTGCTGAATTTTGAATCTTGCAGATTAAATAAGAATTTGATAGCTGATGCTGAAACTTATTGTTCTGTGTGTTATAGATATTTCCGGAGTCCTAAAATTAAAGGTTCCACTGCACAAACACACAGTTAAAAAAATCCCAGTAGAAAGAGAGGATGGGGAGGATGCAGTGAAATACAAAGTGAAATGTATTTCAGTGAAATGAAATACATTTGGGGTTTTGCTCCAGAGGCTAAAACTTCATAGGTCAAATCTTCTGTGCCTTATCATGTAGGAGCACCCAAACAGAAAGATGACCTTGGTTTTCACTAGAGATAACTGTTCAACTATTTAGCCATACCCTGACTACTTTAAGATTTCTTTATGATTTCGCGTGAGATGCTCTGGCTTCTGCAAGTGTGCAGTATGTAAAATGTATACTTATACCATCTTTCATGATTTGGTTATTGAGATGCTGTGAAGTCAAAGCATCCTAATTACACGTTACTGTTCTTTTAAATCAATTGCAGTTCCTCAGAGAATGTTTAAGGGTTTTTTGTTTGTGTGTGTGTGTGTTGTGTTTTTTGTAACTGAGGCTGACCCAGGGACAAAAAGACCTGTTCTCATATCACAAGACAAAGAATTTGCAAATCCTTCAGGCACGGTTACTTTCTAGGATTATTTACCACAACTGTTTTCTCATTGCCCTCCAGAACCCTGATGCTCTTCTACAGTTTCCATAGATGAAACAGAATTCTGTTCCTAGAATACTTTACTCTTGTAAATACAGCTTATCACTGCGTTTTACACTCACTTGAAGTATTTTATTAACATTAATGCCATTTTGAATATAGTATTAATTACACAATATTAAAACACGAGTTTCGTGTGGTTTTTATTCTTGACTGTACGCATCTTTCTTGCAATCGGTTCTGCTTTCCCTATTGTCCTCAAGTATCACTTGCATTTCTGTGGGTTAGTTGATACAGATTTTTCAATGCCCTGTATTACAAACACGATCAGGCACTGTCAGGTCTGACCTAGTACTCACTGGTGTCAATCAGAAGTGTTACACTGACTACAGTTCGTTCTTTTAAAAATGCAGTTATGTGTGTATCTCATTTCTTTCCAGTTTTATGTGTTTGAGTTGATAATATAATGCTTGGAACACTATGGTTTGCTGCAAGTAGTTGATAATGCCATTTTAGCTTAATTGTGTCCTATTTTAAGCTGAGGGATTTTGAAGGAATTCCAATATGACCTAATTTTTCATGGGTTAAGTGTTGGTAAAGGAGATTGAGTCTAACTCATATGCTGTGAGTGTTCCTTATGTTTAACTCTGCCACAAGTCTTTTTTCAGATATTTGTTGCAATAAAGCTAATGAGGTTAACCTTTGAAAATATGTTTCAACATCACTGAATAACTCTATGGTCTAAGTAGTTATTTGTAGTTAGCAGCGGTCCCCAGTAAGTCTTGCTGCTGACCATGGAGAACCTATTTGTTCTCTCATTTCTTCCAGCTTTCAGGTAAACTAGAAATATATTAGACATTTTTCTTAGTACCGCTTTTCAATATCAGCAATTGCTGTGGTTGTTACAGGATTGTTAGTTAACCATCTGTATAACTGAAACAAAGAAAAGTCAATTTTGTGAGTTATCAGTTTAAGCTGATAGTATGAAATTGAATCACTGTCTCTTATTCTGTGCAGAGAATGAGGATCTTGTCACAGAATAAAGTACGGGTCATAACAACTTGAAATACATGTATGTACGTATGTTCAGACACCTTCCCAAAGAGTAAGAGGATGCGTGACACAAATGCCTGAAGCCTGTTTTGTATTCATGTTTTTCTACATACACAAGAAGGGAGCACTGTGTGCTTGACCTGCAGTAGGGAATCTGGCAGTGAACATAATTCATTTGTGAAATTATTTCATAAGCGTTCCATCAAAACTACAAGATAAAGCTTGACATGCTTTTATGTAGGTTTGTCAGCTTTTCTCCAACAGTCCCAGCAGGATGCAAATATCGTCTATGTTATTGTCCTGGCACTCTGTGGTGATCTGGTACTGTCTCTGCTTGAATTATAATACATGGTGACTGGGTGGCTCTGCAATCAAGTCCAGTTCTGCTTTATTGAATTTTACTTGGTATAGTGTCTTTAGAAACAAGGCAGGGCTCCTGACATGGAAGTGAAGTCCAGCCCTGTTACTTCACTTTGAGTGCCCTGTTACCATTCTGTGTTCATACACTATTAAAAACTGTGATGCTTTGTTTTGGTCTGAACAGATAGCATGTGTGATAATAGCATTTTCTTTGCATTCTTAACATATTGTGTAAAAACAAAACAGGGATTACTGATCTATGAAGTAATTGTTATTGTGTCTGAGTGGGACCAAAAACTAGTTTGTAAATAAAATTTTCTGTTTCCTTTCATTTGCTGAAAAATATGTAAAACTGCATCTCTAAACACATTCACAAGGTTTAAGTTTCTTCTGGAAAAACAAATTATTATATCCTCTCTGTTTTCCGATTGGTGAGATGAGGGTGTTCAGAGGAATTTTTTTGAAAGTAAATTTTTATATAAATGGGAATTGAAATGTGTTACCATGCCTGGGTAAAGGCACAGCTAAGTTTCAATATTTAATCTGAGTTTGCAGTTCAAAAGGAAAAAAGGCAATTTGGTCTTTTAACGTATTCAAAGTATTATTTTATTTATTGTTAATGTCTATTAAATCCGCTAATAGTCTGTTAAATTTTGTTTGAAAAAATTTTGTTTGTTAAACTTTCTTTTCCAGGATGTGTATTTACACAAATTATTGTCCAAATAAAATAAGACCATTTGCATATTCAAATACAGAGGGCATCTTTAAAGCTCTATCACATGATACACTTCAGATTCGTTTCTTCCTTCTAGCCATAGACTGTTGTTGTCTAAAGACTTATGGAATCCATTCTTTGCATGAGTAGAGAAGTGATAAAGAGGTATGTGAAGCAAAATAACAGCTTTTCTGAACAGTTTTGGAAGAAATTTCTAAGCTGACAGCTTAACTCCAGGAAGGATCCAGTTAATCTTCCCTGCACTGCCTTGCTGTGTGTCAGCCAAATGGAAGCCGTATCCTAAGAAGTCTTCCCCCAGTCCTTTCAGAGGGCTGGAGGTGAATGACAAAGCATACAAGGAAAACATCGTTCAGGGATGTGTACTGCATGTAGGCTGGGGCTGTTAAAAACTGAATATAATAATATATTATATATATTAACTCAATATTTCATTGTTTATTAAGCTGAATGCTAACCATATGTGTTATGAAAAAGCCAGATCAAGACTTTCTTAAAAAGCAAATAAAACACACCCAAACGAACAAAAACCCCAACCAAATCAGAGTGGTCACTTCTGATACAACTTCTTAGCCTGGAAACATAAAGGAGGCCTCAGTATCTTTCCTTTTGGGATAGTGACATTTTGTGATGCTTTACTCATTTCTTTCACCCAAGATCTGCCAATAGAAATCCTTTTTCTTTAATCTTATTCTTGGATTGAAACAATGGAGAACATATGCAATTTGTCATACATCATGTTTTGAACCTAAGGGTCAGCTCAGTTCCCCCCCTTATTTCTCCCTACTGACTTTCTGTGGCTGCAGCATCACCCTGCCATACTTCACTGTTTCCTGGGGTAACAGCCTGTTCCCCCCTCAAAGAACTCGCAGTACGGTGAAGCAGTGCTTTGTAGACAGTAGTGCTGCATTTGGTAGTTATTTAAGAAGCAAATTCCCTGGACTGACACCTAAGGCCACTGATGCTTTCTCACTGAAAGTTTCTACATGACCATTGTACCACACCGCATGTCTGTTCCTGCGGCACTGCACCGAAGGCTTGCATTGGGGTGGCAGTAAGCTAGATGTCACGTGTCTTCTCCCACTTCTTGATTTTCAGGCACTGGGCACACACTGCTGCCTGATTTGTTTGAAAATGCTTTTTGTTCCTTGGCAAGTTTTTCTGCAGTAGGCCTTAATGTCCCAAATTAGAAAAGGCTAGCCTAGGGCCCCCTCTTTTTTTTTTTTTTTTACCTGAGAAATTCTAGATGAATCAAAAATACATTTCAGGACTGAACAATGTAACAGGTATAAAAATCCTACAAGGTTTTCATTTTAAAAAGCTTTCTTCAAGGGTTACTCAACTATTTTTAACCTCTCGATCTTCTGTTTTAACTCTACCCACTAAAAGTTAAAGTAGCAATCACTTTAGTTAACTGCCTGGAGGGCTTTCTAATCTTCTGCATATTACTGGTTGATTTGCTTTTACAGTGAGGAGCAAGTATCTTTAAATGAACTAAGTCCCAAGTGTTTGGAAAGACAAAAGTTTAATTAAAACTTAAAAAAATATGATGCCAGGCATTAATAAAACAGTAGTTGGGTATTAGAAGGTCTTGATTTAATTTTCTCCTGGAAGCTCTGTATAACTGTGCACAAGTATCTCCTTACTCTTCTGACTCTGAAACACCATCCCAGGCACTTGTGTCATCAAGCTGGGGGAGTGCGCTGTAACAACCTCCAAACTCCCTGAACCTGGTAATTCTCCTGGAGTTTCAGTCTTTTGTGAAATGTCCATGTGCATAATTTACACGTCATGATGGTGATACTTATGTTATATGTTCCTAAAAGGGACAGCTAACTAGATGTCTTTTTGTACTTGACTGACACCATTTAGTAACTATCATTAGATGACTGTTAATTAGGTTTAATATACTTCCATTATCACAAAAAGAACTGAGCTATTACAGATGGATAGAACTAATGCTGTCTCTAAGTAGAGCTATTTTTAACAAAATCTTTCTCAAATTCAAGATGATAAAAATATGTATACAGATAATTTCAAAGTCTAAAATGCTAAGATGTGTTTAGTTTGGTAACAGTTGACTAGTTGTGATTTCTTCTCCCTTCTTAGGGAAAAACAGACCTGAGTAAAAGGTACTAAGCATTCTTTTTATGAAGACTTTAGTTTGTAAAAAACATTACTGAAATCGGCATTTAGAAGATTAAGTGGCTTCTCCCCTTTTCTAAATTTCATCAGTGCTTTGCTTTTTTTCAGTCTTCACATCTTCAAGTACCCTGAAAGCCGGTATGGAAATGTACGGCTAATCTGTCATTGCATGGTGCTACCTTTCTCTTGGCTACCAGACCAGAGTTCTTACTGCATTTTAAGTGTTTTCTTCTTTGTTCTAGCTCTCTCTTGATGAAGGAGTAATGTATGTAACTATAAGAAAAAATATCAGAACAAGATATGGAACTTGCTTCAATAAATAAAAAACATTCTGCATGATGTATTTTACCTCTATCTGGCAAAAGCACTTCAAAAATTGTGCATGTTGTCTCAAAACTAGAACACTTAGAATTTATTACCAACTTGTTCTTGGCACAGAGAACATTTGGACGTAAATAAGAAAATGACACAAAGCTTGGTTGCCCATTTCCTCATTCTTCCTGCTGAGTAGAAGTACATGTCACTTGCTTGGGCAGAGGAGCACTCCTTCGATGCAGACTGCACCAGCCCAAGCAGTTAGGTGCAAATATCTGTTCACCCAGTTAACTCTGCTCTGCTGACTCCTTGAGTGATGACTCTGAAGTGTTTCTTGGCTTGAATTTCCTTTTTGGCAAACCATTTTCTTGGGGTGTCAGGTTATTTCTGATATATGCAATAAATTAACGGCAGTTGCGATTGACACAGAATTCACACACTCTGGTGGATTCCTTACTGGTTGACATTTTTTGCGTGTCGCATGGCTGTGACTGAAAAGAAATATATTAAATTCATTGTTACTAAATGTCTGTTATCTGTAAATCTCATCTGTTAAACCAGGCTTTCTGAAAAGGCAAGTGCTATTTCTGAACCAAGAACTCCGAGTAAACAGTTACTGACAGTTTGAGATGAATTATTATATCATTTAAGAATGAATTATGTAGCAAAAAATAAATCTTTTTCTTCACTGTTTTGCATGTAACTTCTTTTTTTTTTTAACTCTGAAGTTATAAACCCTGTGTGAGAACATGTGATAAAATTCTGCTGAAAGTCATTAGCAATGGTATAACAATATTAAAATTATTTATGTCAAGCAACACAAAGTTAAGTAAGGTAGACCTTGAATTCAAAGAGAAGATGCAGTTTTAATGTAAATTAAAACAGATTCTTACTGGCCACTAATCAAGTGTTTACCTGTTTCCATTAAAACTACATTGAATTTAATCAGCATGCTTTCTAATGCATGTGTTTCCCCCTAAATAAGAAACATATTTGTCATGAATATTTAAATTGGATTTTAAATCCATGAAAGTTTAATTTAAATAAAAAGTGAGGTGTTTTTTCAGGGCCGAAAGGTTAGCATCTTCAAATTCTATTCAACAGTAGTAAACAAATTTTAAAGTTAATGGTCTTGAGGGAATTTGTCTTAGTATTTGGCATTAAATGTCTTTAGTTGCAAAAGGCTTTAGTGTAACTGCAGTTTATTTAATGTTATCTGTACATAAAACTTAAGTTTTCATTTCTTGCAACTAAATAAAACTACTAATTAATTCAGAAATTGGAAGAGCACAGAGTATTTTAAATATAAAATATGTATGTGAGGCAATAAGTTGTAAGACCTGTTTTGCACTTCTCACTGTAACCAGTGAGTAGGATATGGGAGTGATTTTCCTTATGTATAATTCTGTCATGATATATTCTTAACTTTTCTATATGCATGTGATATAAACTCCAGCTTTATTTCTGATTCCTACTCTTATCTCNTTTTTTTTTTTTTTATAATAATAAATAATGAATTTAGTTCTGTACAGTGGTATGGATATGGGCTAAGAAAACCCTTTAATAAAAATTTTCTATTAATTTTACTCTAAGAAGAGAATAATAGAGTTGCCTTAAACAAAAAAGTCTTATAGAACCAGAGAATCATCTAGGTTGAACCTATGCCTACCTATTTGTTGAATTAATTGGCCACTGTGAATCCTTCTTGCCATGTGTAAAGTCTCAGCCTTCATTGTACATTGCTTATTAGTTTACTGATAAATAATTCCATTCTTGTTAGCCACATCTTTATTGTTCAGACAGCTGTGCTCCAGTTATTTCCTGACACTTTGAAGACATACATGGTTCAAACATTTATGGGGTTTTGCTGGTGATTTTGTTTCATTTGTAGACAGGTTTTGATACAAAACTTCTCTTGATTATATCGCTTTGTTTTAAAGAAAGCACAGGCAACTGAAAATTTAACTGCATATTTGATTCAAGTGATATAAACCAAATAGATCAGTGTGGAAAAATTGCCCCTTCTTTTTTAATATTAATTACTGAATAATTGTCACAGATCTTAAAACAGAAGTGTAATAGATATGCACATAAAATACGTATAATTCTTCTTAGTTAAGTCCTATGCTAACTTGAGCACAGTACACATCCAGTGGGCCAGCCTTTTTGCATGGAGTTTATCTTTAGTGGTGTCAATAGAAAAGGCAGCAAAAAATTTGAGCCAAGACTGCACTTATAGGGTTAGAATTTCTGATGTTTGACAGCAGTGGTGTCATTGTCAAGTCTTCAAATATACATCATATATTTGAGGGAAGAATCCCCTTGATAAGCTTTGGTGTTGGACCAGGGTTTTGGAAGGGCACACCGCAGGTAGCTTTATTCTCCTTTGGACTGGATTTTCCCTGCTGTCCTGGCAGCTGTCAGGATTGGAGTTGGTTTCTGGTATACTTCAGAGCATCAGAGTTGAGCAAAGAGAATTAGTTAAATGAAGCTAACTGCACCTTATTCAGATCTCCATGAAAAAAAAAAGTCTTGCATATGTTAGTTTCTATGAATGTATATTATAAGTATATAAACAGACAAAAATGCATTTTATGCTGTAAATGGAAACCAGAATACAAGGAAGCAAGGCATTGGCATATCATGAATAAGTTAATAATTTTATCTTCTTTAGCAATTTAAAGCATGTATGCTCCTAACTTATCCTGTCTCTTCACAGTAAGCTAAACAGACCACTGATAACTGAACTTCCTATGAGCAGCTGATGTTTTAAGACATTTCAAGTGAAGCACTGAGCAAAATCCTGGTTCTGCTGAAGCTGATTTTACAGTTATCATGGACTTCAATAAAGCCAGAAAGACACCCCTGTTTTTCCAAAACCAGAGCTACGTTTTTGTATGGCTCTGCTGGTTTACTTCTATTTGTCCTTCAAGGTGTATCTCAGATAAGCTAGCAGCAATGGAGTTGTATTGAAGATGCAGTATCATTCATGATGTTCTTTAAACAAGCATAGAAGTGCGTGTGGGAAAGGCGCTCTCTCAGCAGTCTGGTTATTAGCACTTGTCACTGTCACAAAGGTCTTGTGTTACTGTTTAGTCACTGAGTCAGTTAACTGTTGCTGGAAGATGAAGGGTTGGATATAAAAGACATAAATGTTTGTGAACAGATGCATTGTACCATGATACTGTATGTCACTCAAGTTCATACACTGTAGAAAATGTTATTCCTTGCTAGAGTAGCATGGTTTCAGCAGCTTGAGGGGCTTCTGCATTGTTAAATGTTAATGCATCCTAAAAGTCGTGATCTACTGCAAAGAAGTAATCTGAGAAAAAAGTAGCAGACGTGGGCAGGGATAAACTTTGAGAGAGGGTGTTCACACTACAGGCAAATGAAATCTTGAAAGCCATAGAGCTGAAGGCAGAATTCCCTGAGGCTTTAATGTAACCAGGGTTTCACTCTTGATTCCTAATCTGGCCACTTCCAGTTTTAACTGTTTTTACATGTACTCTCTCCTTCTTTGCCTTTCCTTCCAACAGTGGTATTTGTACATCTTTGAAACAGAGCAATACAGCTGCTTCCATACTGTGGGGAAAGGATTTGGGCGCAAGACGTCTAGCAACAGCCCATGACAGTCTAGGAACAAAGTCTTGAATAATGTATATAATAACTTGTAACTGTGCTCTTTGTGATTGGTTTCATTGTTAAATATTACTTAATTTATATTTATATATATATAAATGAAAACAAAACTTGCTGACATGCACAGCTATTTTTTCGTGTGATATTGTAGAGGAATATGCTCTATGCTCTACAGCATGTAGGTTTTGGGAATGATTCTCAAACAATTATACAATTTTCTTCAAAGCAGAGTGACTCCTGTTGTTATGCAGAGCATCTCTATGCATTGAACAACTTCTGCACCATATTTCTTTGTTCCAAGAACTTTTCAGTGTACATATAATATTCAAAAATAGAAAGATGGGTTTGTGTAGTCAGCTTGGACAGATTTAATCCCAGTGACAAACATACAGTCAAACTGCAGATGTCAGTGTGTAACATGGCCAAAATGTGTATTTTTCTAGAGTTGTCAGGAACATTATAACAGAAAAAAAGATCAGTCATCCGTGAAAGAGATCAACAATGTGTATGGTTGTATTCTGCCCTCTGGGACCCCTGAAGAAGCTGTACCTTATGCTTTTCTAGTCGTCCTCCAACCAGTTCAACAGAAACTTCACTGCTGTTCCTGTTGAAATAATAGCTCTATAGGATTTATAAAACTTTTCTTTATTCAGTAATTATATTACCTCACGCTTTTACAGGGAATTTCTCTTTTAAATTCTAAAGAATTTTAACTGCTGTGTCATCATTTCAGAACTGGCCACAACTGAGCAGATTTTCTCCACTGGCAAGAACGATGGTATAAGAATCAGACAAGGAATGGCAATGGAGAGGTAGGAATATTCTTGTATTTCTATTTTTGAATATAATTGCTAGTCTCTAGCTTTTGACTCATGGGTCCTTCCACAAAAAAAATAATTAACATATGTCCACTACTTTCTAATTTAATAGTTAGTTTCCAATATATTTAGAATATATTTGAGAAATAGAGAAAATACTTTCAATTTTCTTTAGTTTTGCTGTTTAAAACAAATAAACCAGAAAACACTCAGGAAAATAATCCTTGTGCGTCAGAGAACCCCACGAAGTTTAAAGTCAGAGAGAGGAAATAGCTTCAAAACTATTTTCAGTCTTGAGAAAAGGAACATTAGATTTCATAAATGGTTCTTGTAAATGCACCTTCCCCGTCCCAGTGATTGTAATCTGATTGTTCCTATTGACAGCCTTGCTACAGTTGAATAGGGGTGTGAGAAGCCTAAAGCAATCATAACTTGCCATCTAGTGGCATGTTTGTGAATTACCACAGTTAAATGTCTAAAAATCAGTTAAGGATTACGTTCACTCCTTCAGGAGAGGATTACTGTTTGCCAGTTCATCATCCCGGACAGGGAAAGCCAACTCCTAGGCCGGTGCTGGATGCTATTCTATATATAGCATGTACTAGAGAGGTAGATGGTTGAAACAGGTGATATATGACTACTGAGCTCGTGGTGGACCAGAGAAAACGTGAGTCGTGTCAATAGATAGAACAGGGATACCAGACACAGCATCATATATTACAGTCATTATAAATCTAATTATTTTTACTTAGTAATATTTGTGCTATATTGTATAGAATATTCCTTTGCTTTTAGAGTAATGCCTTTGTTTTCATACACCTGCAACAGCGCCATTTGTGTTGTAGATTACTGTGTTACTTCTATATCATTAATTTATGTGACAACAAATAAGGTAGCTTGCAAAGAGAAAGACAAAGGGTACTTGCAAGAAAAGTTCTGAAACTGCTTACCATCTGGTACAAACCTCAAGCAAAGCATTTGAATTTACATATGATGAGCTAGGTACAATGTCGTCTTTGCCGCAACTAAGTTACTTTGACCAGGGAGTCAAAAATAAATTTTTCTGTTGTAGGGAATCCACAGTATTTTTATCATCTTTTCAAATTGAAATGTGCACTCACTTGTCCCATGTTCTTGCTTGTCCTATAATAATGACTTATTCCCATGATTTGTGACGTCTAGCTAGTACAATATGCCAAAATACAATTTGACACAGAAACCCTATACCCTGGAATTGGTTTTGTTCAAATAGAAATAAGGTAGTAAGCTCTCTAGCAAAAGTGCTATATCACGCCAAGGAAGGTGAGGTGAATGTAGACTTCTGTGGCAGTTAACAAATACAACTTCTATCATTACTGTTAATCAGAGTGATGTATATGCAATATGCTCCTTGTGGTTTATAAACTTAATTCACTCTGTAGCTTCTTTCTGTCCTTATTACAGAAAATGGAAGATAGTTGGTTTCAGGAGCACCAAAAATACTGTACTCAAGAGCTGAAATTATAAGGGACTATTAGGCACTCTCCCAAGAATGCAAAGCCAGCGTTTCTAGTAAGGCCCAAAAGGCAGTGCTGTTGATGTGTATATGGCTATACCACATTGTGGCTCCTTTGAAAGAAAATAAATATTAATTAAATTGCAGACCTGAGATATGATCAGTTGAATCTAATTTAGTGTACACAACAAGCTGTTAAATTATAACTAGGCACTTTTAAGATTGAAAACAGCTAGCTTTTTAAGAGTTGGTAACTTTAGATATTTAATAATACAGATGTGTATTCAATTGTTTAAAGGCACTATGAATTATTGGAGCACAGATGGATATAAGGGCATATGTCTGAACTCGTGATTTAGAGGCTCCTAATTGCAGCTTCACATTAAGGAAAGTCCTATCAACACAATTGTTCTGTTTACTCTTCAAGAGGGGAGATGGGTAGGAGACTTGCCTGTAACTTGACCTCAGATGGTAATTTGTGTCCATAACAAACCGATATCCATTTGACTTCAGATTCAATTTGTCTGGCTTTAAATCTGTGTTGCCGAAGTAGTATTTAAAAATGCACAGGGTTTGGATGTGCCTCTATAAAGTGGCTCTGGCAGAAGATCTGCGCTGCAGACAAGACATGCATGCTCATTTGGAGAGAGACTTTCTGAGCTGTGGTGATCAAATACATGGTAGCTCAACAGTGGCCCAGCTGGGTGCAAGCAAGGCTCTGTAAGAAGAGAAAAAAAAAAAAACAATTCTCCTGAGCTAGATCCGAAGCTTACTAAATTTGGATTCTGCTTCCCGTGAACAGAATAATATATGTAAGAAAATACACCTTGAAATATGAAACTGAACCATCTAATACCTTGGCCAAATGGGGTATTGGAGAAGAGCCAAGGTATGTTTGATATATAGCTAAGGCACTTTTTTCCCTTTTTTTTCTTCCGTTTCTATTTTATCATAGGCATTAAATGCTGTGGGGAATGTTCTTACCTTAATTCTGCATCTCTGATTATGAGCAAAATAATTTTCTTGTGCCTGGCTTCACTGAATTGTGTAGTCCAGAGTATTTATTAACCAGTATTTAGTGCTAGGGTGCATTTTTGGATCATCAACTGCAAATAGTCTAGGATAATGAACAAATGTGTTAAGCCCAAATCCAGCAGCAAGCCTCATTGAATAAAAGCATAAATCTCAGATATCTATACCTGCATGAACTGAAATAAAAATTACCCAGAAAAAGCTTCTGTTAAAGTGAACTGCTAAGTTACACTCTAGGAAAAAGACAACAGTATAGTAGGTGTTTCTTATTTTCCTTCATCTCAATTTCAAAGACAATAAAACCAGTTAGTAGAAAAGGGATGAAAAAATGGAGGCATGTACAGTGCTTCTACCTCTGACATTACAGTAAGGTCCTGGATTCATACTGCTCTTCCGCATGAAGTCTTCCACTGACTGCAATTTGCCTGCACCCAGCTGAGCCATTGTTAAGAAGACAGTGTTCATGCTTCTAATTTCTATTAAATTTTTACTTTTCAGCTGAAATCAGTGAAAAGTTGAGAATATTTCAAATCAAGAGTGTTAATATAGTATGGATTTAGCTTGTCTCTTCCTTTAGATCTGGATTCCTTATACAGAGAGATGTTGCAAACTTGACCATCTACTGAAAATATCAAAGATTATTTTTAGTTGGAGGAAAATGGATGGGCAAGGAGTGCAATTGATTGCTAGCCAGAGCCATCTTTCCTGACCAGGGTAATCATTTCAAGATTAAGCTCCCTTGTTACAAATTGAAGGAGGAATCATTTGTCATGTTTGGTCTCTCAGGAATTCCAAATTTTGAAATGGAATCTGACTGAAAAAATTACTGCTTTCCCCACATTTATCTATCCCTGAGAGCATCTCCACTCCTGGAGGTCTGGCTGCCTGAGCTCAGAGCAAACTTTGCAATAGCACAGCTCCTTCCCATGGGTAACCTTGGAAAGGGTGTCCCCAGATAGCTCTGCAGGAGACCTCAGCGAGGGATGGAGCCCCTTCCCAGGGGAGCTGAACTTAAACTGAGGCTTTAGTGCTTGACCCCTGCCTGGGCTACAGCTCCAGCTGTGCCACAGCCAGGCCTGTGCCTGGCCATGGATCTTGTTGATCTGCACCCATACCTTGGCTCGCAGGCTGACTTCCTGGCCTGAGCTCAGGCCTGCCTCATCCCTATGGAATTGCCTCGTAGTCACTGTGCTATGTCTGACCCTGTTTATCTTCACTGGACCTCTCCATTGGGTTTGGATGGTATTCTAACAGGGTTTGTTCAGGCAAGCCAAAACTGACAGATATTCAGTTAGAAGAAGTGAAATGGGGGCACTTCCTATGACAATACTTTTCCCTTTCATTAGGAGAAAATCATATAGGGTAGCTTAAGGTTAATTTGTCAGCCCAGATTTATCCCATTACTGATAACAAAGATATGTTGACCTACCACATGTAATTAAAGGAAAAAAATCCTTAACGCACTTGGTATCTCCAAAATTATGCCAAAACGTTTTTCTAGCTCCTGTAAATGCTTATGACATGCCTCAGAACACTGTTCATCCAGCCTTGGGAATGGATGTTGATTGCAACAAACAGCTGTTTGTCATTCTCCAAACTCTTCTGTTGCATTCCTGCTGGGTTTGTGTTCACTTCAACTCCCAAGTGCTTCTAGAGAAATTTTTACTTGTCTGGTTAGAATATATGGGCTTATTACTTTAAGATAGAGACAAAAATATTATTTAACTTGTTCACTTAGAAACCATGCTCCACCTAAAAATCACAATATCCTTCACTTGATTCCTGCTGCGTCATTTTTTCACCTAAAGTTAAGGAAGCTGAGATCGTATCACTACAAAATCTGTAAGCCCCAAATCTCCTACTTAGAACTCTGCTTAGATTTCTATCTAAGCTCAAAACTCACTTCCCTATGCAGCTGTTACAGTTACAAGGTACTCAGCACAGACTTGTGTGCTTAGCATAGTGTCCTCAGCCCACCTCCAGAATTACCCACTGCACTGCAATGCAGCAGGTTGGCAATAGGTTGCAAGCTGCTGGGCTGCTACTATAAAGAAGGGGCAGCAAGTGTTAATGTTTCTAGCACACACTGAACAAAGTCTTGGGACTGTAAGAATTAGTGGGAAGCCAATTGTGTCCTAAGTCTCGTCTGTAATGAAAATTTCTCAGTTAAAAGATCACATAGAATCCTTTAGTCATTTTAGTCACAGGCACATTATCTTCCTTTAAGAACTTCAAGATACATAGGTATCCCATAGGCCATGAATGGAATAATCCTGATTTATGTCACAATGTCTCTTTTTAATGGGGTCTCACTATAGAATTTGCAGGCAGTGACATCTCCCAGGCCGACAGAGGCCTCATTCAGAATTTAGAGCCTTGTCTCTTATTCAGGAGACCAGGCCACTGGAGCAAAGGTTTGCAGTTTTTTATGTTACCTATCATAAAATGAAGTCATATTCTCTAAATAAGCTTTCAGCAAAGGTAGTGTATGATCAGTCCTACATAAACTGTCATTAAGGTCCCTGTCATCTGTTTGAGGAGAGGGGTAAAAGGCAATTACACATCATGTTAAACTTTGCACCTGCTTATTTTGTGGGAAAGAAAGGTAAAAAAAGGGAGTATTTGGATTATTTTGAGTATTTTAAGCATGAAACATTTTGATGCATTTAACAAGAAATCAATATTCTAATATTCTCCTTGGAATTAATCCATATTTGTCTCCATCCAAAGTCACGGACAGTAGTGCTGATTCAATTCTAGTAATGGTAGGATAGGCTTGTCGCATAGGTGTAGAAACTTATTTAATTAAACACTGCTAAAAGGAAAAAAAGAGACAAAAGCAATATGTGAAGGTTTTAAAAGGCATAGTTCAATTTTTAGTTCACTGTGGTATACTCTATATTACCTCAGAGCATGGTTATTTGCATCTTTAAACAGAATGATCCAAACAATGCCATGTTCTCCTATGTTGGGACTTAAACTGGTTCTGCTAGCTCAGCTTTAAATAAAAGCAAAGCAGTCTGGAAATTATCCTTACATGTGCCAGCAACTCCCAAAGAAATTTGCTAAGGCTAAGAACTGCGTAATACCATAGCTCTACTGTGCCACCTTCTTTGTGCTATAAGGTTAGTAAGCCATGTGGCCTGGCTTTAATTCCTACCAAGAGTATACCTGAAATGTAAGGAAATTCTAACTTAGCTGAATGCCTCTGGTCAAGTTTAGGAGCCTTGAGCAACTCAAAGGAATGTAATAGATATCTGAATCCTGTCCCTGAGTTCCATTAGCCATTAGATGAAGACTATATCATCAGCCTTGTCTATACCGCAATAGCCTTCATACATCTGCTCTGAATTCATTAATGGTATTCAGAAATTTTGTAGTCTTGATTTACATTATACTACTTGAATTGAAGTGGATAAAATCTATTTCCTGCATTTTTCTTTGAGTATACCATTGCAGATATGCCTATTATGCAATTTTTAAGGAATGTTCCCAGTTCTGCTGAAGACAGGGAATATTGCCAGCTCTCTCTAGTCTACCATGAATCTTCCAACGATTGGTCTTTTCAGTGCTCTAGCTCTTCATTTGATTTATCAGTATGTAGTTACACTTCTTATTTCAGAAAAAAAACATTACAAGCATCTCAAGTGACTCTACCTACTCAAAAGACATGAAAAGAGTCATACTCACACGTGCCTGGTATGTGAATATATTGATATATGTAGAGGTATTTGAAACCCAGCTTTACAAGTCTAATAGTACTGCTAAGAAAATTAAAATAATAACATATAGATGTGGTCTGAGTCATCAAGTCTTTCTCAGGAATAATAATACCTTAAAAGCAAATGTATATGGATTTTTTTTTTATTTTCTGTAATAACTTCTCAATGTTCCTAAGAGCTCCTGTTTTATTCACTTGGTCAGTAAGAATCATTTTCTTTATATGAACAGCGATCCAAAACCAGCTTGGCTTAGCAAAGATTTTTGTTACTGGAGATCAGTCTTCCACTGCTATGTGGAGTTGGCTTGCGTTTGTTCTATGCAGTTATCATATCATCTTCTTTCTATGCAGTTATCACACAATCTTATCAAAATGTTAAAAGGACTATTTGCAATCATATCTGAACAGATGGACCTAAGCACTGATGCCATCTTTGCTCTCCTTTTATAGGTGCCCCATAAGAGTAAGAGTCTAGTTAAACAAATTCAGCATCAGCATTGAGTCCAAGGTTATTCTAAATGCAATTAGTAAATATACTGTGGCTTTTATGAGGAAAGCAGTGCATAAACGCATGTCAAGCAAAATGGATCTAGACAGAGAAAAAGTAGAAGTGTAGCCAGTACAGGTGAAATGTGGATCAATGTTGTGACTGGTAGGGGGACTTTGTTTAAAAGGTAATGTTGGGAAATGTTGGCTTGACTTGCTTGCTTATATAACTATAGAGGCCACAGTCACACCTGATACTGCAACTTCCCTACCAGAGAGGAGAGTTCCAGTGAAATGCATTATCTCTACAATGTTTCAGGTAGCAGGAGCAAGCAGTTGCAGGGGAGAATAACCCCAAGGTGTCACCTACAGTTCTCCTTGCTCCTGCATAGCACAGAAGTATAAATTTAAAGCTTTTTAGCAAATATGTGTAGCTCAACAGAATTTTGCTTTCTCAGTGATATTCCAATTGATATTATTGAAGTAGAGGGGGATTCTGCTTTGTTTATTTGTTTTAATAACAGTAAAAAAAAAAGTTACTGCTTTGTTTTGACTGTTCGGTAACACATCAGGTTTTGACTTCCCTAATGAGAAAGCAGACAATATGCCAAGATGAGTTTCTAAATGCCTCTTCAGCACTGGGCTCTGCTGGACTCTTACTTAAGCTGTACTTAGAAGGCATAAATTGCTTTCACTTGAATATACAGCTTGAAACTTTTTCAACAGCATTCAAATTATGTACTGAGCCTGGTGATGCATCAGCTTATATCAATTTTACACGTGTGCCGTTTCACTTACTCCTAATATATGTGAAAATATATGAGAATAGAATGCAGAGATACATCTTGTTTCGACGATTTTCTTACACCTGATACTTAAAGCAATCGTGATGTAATACACTTGTCAAAGTGATTAAATCTTCAGCAGGCAGATTATGACATATCTGTCCAGCCAGAATTCATTTCTGAATAAAATTTTTGAGTGAAAATTATGCTTCTTGAAAGAATTTAGGGAGATATTCTCCCACAAAAGTTTGGGTGAGGAAGAATAACAAAACATACAAATCATATAATGATAGCTTCTGTGTATCAAACCCACCAGATTTCTGAAAGCTTTAAGCCAGAGTAAAACTGTTTGGAGGCAAGGAGATTAAAATAGCTGGAAGTTCAGCTGTCTTTTTAAAGAAACAGATGGGTATGTTTTTCAAAGTACCTTATTTCAAATATTTATATTTGTATATATATATTTATATATGTAATGTGACAGTAGTGTAAAGGCAGGGCACACTCCTGACACATGCCTGTATGTCCCTGCCCTAAGTGAATGGTTGAATACAGGGGTATTAAGTAGAAATTCTGTTCAATCCAGAGTCATATACAAATTGTGTAACAAAGGCAGATTTTTCTTATGCTTGATGGCCATTAACTTTTAAAAGGCCTTTTCATCCAGCAGCCCCACTGTGACATTCATAGTTTATTTTCAGCAGGACCCACCCTCATATAGTAGCCATTTAAGTTTGGGTCTTTTTTACATCTGTCTGCTTTTGATGCCTAAATGCAGAATGTTCTGTTGTGTCAATCTGCTCCCTTCTGTTCACAGAACAACCCTTCATTTAATAACACTACAAGTTTTATTTCAAATTGTAATGATTGAAGAAGTTCTTTAAAAAATAATAATAATAAAAAAAGACTAAAATCCTTCTAGAAATTCTAGTCCTAAAATGTTCTCTCTTTTACTCCCATGTTGGTATTAGCTGTTGGTTTACACAGGATGACGTTCAGTTCTTTTTCTTGCTATCACACTGATGAAGGAAGTCAGAATGTTGACACTTCATCTGAAAATCCCATCTAAAAAGATTCCATTTTTCAAATGGGTCCAGGGGCTTGGAAGCTGGAGTGTCAATGAGAAACACAAAAACTTATTGACAGACCCTTGGAAAGCTCAAAGAATTTAGCCTTTCAGGTGTGATTTGCTGCCTGATCAATCAGTAGGTTCACTTTTTCCTCCAAAGTTCCTGAGTGGGCTTTGTGGATGAACTGTTGTGGGGTGATGATCTGTGAACTACTAAAAATGCATGCAAACTTTCCCTTGAACAGGCTCATGTCAATGTATTTTTCAAAATGGAATAGTTTATGCAATCACAGACAGGCATATCTTTGCCTCTCTGTGTCTTTATAACCTGTCTTCATCAGTGTACCAGCATGTTGGTATAAAAATTGGTAGCATTTTAAGTATTCATTGGATTGCAGATAAGAACCAGAGGACTTCTGTCATTATAACTGGCACTGTAGGATCAGATACCAGCTGTCTGCCTCTAAGCAGTCTGTAATTCCAAGGAGGGCAATTTTCTTTTTGTATCATTTGTATCATGCTGAAAAAGGTAAATTGGGTATTGCAAGGTAGTTACAACAATTTCCTGAACCCTATCAAAGTAAATGATTGAATGAGCATCAGTTCACTAAGTACCCCAAGAACCCAGTAAGACTTCCTATTTCTAAGAAGTAAGGACAATTAGACTCTGCCAGTCCTTCCTGTTTTCTTTATTGTCATACCTCTTCAGGTCTTAATCAATGTTAGATTTTAGTTTTGAAGCACAAGAAGAAGAAAGATAAAAGATAAAAGGAGAAGAGAGGGAAGCTTTCTCAAAAGGAAAGTAACAGGAGAAGAAATGGAACCTGTCTGAACCAAACAGGAAGGGACAGCTGGGCAGACAACCATCCAAAAGTCAAGTATTAGCAGCATCAGTCAAGACCTTAATCTTCTATGAAGCTGGTCAAGTGACGTAGCTTCTCAGTGTTTCAGTTCCCTTACTTTCACTATCCCTGTCCCTATGTATCCTGCATAATGGTTGGAGACCTCAGTGTTGCAAAGGTAAAGATGAGCCTTAAAACTGTAATGTGAACAGACTTGGAAGTGGCCATAAAAAAAAACATGGTAAGCAGCCTTAGCGTAAAGGTTAGCATTAGATGTGTGTGGTCATTGAGACTAGGAAGGGAATGATGAAATGCTCTTATTTATTGCACAGTTCTAGCAGAGACTTAAAACACCCCATTCTGAAATGATGGAAGAATGAGGTTGGTTGTATCAGCTAAAAAGAAGAGCAGCCAAAATGTGTTCCTCTTCAAGGACACTGATCAAATCCTCAAGCAGAGAAATGATCTTGGTAGTAGTATTCAGAGTGATCATTATCATAAGAAGTTAGAGTTTGAAGAGCTTCTAGAGGGAATGATTTCTTAATAACAGCTTCTTGTGGTTATCTTTCCTGTGGAGGTGCCTAAATGCTGAATTCATCAGTGCCGAAAGTAATCTGTTTCTTCCTTCTTTAATTTCTCATCTTCCTTCTGTCCCCTTTCCCCTTCAAAACAAAACACTGAACCTCACAAGATTTGTTTCAGGAAATTAACAAGTTCAAACACAATAATAATACTAATGATAAGTAAATAATTATCTGTTGTTGCTATTCTGGAAGGGTGAAGCCTGCCATGTAAATAAGTTAACACAATAGAACTCAACTCAGGCTGCTGAAATCAGCGGCCAGATCACTCTTGGCTTCACTGCTCTCCAGATGAGACCTTGGGCACCGTAATTACATACCACATCACTGATTGCCTTTTCTCCTGCTGCTAATTGTTACTTCTTGGTTAGCTGAATATTTAATAGGGAAGACGACCATCATGTTGTATTGTATCCCCTTTTAAATTTTTTGCCGTTGTTGTTCTTTTCCATTTTGGAGAAAAAGACCTGGCTGTTGGCAGTGAGATTTGTAATGTCACATCCAAACAAGCAAGGTCTGCTAGAATAGCTGTGCTGTTGCATGGTATAAGAAATCATGTGCTGCAGCTGATGTAGTAGCCTAAGAAGGCATGAAAAACTGATATAGTATCAATATACGCTGACAAATAATGCTTTCTGAATATAATTCAGGAAAGCAGTGTAGGTACATCAACAGAAAAATTTTCTGCTAGCATATGCTGTGTGTCCACAAGAGGGCTGTCAGTGCAGCTGTACTCACAGCAAAGCTGTGCCCCACTGCAGGAGAACACCTTTATGTAACTGGTGTCACATAAAGCCACGCGCTGGATTAGACTCCAGGGATGTGGAAGCAGAAATTCACTTTCTTTCATCACTACAGCATCATTATCTCATGAAATCTTACTAATTTACTGTAAGAGAGTGACTATCAGCAGTGCTAGCCAGGACGTACCTTGCCTGTCTGTGCACCTATCCGGTAACACCTGCCTTCTGCTCCTTCCTCTCTCTGCTTCTTCTCAGTTAAGAAAAGATGGTCTTGGCTGCTCTTTTTTTTGCTTCCTTATTTGCAAATAAATTAAGATCATTATATTCTATCCATTATCTGCAACAAGTTTTAAAGATTGACAAATGTTAATAGTCCAAAAAGGTTGGGAACCACTGAACTGTTAAAAATTCCCCCTAAACAGAACAATTTTACTCTGAAACGTTGATTCGTCTTTAATATTGAACCGTTTAACCTAATTTAAATACGCTTTTTAGGAATTTATAATTTACATTCCAGTGTGATGCTGCAGAAAGGATACTGGGTTTGTTCCTTCTAAGGTTAAGGGGAGCGTTTCAGACGCTTCCTTGCTCCTCTTACGCAGTTGCATGCAATCATGCAACGTGACCACGAGAGGTCAACAGTGATACGTAATCCCTAATATCCGTATTTGTATGTATGAAATACATTATAATAGAAAAACGTAGTCAGACTAGATTTTCTGGTTATTTTTTCGAAGATTTTCTCATTTTTAAAGAAATAATAATAATAAACTTGTTAACATTCTCTTTTTCTAAACATATTTGAATGATTGTCGAGTATTACTTCTAGAACATTTATTTGCTGTTTGCTTTTAAACAAAAACCAAGTTATCAAAAACTCATTTCCTAGAAATGTATGTTTTCCCAAATGACACGACTGTCTTTATTCATAGAATATGAAACCTGCATTCATTGTGTGAAATTTGTTAGCGTATCCAGGAACTTGTGCATTTATTCATACATCCAGGCACTGCACTGACCTTGTGTTTTCCCTCAGTGCAGCTCTAGGTGTGTTCTCTCATGGTTCAGACTGCAGCTCTCTGGGTCCCTGTTCATGACTTCAGCCAGCGCAAACTGCGTGTGGGGTCTGTGTTGTGTACCACCGTTACTTGGCACCTTCGGTGTCACTTAGCCCTGGGACTCCTTGCAGATCTATGTAAATGTATTTCACTGACATGTTAAAGTGGCATGTTGGCTTCCTTCTCAAAAATTGTACCCGTTGTGTAGGGCTAAGACTTACCAGCTGATCAACATACGACAGCTTTTACTGCAGCTATTTTTATTGATATAAAAGAAGTATGTACCTGTGCCCACTATGTACTTCATTGGCATCTAAACTTCAGTCATTCACTGTCTGCGCAACCGGAAACTGCATTTTTTCCTCACAACCGTTTTTTGTCTTTCTATGTCTCATAATCAGCTTCTCCTTTAAAAATCAGATTAACACCCCAGAAGTAACTGTTTTCAAAGGAGAAAAAGGCTCATCGTGGTCATTTGTGATGAAGGGAAGCAGAGGTCAGCCATGTTCAGCATTCTTGTCTGTTCATCTGCAATGGACTCACACTGTTGCAGATTGCATTCTCATTAGCAGCCCACGTTTCTCTGAATGAAGGTAACATACCGAACTTTTAATGGGCACCAGTTGTGTTTCGTGCTCATTATAGCAGCATAGCAGACAATGGAAAGTTTATTGCAATACTTTCCACCTGAATAGCACTAGTATGATATTAACTAATGTAACCAGTGGTTGCTGTTGCATATGTACTCATGTTGCATGCACAGGTAACACAGAAAGTTACTTTTAGGTTTTGAAAAGGAAAAGGTTCTCGTGTAAATGCTTTCAGAAGCTTTAAAAACAGAGGATGCCTAGAATAAAGAGAGTTCAATTAAAGGAAGTAATTTCAAAATATAATTGATAATTTTTAAGTAAATGTGGCCTTGTAGCAGAATGCAGATGGCAAACCCACTATCCAGCCGACCCCAGGGTGTGATCGAGAAACAAGCAGGAGGTGCAATACATTCTATTAATTATTTTCACTGCTACAGTTGTTTGCTATATAATACAGGTCAACAGGGGTTAGCCTGAAGCTTCTCCTAATATATTAGTAAATAAATTTGAACAGATTTTAATTTGCTAATGGAAAGGTCTGAGCCAGTTGCAAATAAGAGTGGAGCTACTTTGTCTTGCTCATTACTATGCAACATGGCTGCTCCGAGCCATTCATACAAAATGTTACATTTCCATAAAGCACAGTGTAATTTGTCACAGGGAGAAAAAAAAAAAAAAAACAACAAACCACAACTCTGTAAACTATATTAGATTAAAGATAAATGTGTATCATGGAGCAATCATTCTTATGGAGTCTGTAGGATAATTACATGTTGAACACCTGCCTGTGAAGGCTTGCCAAATAATCCAGCATAGTATCTTTGTAATATTTGTGTTTCAGTGAAGAAAAAAAAAAAAGTATATGCTATTTCCAAAGGGTGAGCCTTTGGAAACCTGGTTATAAACAAGAGTGAGCCTTTTTTCCACATGCCTCCTAATGATTTCTCACCCTGTTTTGAAGCCTTGCTATGCCCGTGTTCCAGCTCATACAGCTTCCAGTAATGTGCATTCACACAATTGTAAGGCAGCACCAGCTGCCTGGACTGTTTGTTTCTCACTCTTTTTCTACTCATAATGACAATCTCTAGAGTGTTTTTCCCCCCATAACTCCTTTGTAAACATTTGTAAATATTCTCATTTTACAGATGCAGAAACAGAAGCATAGAGGTCTGTGTCTTGCCCAATCTATATCTTGGGCAGTAGCAAAATTGGGAAGATGGGCTAAGTTTCCAAGCCTAGTAGCCCTGTCTTGGTTTTCCTGACTCCTTCTTTATATTGCTTAGAATAGGACTGCTGCAAGCAGAGAGAATGACCACTTTTTTTAAACAATGACAGCTGATTCGGAGGTATAGGCAGTATACTGCTGACAAGTGTTTTAGCACAGCAATGCCACCTTGTTGTTCCATTTCACTGATAGTGAAATTCATTTCATAGGTATGGCACCTGCCTTGAATCTCAACAATTTTTAAATTAGATCATGAAGCTTCACTCCTGTGCATCCGTAGTGCAGTTACTTTAACACCTCCCTCTCTATTGTAAATTTTAAAACTTAAGTTGGCCTGGTTTTCCGATTTATTCTTTCCATGTTAATGAGAGAAACAAGGCTCTATAAATGCTAGAGTGATTAGAAAAGCTGCTGTCATTGATGTTTTCTTAAAACAGGCTTCTCAAGGGGAGAAGGACAATTTCTTGCCCGGGAGGGTTTACGAAGACAGGTATTTGAGGGTTCATGCAAAGAGGCTTCACAAGTTGGCAGCTTAAAATGTATGTCCTTAAATTGTATTTGTCTTATCTGCACACAGAATGTTTCTTCCGTTCAACCATTTTCTCCATGTTTAAAATCTCAGTTGGTTTTCATGGGTGTGGGTTTCTGTGGGGGTAAGGTTTCTGTGGTTTGGTTTGGTTTTAATGGCCTCCTGGTTTTAAATATTCCACCTGTTTGTATTGCTCTGATGCATGAGGTGACAGGAAAGGCTGTTAATGTTTAAACCTTTGTCATTTTCACCTCTTCTTCTCTCTTTTGTGATGCAAGAAGTGGCACTCGATTTTAAAACGGACACAAATGAAGAAGCATCTAAGGATTAGTCCCTTAATTACAATAATCCTTAAAGGATTATTCAGAGATTGGCCCTTACTAAAGTTTTAAACTTAGCCATGCATTTTAAATCAGGAGCAGACTGATCTCTGGTCCAACAACAAAAGAGAGGGTTCAGGTTTGAGCATTGTTTGCATAAATATGTTTAGGTTGAGAAAATAGTCTACTTCAGACAACACAACTACTGATGCATGTTCTGTTTGTTACTGGTAAACTGCTTACCCAGTGAATCTCAGCATTTTATGACTTTTCAATAATTCGGCGTCTAATTGCCATAGAAAGGCTTCAGATAAACAAACAGAAAGGAAAACTCCCTGGCTGCCAGGGTCAATGGCATGGGTTTTCAGGCAAATTCCTTTCTACCATCCCACAGCCTTGAATATGAGAAGTAGGTAAAGTCCTCAGGGGTTTTTTTTGGTCATACAGATTCCTACAATCCAGATGTTTCAGTTGCTGATTTTAGTAGACCACAAATTAAAAGAAAAGATCTCCCAAATCTTCTGAATCACAGATCACTGCTTCTGAATCTTCACTGACTGACCTTGCCTGGATGATGACAGCAAGAAACGTTTACAGAACTTCCACAACAATGGACTTTATACATATTAATCAAGATTCCAGAGGCTACATTAACTATGTGTCTTTTCATATTCTGGCCTGAAATTGTAAACAACTCTAATTTGACTGTTCCAGAGAGAGACAGTGATGGAGGGAAGGAAAGACGGAAGGGCAGAAGGTAGGTTATCTTCTACTTTTTTCACAAAGTGCTATGTAATCATCAACATTTACCTGGACTCCTTCCAGAAGCAGACAGAACTACTGTCAAATGGCTGAGCAGATAAGTCAAATTAAGAACGTTTGTACATAATTCCACCTATTTTGGCCCAAGGCATGAATAGTAAAATCATTAACAGCAGTACTTAACTCCCCTGCCTTTTTGTCCTAAACAACTTTATTCTAATCTACATCTTTTCTTCTGTCTAAATCTTGTTCTAGTTACTCACAATTTTCTAGTTACTTTTCATAGGAAACCTTTTCCCACATTAAGAAATAAAATCATTATGTCAAGGTGTGCCGCAAGGTGTAACAAAGGGGTTTGAGGGGAACATCTCTCCTATGAAGAAAGGCTGAGAGAGTTGGGGTTGTTCAGCCTGGAGAAAAGAAGGCTCTGGGGAGACCTTATAGCAGCCTATCAGTACTTAAAGGGGGCTTATAAGAAAGGTGGAGACAGACTTTTTAGCAGGGCCTGTTACGATAGGACAAGGGGTAATTGTTTTAAGCTAAAAGAGGGTAGATTTAGACTGGACATGAGCAAGAAATTTCTCACAGTGAGGGTGGTGAAACACTGGCATGTGTTGCCCAGAGAGGTGGTAGATGCCCCATCCCTGGAAACATTCAAGGTCAGGTTGGACGGGGCTCTGAGCAACCTGATCTAGTTGAAGACATCCCTGTTCATTGCAGGGGGGTTGGACTAGATGACCTTTAAAGGTCCCTTTCAACCCAAATTATTCCGTGATCCTATGAAAATGACTCAGCCTGCATTATCCTTCACAAAATGCTATTCCCAACCAAAATGAGGGAGCAGAGAATAATAGTAAATATCCTCACGTATTGAAACTAATTTTCCTATTCAGATTAATGTTCTGCTAGGATTCTCTTCATATGCTGCCCTGCGTTATGCCAGAGAATTTTTCTGCGTTCATTTCCACCCAGGAATGTCTTTGCCTCCAAAAGAAATTATACTGTCCCTTTGTAGTTGCTGAATACAGCTACAGTTATTATAGAGCAGCTTAACCTGAGGGCTGTGTATCTAAAATTTTAATAACTTCATTGTACAGGAACAGTCTATATTTTAGAGGACTTTCTATTTCCATTTCTCTGCAGTATTTATGGGTAAACCAGTGTAAAGAAAGAGAGCCACCTTAAAGTTTCTAAAGTGTCATTATTACATCTCAGTTCAATAAAACAGTCATATGAAAATTAAACACCAACAAGTAGTGAGGGGAGCAAAATTAATTTCAAGACTATGTTAAATATTAAGCTTATGAATTATTGTGTTCAGAAATGATCCAGAGAGCTGTATCTCCAATCGAAACAAATCATTGTATGATCAGAACTTTTTAATCACTAAGCTTGTTAAATTCTAAACACCATGCCTACACACTCGTTCTGCTGCAATCTTGATTAGTTTTCTGCTGCTTTATCTCCTTTGAAAGCTTGCATGAAGAGGTTAGAAGCCAAGAATAGAAATAAAAAATAAAAACAAAATCTACACAGCCGAAGCTCAAGTATTTGGGTTTGTAACTACGATAAATATTTTATTACATTAGACAGCAGGTGAATTATTTTGCTGAGAATAGAAATTATTAATTTGAATGTGTCTAATATAACACAATGGAAACTCTTTCTGACATTATTCCACAATAAATACTCATTAGAAATACAGTGCTAAAACACTGGCACAATTTTTGTGTACATATCAGAAGTTACTTATATTTTTGGCTTGTATACAGGGTAATAAAGGATTTTATGCAAGGTAACAAAGGAATTACCCTTACTTATATTGCTCAAATCTTAAGAATGAAAGACGTTGCTTTGGTAATAAGCTTGAAGACAGTTCTTTTGAAAATTAGTTACACGTCAGCTACTTATTTAGGATAAGATTTCAGTCATTGATACTTGAGACTAAGGAAGAATAACCCACATATCCACAAGGAAATCTGCATTCTGGAGAGCATTTCCCCTACATGTTGCAGGAATTTAGAAGTAGTATGTGGGAAAGACAATTAGCTCTTAAAAGCAAAACTTATTTTAAATGTCATTTAAATTCTTAAGACTTTTAATGCGTTATTGTATGCATGTAAAAAATTAGTGGCATATATCTTTCCCTTATATAATTAAAGAAAAATTCTATCATATGACAATCTTACATTCCTTTCAAAATCAGATCATGGTCATATCTTTTACTACAGAAATGCTTTGCTTTCTAATGTCAACACACAAATATTCAAACCAAGTTAAAAGATATTTACTATGATTATTTTGGGAAAAAAAAAATTGCTTGAAATTCATTCATTTTCATAATTTTCTTATATGCGTGCCTGAAATGTATCACTCCATTTTAAAGCAAAGATGTGATGGGGTCAATTTTTAAAACAATTAAAATTGGTCTTTTTTTTTTATTATTCAAGCCTTTTTGTATAAGATGTTTTCTTGCACTAAGATTATATTTATAGGCGTAGTTTTGAGAACTTTCTTTTCACTACCCAGTTTTCGTCTCCTTGATGGAAGTAGTTATTGGTTTTGTCTGTCCATCCAGTTTCTGCATTAACACTAAAGTAGAAAAGAGAAGTAAATAAAAACACATTTTAAAAGGTAGAAAGGGAATGGTGTGGATCTAAGCTTTGGGGGCTCTTCTGAGGTTTCTGGCCACTGTTTGGGAAGCCTAATTACGTTACTCATCCCAGCTGCTCACCTTATAGGGTGCTCACAGGCTCCTCACTGAGCTGCTGAGTTGCACCAGTTTGCATGAAGGTATTCAGAAGCAGAGCAGAGTCAGCAGTGCTTTGCTTGAACATACCTCATTGAATAGCATGAAGGGTCAGCCCTCTGCATCTGTTTGGAAGACAAGGTAATATTAGTAACTGCAGCTGTTTCTCCACAGCATGCTGTCCTCTTATGTTAAATTGAGGCTTTGGTTTAAGGCTTATCTGTATGTAGCTGTTCCCTATCAGCTGCTGTGAATCAACTATATCTGTCCACATGTTGCAATAATTATTCTGAACAAGAAAAAGTAGTTCCAGTAGCAGTAGAATGTCTACTTACATTTCTAGTGTGAAACACTGTGGGAAACCTTTGATGTCTGTAAAAGATGAAAGCGATGATGGGAAATGATGACCAGTCTCTCAGTGGGGAAGAGGGTGTGGTCTTTTTTTACTGACTGTTTTCACCAATGAAAGTTTAGAAATGTAGAACATCTGAGAATTCTGCCACTGTGGCAGACTTGTCTGATCTTCAAGAGTAGGAAGTGAACTGACTGCTTTTCTCTAGCCTTTTCCCTCTCATGCACACCTCTGCAGACAGCATACTTGACCTTGAGGAAAGCAGGCTAAAACCAAGATAGCAAGAAGTGGATAAGATCAAGAATTTCCATTTTCCAAACAACTAAAGAAGTTTCTGTTATCAGGCAACCATTTTGAGAGATAAGAAAAAATTGCAAAATTTAGTGGCTCTGTTAAGTGTGTGTATCTTTCGTGGGTATGGCACTGGTTTGGGACAGGGAGGCAAACTGTATTTCCTGCTTTGCTGTATGTGTCCTGACAAACCACATCACCTCCTTGTGCCAGTGCCTCTACTTTGCCTGTCTTCCATAGCCCCGTAGGCTCTTCACAACAGAATCTTTCTCCTACTGTTTGATTGTGCAGCATCCATCACAATAGGATTTTGATTTTGGTAGGAAAATCTTTTTAAAAATCTATTGTAATACTAGTAACGATAAGAAATAATATGGAACACCTCGCTCCCTAGGGCTAGAATAAGAGGTTACTACAAATTCGCTACATTCAGATATGCACGTCCTTTGCAAATTGACAGAATACAAATAACGTTTTTCCTGCACTCCCTGACCTATTTTCTAATCTGCTTCTGCTTTCAGAAAAGACATAATAACGGTCTTATTTTTACTCACCTTTCTGACCTTGCTTCATCTGTGCTATTTCTTTTGTCCTCAACAAATCAGCTTTGGTATTGAGAATGACTCCTTAAAGAGGGGACATGTCCTGCATATGTTGCTTTTTAGTTCCAGGCTGTCTGGGGTGTGTGTGAGTGTCTTCATCACATTGTCTACTGTAACAATTAATTAAATTTTTTTGTCATCTGACAGCAGAAATATCAATGTCAGTATTCATAGGATTGATATCCTTTAATGCCTCTCTTAATTTTCACTATAGCTGTTAATTGTCACCAGACTATTCAGCTTTTTGTAGGAAGACCATTTACTGTGATGAACACCTCATTATCTCCTGGCACTGTCCTAAACATTGTGTGTTAGTTTCCTCTAAAATTTAACCCATGATCCAGGAATGCCCATAAAATACCTAGGACACTAGAGGGTGAAAATGCCCTGAGATGATTCTGAAGGTGAGCATCAGTGGTAAGAGTTGGACTGCCTTTGTGCAATGGGAGGATGCACCTTTTTGTTTCAGTATTCTTATCTTGAGTTTTAACTTCCAAAGAAAGACTGATATTTTCCTGGCTTTCTGTACCACAGTTTTTCTTATTTTTTGTTTAATTTAAATATTTTAAAGTTTATTTTCTTCATTCCAGGATGCTGCTAAAGATGTAGCAATTGGGTCCTTGCTTGGGTGCCAGAACAAAAGGGTGTGAGCAGGCCAGAAGAGATTCTAGCTGAATTTTCATATGAAAGTTAGAGTCTTGAATTACTCCAAACATGCTGGCTGCAGATCACTTCCCATGAGGCTGTATGTTTAGTAAAAATGAGCAAAAACCTGGAGTGATACCCCAGTGTGACCTCAATGCAAAAGATGGAAGAGAACAGGTGTTAAGTTAATCCTTATTCTTGTGGAGATCAGAGCTAAGGGTGGGGGGAGAACATATTTTAAAGCAATTTTAATACAGTGTCACAGTTTTTAAGGAATTCCTAACGACTGAAATCTTGGCCTTACTCCTCTAAAAAGCACATATGGGTTTGTCCCTGTTCAGCTGTAGGCATTTGAATGTTACCTCCAAACTGGTGGACTAGAAACCTACTTCAAGCCACAAGTTTATACGTTAGCCCATAATCCTATCCAAAGTCTTACATGTGACAGCCTGATTTGATCTATATTAGCTAAAAGAGCAAGTGGACCCAGTGCATGATTGTTGATTGTCACTATTTGAATGTGCAGGTACAGGTGTTACGTGTTGCAGATTAAAAACACTGGAGAGCAATCAAGAGGAGATTCCCCGGTTTTCACAGGAAAGTTGAGAAAAATTGAAGAAATGTCACCAAAGTGACTTAATAGCTGCCTCATAAGATGTGATGCTATATGTTACACTTAGGTGAGGCACGTTACTGCAGGTGACACTTGAAATTATTTCTGTGAGTGAAAATTTAGGGCTTTTTGTGCTGGTCTGCTTCACTCTGCTCAGTCTTTATCAGCCCTGCCACTGCCCATGTTATCTTCAAGTGGAAAGTTAATGGGACTAATGCATAATCCACAAAACCTTTGCACATCATTTCAGAAAGTAAGGCCATCAAAAAGTTCATGCTAAGTAGACTGCTCCATTCAACAGCAAAGGCACATAAAGCACCAACTATTCATTCGATATAAACACTTAAGACGGGGCAAAAGTGTTACAAAAAGGCATGTTTTGCTACAGCAGCTATAGCCACAATTTTCATTTCATCTTTCACCCAAACCTTTATCATCAGTGCGAGTACTATTCAACTGTTATAGGAGATCGACTCTTTCTTGATAATGTTTTTTCAGCCTCTTTGCTGATGTCAAGAACACTAAGCTGCTATATCTCTCTATTGCACCTTGAAAGACAATAAAGGCTTGAAGTCAGCCTCTTCTGAAAAAACCAAAACATACGCATTTAAAGAATCTTTTATTTTAAGATGGACTGTGCTGTATTAGTCACTGTAGATGCCTCAACTTAGCTCTCCATTTATTTATACTGGGATTTTTATTTTACTTTCCTGTGCTAAATCAAGTAAAGGGAAGAACTTACAGAAGGCTATGTGGCTCAGGATTTCAGGGAGTTTTTGTTTATAGATCGGTAGTGGTTATCATCAGTAAGAAATAAAAACTGCACCAAAGTAGAATGACCAGAAATTATCTGAAATGCCATGATGTGCATCCGATGATTCAATAACTTAGGTACTGTGTTTGGTTCTGGGAAAGTCAGTATTCCTACACTGAAACTAAGTTGTATTCCACCCTCTGCCCCCAAACAACCCATAAAATAGGCAGAAGTCAGCTTGGTCATTTGAAGTGTTTTATTCAACAGTCCCTTCCTGTTGCTCCATTTTTCAAATGGAAACTGATACCCTTTCCCCATGGTATCATGGCAGAGAGAAATGGAGGTTGCGCAAGTGCTCTCATACTCCAGATTTACAGCAGGCTTAAACAGTGTGAATTGCTTTGCGGAGTTACTTATTGCCTTTCTTTGGTTTTGCCCTGAGTCATTCATGTTTTCTTAAAATAGTTTGATAAACATGAAAGAAGGCCCATCTCAAAGGCAGAAGTCAAGAAGAATGAGAGTCAACTGCCTAGAAAAGGAATCATCCAAGCAGTTGGACGGACATAATCTTTAAAAAACTATTTTTCCCATTACTCTCTTAAAAAAGAGTTGGGTGAAATTCAGTGCAATCCTTAAGCTGCCTTTCCTGTACGTATTACCTCAGCTCTGGCCCTAGGTCAGTAGTGCTTGAAAAATCCTTACTTGTTAGAGGCTGTGCAGTGCCCTGTATCAAAAAAGCTGGTGTTCCCAGTTCAGTTCTTAATGGACAGGTGTTCACTCCACAAAACCCTCCATTACAATTGGCCCTAATTAGCACCTTTATCAGCAGCCTCCCCAGAGAGGCCAGAGAATGAACAGGCTTGGAAACTGAGCTGCCAGCCCAGCTCATCGCTAGAGGTGAGCCCTCCAGGTCAAGGTTGAGGGGCAGCATGAGGAAGCTTTGCTGCTACTGCCTGGGCTCTAGCTGCTCCCTGAATAGAGGACTTCAGTCTCAGGACTGTCAATCTGGCACCTTTCAAAAGCACTAAATTCACTTAATTAACAGACAGGAAAAAATAGCCTTCCCTAGCAACTCTTGCATCAAATGGCACTTATGGTACCTTATATTCTGAGCACCTAACCCTATTAGCATTGCATTGTGTGTTTCTGTTGGAGTGCCTTTATGTACACACCAATCTTAACATACACACTAATGTATACTGGGAGATTTAGCAGCATTTTAAATTAAACTGACATTATCAAGTAGAATTTATGGCTTTTTTTTTATTTTCCATTATCTGTTATATCCTCCTAATTCCACAGAAGAGCATTTTTTCCCATATTAATATTCCTGTTTTCCATGCAATTAAATCACTTTCTCCTTTGATTTCCATTCTTTCCCTGATCATTTTGTCCTTTTTCTTCTTTTTTTTTCTTTCCTTGGCACAAGGCACCATTTTGCGTTGCTGGGTTCTCATGATAGGTCAGTCTATTGTCTATTAACGTTACAAAACAGCAAAAAAAAATATATCTAGTTTTCTTTCCAGAGAGATGCAGGATATGTTAATTTGTACAATATCATAATATAGAGATAGAAATTATCTATTTTTGTCCTGTCCTGAGTGATGGTTCAGAGTTGTGTAATTCTTAGGGCTACAGGTTTAACACAAACGAATCTGCCCTTCACAAATGTGTTTTAACAGTATTCTGTAGGTAAGTGGAGTTTTCCTGGTACAAAACGCTGATTTCTCAGAAATCTCCTAATATAGTGTCCTAATACTGTTCTAAGTTCCTGTATTTATTCCAGTAGATAATGTTTCCCAATGATAGTGTGCTTACTCTTCAGGTAGGATTAGATAATTATGCTCTAAACTAACCATCAGTTAATAACCAATACATAGCAACTTTGATTTTTCACCTTAGAACATACTTCCACATCTCCATTTTTGTTTCACTTCTTATAGTTCTCTCTGGATGATCAAGACCATGCTGGTAAAGAAGCACCCAGAAAGCAACAGAGGTCTTTCTCAGCTGTATGTGACCTCTGTTGAGTCACTTTTTTTTATTCTATGTCTCTTTCTCTAGATGAAAATCTGGAAAACATATTCTCAGCTCTGAAGGTTTTAGGTGAAAACTGTTCTGAATATACAAAATAATTTTATGAGGTTGTGTTGTCTAGGCAGTAGGCATTCTATGAGGTTAGGTTTACTTTGCATATGTGTATCTGAGGTTTTTTTCCTTCTCTCATGGTCATTTTCTATTGGAAGTTCTGTGGATCAGGAAATCTTTTTCTGCCTGTTTGTACAGAATCTACTATAAAAGACTCCAGGGTCAAACGGACTACAGTATTATACAGTCCAAATTAGTCTAGTAAAACAATCCAGTATTCTAGATGAGCTGCAAAAGATAAGCTGCCTGCCTTTGTTGGTGTAAGGAATCCAAGCTGGCTGCTCACAGATGTATTGTACCAAAACCTCAGACATTAATTTCTGAGCAATGGCAGCCATAGGAGGTCTTCCTTCAAGAAAACAAGGTTATCTTCCAGATATTTGTGACATATTGTCTTAAAGATGACAGGGTAATACTTTTCTCAGTGAAACTGCTTGCTGATGTGGCCAAAAAGCAATCTATTTTTTGCACTACTCCCTTCAAATGTTCTTTCAAAAATTGCACGTAGCTATTTAGACATGTGGACAGATTATTTAAAACACAAGCCAGGTTTGAATTGCTTATTCAAATTAGAGCATGGTCTTCATTCAGAAACAATAGAGAAATAAGGAAGAACAATATAAATAGGAAGGAGAAAATGAAACATGTAAGGTGCCTAACAGACTGAGTGAAAGCTTTCTACTCTTAAGATTGGATTTCAGCTAATATTTCCTGTACTTTGTGTTTCTGATATGATCTATCATGTTCTAATCCATCACAAATAAAGCAACTGGCACCTGCCTAAAATCAATGGATTAACACTGCTAAGCTACACCATTTTCATATGTCTGCAAACAAATGTGCTGATCACCTTTATTCATAAGGCTATAACTGTTGTTCAGAGTGGACATGTCAAGTGATAGCAGTCTTTCATGCTCACTTTTGTGCCTGCATTGCAGTCAGTAGTCCAACATGTGTTTCTGACCAAACTCTGTTCTGGCTCAGGAGCAGCTTGCTTTGCCTGGTGATAAATGAATGAAAAGTGGCTGTGCTGGAGGTTGGATGTTGGTGCTCCCCAGGGCCATTTCCTAACATTTATTATTTCTGTCTGTAGTACTTGACACATCAGATGTCTTGAAGTAAAATCACAACCGATATAAGGTACATTGATTTTACTGTGTAATAAACCTAGCTATGCCAGCATTGACCCTCAATGACTCAACTCTGGGACTGACTGGACATAATTAGCTCCTGATCTTATTCTCTTTAATGACCTATCTTCCTTTTTTTCCCCCCTTTCCCTCAGAAAACCTGGTTTGCATTAATTAAACTGGTCAATTTCTTTTTAAGCAATGAAGAATGGCATCAAAGTGTAGGAATATACTGTTGCTGTTACAACCCACTTCCTTCTCTGGGTTTTTAACACCAGAGAGGATACAATGCTAAGAACAAAATTCTTTGAATTATGTTGTAAAATACCTGCTATTGAATTTTAGTTAGTGAATCTTTCCTGAGATTATTCCAAGTCTTCCCAGTTTTAGCTGGTATTTTGTCAGTATTTTTCAGTAAACGACCATCGACATTTCTTTCTGAAATTTGGCTTGGCTACCCACTTATGTTCCAGTTTTGTAGCCGATGATGTCAGCAATATGTCTTTTGTGCACCAGGCTGGGCGACAGCGACATTTACATTTGCAAGAGAATGATCAAGGAACTCTGAGTAGCATGCAGCAGGTTTCCAGAGCTCCCCATCACTGGCACATTTTCAGGGGAGGCAGCTAGTCTACCTGTCTTCCCAGCACTAGGAAGAACTATGCATGCCCCGCAGCAAGAAGAGATTTCCTGCTGAGTCCCAGGTATTTTTCCTTCCAGGCACAGCAGGATTCCTGGACTAAGGTTACAGCCAGGACTTCAGTGGAAAGTAAAGCTCTCTCTTCTGAGATTAGTCTTTTTGCAACGAACCCTTTACCTTATCTTCAGTTGCTCAGAGACTTTTCCTCTCATCCCTCGTTGCTTCTATTATTTATTGTCTATGTTGCGTTCAAACTTGTCACGGTCCAAATCTCCACTGTGCTATTCCCCTTGCCCCCGGTCTTTCTTCTGGTTACTTACCTTTCACAGTTCTCTGCTTTCTCCTCTCTTCAGTTCATCCTAGTGGACATAACACTATGAGTTAATGAAATAAAATATGGCACTCAATTGAAAACATCGCTACAGTAACTTTTAACATAATGAGTCTAAAATAGAGGTAAATTTGCTGAAGACTTGATAGAATGTCACCAAAAGTCTCAAAACATATACGTAATTAAGCAAAGAATGCAAAAAGCACTTTCATGAGGTGTCTGGAGGAAAGTTAATGAACAAAACAAAGTAAACAGTAGTTATGAAATTTTATGTGCAATATCTGTATGTTGATAGGAAAACCGGGGAATTATCTGATAGATATTTCAAAACACATCACCTATTACTTAAGTATCTGTGAAAAAACAAGTCATACATCTACCACAATGATATTAGAGATATTATGTATCTTTTGGTTTAGGCTATATTCTAAATTGTATTTCAATGAGACTAATTGAGAGCAATTTGGACTCAATACTATCAATCATTTTAAGCACTTTAATTTTGATTAATATTTTTCTTTGTTCATTTTTAACTTAATTTTTCCTTTATGTAATTCTGGGATTCTAACAGGTAAATAATGTAATAATTAAACAATAATGCACAGATAACTCTTTTATTCCTACATATGAAATTCGTATGACTGACATGATTTTAGCAAATTGACCTCTTGTATAAAACTGTGAGAAAACACTCTTCTAGCAATAAGCACAGGTCTGAGCATTGCAGACCCTGAGAGCTAATCCTAGCTGCACCATGTACTTGGTAAAATCTGAGCTCATTATAAATAGTTAACCCCACTGTACGAGGCAGGACATAGTTTGTATCTAAATGAATACTATCAGGTTATCAATAGCAAAAGCTATCTGATTTCTCTGTGTATTAGCTTCCCTTACTGTCAGACAGTCTTCCTTATGATTCTCCATTGGTCTGTTCATTTCACCACTGCAACTTTCAGTAAATTGGGAATTAATTTAATTGCAAAGGATATGTGCATGTTAAATCACAGTTAAATTACTGCAACTTATGGAAAAAGAGTGTTCTGATTTATGTTCAGTAGAAGGATTAGCAGAATTCAACAGACTTGCGCATGTTGCTTTCAAATGCGATTTTTTTTTTTTCTTTATAGCAGAGCAGTAAGTGAACACAGTAACTGCATTTTACCACTCTGGAAATTATTAGAACTTTTCTTTAAAGCAGGAAAGTCTAAGAGTGACCAATAAAAGATTTTGGAAAGGGTCTGATCAGCTGAAATTGCATACAACTTTGATACTGTAGAAACCCAAGAAATTAGATTTTTATGCCTGCTGTGGGCTTCCCTTGGGCTGAAATTGGATGCATTCTTTGATCAAATGGGTCCTAAAGGAAGAAATGTGTACACAGTTCTGATAAAACAGCTTATTTTTAAGTCAGATATATGAATCTGAATCCACAACTGAAAACAAGGCCATGCTCTGGGAAAGAAGTAGAATATTTAACAAAAAGTCAGAAATAGGTTTCTGAATATAAAAGATTGTTAAAGTTATGGTGAACATGTACAAATTGCAAAATATCAGCAAGTCTTCTCTGCTGCAAACTGATCTAAAGCAGCTTTCCTGTTTCCCCAGCAACCTTGAGCAATGCTAGCTTGTTTCTTTGGAAGTAAATTAAATGTGACTTTCAAGTAGTTCATTATTTCAGTAGCCACAATGCCTTTTGGAAGCAAGGACATTCGATAAATCATATTAGGATTTGCTGCATTTCTGAAGGGAGGCAGATAAAGGATTTTTGCAGAAATTGTTTTTAAATCTAGCAATTTTTTTAGAAATTACAAAAATTATGTTTCGACTGATACAGGAAAAAAAGAATAAAAAGTATTTCTTGTGTAAAGAAAGCTAAATATTGTTTGATGCTGCACTGAAATCTAGAAGGTCCTGCTTCATGTGCATACAGCCAGTGCAGACACGTTACAGCCCCTGGATACGGCGCCACTTGAATGGTGTAGTTGGAACTTCTGCAAAGATGCTTTAACAGAATGCCCACACCAAGCCCAGGTTGCGCAGTGTTCGGTAGTTGGTGTACCGAGAAATCCACAGCCTCTTCCATGACCCAACCCGTATATGTATCCCTGAACTACAATATCATACTCTTCAGAAGATCTATATGATGCACAAAAATGGATATAAGATTTCTGTACTAATATGTGGTTTGCTTCTGATGGTAGTGCTAGAAGAAAGGTGTGTATGAAATACGAAGTGTACAGATGCAGCTACCACTACACAGTGCCTCTATAACAGGCAGACACTCAAACTTTCAGAGGTAAAGGCAGAAGACGTTCAATTTGGCGACTAGGTGTTATTTTTTAGTCTGGGCTTCAGGCTTACACTGTGGGAATAGATTGCTTTATCCACCCACTTGAATTTCCTCATTAATTTCCACCAATCTGTAACTGCTGGAGAGTCAAACCAGTGCATTTTTCAGTTCATTTCAGATTTGACTGTGACTGAAGTTGTTTTGGTTCAGGTCTGTTATGAGTTCAACAGAACTTCAGGTCATCAGTTCAGCTTTAGCTTTAGACTAGAAAAAAAAAACCCTGAAGATTCAAACTGGGTTTTCTTTGGTTTCATTGGTTCACATTTGCACTGATTTTCAGGAAGCTAACAGAATAATCATGGTAGAATAAACTGTCAAGCAACTAAAGCACTCAGCTTTGGTGCTTTATTTTAGTGGAACAGAAGGCTGCTAGAAACTAAGCCATTTTGGGGGGGTTAGTTGTGGGTTTTTTTTCCCCAAAAGTATGGGTTTGGTGAAAAGAGTTTATGGTAAATCAGTTTTTTAATGGAAGACAAAAATATCTCATAGAAACAGGATATTTTTTACCAAAAGAGTCTGTGTAATAAGAAACCTATTTTTCACTGAAAAGCTGTTTCAAGGAAGTGAGCTTATTGTCAGACCAGTGTGGATCATGACTGGTCCCAGCTGAGCTGATCACGCTATACGTATTATTTCAGTTAGTTCAGTACATACAGTCTTGCTATTCAAAAAGACCTTGAATGGAAAGAACCACAGTAGAGAACGGAGCATCCATTAAACACAGCACAGAATACTAGATCTCCCATCACCATCATTCATTACTTTTCAAAAAATGTTACTGGGCTGGAGTCTTGCTCTGCGTGGTTATAAGAGCTGTTTTAGTAAGAATCATCATCATCATCAGTTTATTTTCCAAAATGTGATTTGTCTAGAAATACATCAGTTTGTTAAAACAGAAACTGAAAGAGTCTTACATGCATGAATTTTCTGTTTCAACACACTTCGGTAAGAAATTTCACAGTTAGCAACATGCCATTTCTTTTTGTAAATAACTTCCTTTTCCTTCTTAAGTAATACAATTTTTAAAAAGATTGAGAAATGTTAACATGAAAAATGAAATAACACATCTCAAAGTCACCTAAATATTTGGTTGAATGAAACTGCATATCTTTCAGATTATTGATGTGGAAAGATTTACAAGTGTTAAAATTTCCATCTCATTTGGGAAAAAATGTTGAAATATCAAACTGCAGTACGAGAGTAAAACTATTTGCCCTTCAGATTGATCAGTTAGCTGGTAAGTTAGCTGAGCAGTTAGCAACCGCTGAGCCATGTGTTGCATATTAGTTCAGTACAAGAAATGAACCTGCACAAAACTAATTTCTTCAGATTCACCTTTATGGTACCCGCTATCTACAGACAAGTGTATCACCATTTCACATTTCATAATAATGAGTTTTGCCATTCCCCTCTTGCAAACCATTAAACTATGCTTAGTGTGTGTTACCACCATTTAGATGTTAGTAGGCAGGCTGAGAAAATACTGCCACGCCATCAGCTGATGCCTTACAAATGCATCCGTTCAGAGGCGTGCATGTGTGCGATGCTTCTCCTAACTGTGACCGTATTTCAAGTCCAGGTGTTGAAACTGAGTACCAAAAAGAAAAAAGAAGTGCCAGAAAAAGAAAATGCAACTGCCTCACCTTCAGCTCCCACAGACAAAGGGCAGCCCTTCAGGTGTTCAGACAATGCTGGCTGCTCCCAAAGAAAGCCACTCCGGGCCCTGCTATACAGCTGGCCATTAACAAACATCTGCATTTTGTCTTGGTTGCACATATTTGGAGCTAAGATACCAGATGAAGGTAAATCTCATTCTGACATATGGTAGCTAAAATAGTCACATTGCCAAATGCACTTAACTAGTAAAACTCAGTCATGGGAAGCCTAAGGGAAGGGGGCCCTCTCTCCAAATTACACCATCAAATGGCAGGTAGGTGGCAGGGGATCTGCCCTCCTCCCTCCCTCACCCAGAAACCTCAAGTCTAGCAGTGTCCCTGAGTATGAATATTTTTTACAGTGTTCTTATAAGTGATTGCTTGTGGCATCTTATAGTCTTATCTCAGCTTGTGCAGCCTTCTCATGAATATTCTGTACATATGGAAGAGTTTTCTATATCATTGCCCATTAACAAGGAGGATAATCACTCATTCAGTTATCAAGAAGTCAGTGAAGGCCTTTCCTTGAGCCCTTAGTGCAAAGAATCATGGGAGATCAAAGGAGGTTAAATGTGGCTGACATTATGATCATTACTTTTTTTCTGTGTAATTACCGTGTTATAATAAAGTTGATCTAGGATAAGGAAAAGGGGTATTAAGTCTTTTAGACCTAAAAGACCATATTAGTGACTCTTTACCTTTTTTAGTCATGGGACAAAATGCATATTTCAACTGATACATATAAATGAGCATTCTTTCACTAAAACCACAGTAAGGTCAGAAGTGTACATATAAATGATACATTATTACAGAATTGCTTTTAAGAGAAGTTAATCCGATATAAATGCAAAAGGGGAGGGAAAGGTATAATGATGCATCATTAGTAAAACCAGCAACACTGAATTTTAGGTTCAGGCTGAAAAGTAGCTTTCTTAATCTTTAGACAATTTGAACTTTTTAATAATACATTAATGATTTTTTACCTGCTTTTTTGTGTTCCATCACAATTTAGTCATACTTCCAAAAAACAGTGCACTAAATGCATTCATATACGTTACCAGAACTCTGTATTTACAAAATCAACTCTTCCCATGTAAATGGTATAAATGTAAGCCCCAACTGACTTATTTACTATTCTCCCAACTGTTCCGATGTTGCCAACACTGCAGCAGAGCTAGTGAAATCAGCTGACTGTATCCACTTAGGATTTTAGCACAAAATTAAGTTTTCTTTAAATTCCATTGCTTGTCCCCAAAAAGAGCAATAGTATCTAGTTGCAGAAACATCATCATTGCTATAGCCTTTCCTGCTGTAAACCTGAAAAAAGGCTATCAAAGAGAAGAGAAACGTACTATTTCTGGCACACAGCAATCTCCTTTAGCCAAAGTGGTAAATAGCTCTTGTTTTGGAACCTGCAGTTTTTAATTTTTAGCTCTAGGGTCTTTCCGAGTTATCCTGCTTTTTATCTGCAGGAAAAGTTTCAATCTTGTTGTCCCTGTTTTTGATTCTTTTTTTTCTTGTGAATGACTATTTGGGTAGAAACTCATGTTTTGAAATATAAAGTTTGAACTTGTTTCACAGTATTTCCCTGTTTCACAGGCTTTAAGAAACTGCTGCAGGATTTTGTTCCTTGTATGTCTTTTATGTCTATTTCAGAAAATAATAGACTGCTGATTTTGTGAGTCACCTGATGCAGTTGTCCACTGCCCACTGTTACTCTCTTTAAAAGCATTTTCTAGGGCCCATAGGTTATACCTAATTACTTGATACACAGTTCCTGCCAGCGGCAATTTTCAGTGTGTAAAATCTATTCGTAATTGAGGAAGAGAAATATGCAAAGTATTAAAGTCATACTTGACTAGGAAAGCTTTCAGGAGGAACAGAGTGAAAAAATGGTAAATATTTCCTAGTAAATATTATATTCTTTCTTAAACAAGGATCGATGTGATATAGTAACTCAGGTGCCATGATACCAGAAACAATATTAAATTTAAAGTCTGAGGAAAAGATGATGTGAGGCAAATAAAAAAGACAGAGACAACCTGAAGTTGCTTAAGTTGACTGCTTAACTTGTAGGGACTTGGAACAATACACATACCATTTCACTCCACCTCTACAAGTAGAGAAGCCTCATCTGAGTGAGATAAGTTACTTGCATGTTCTCCCCTTTCCCTAGTATGTGTAACCTCCAGAAGGCACTCCTTTTAGGACATGGGAGTGCTTCACTGCACCTGCTGATACCTTAGGGAAGTAATTTATAGAGTTTGAAGTAGTAGACTAACTGTTCACAGTCTCTATACGCTTGCTGACTGTAGTTTTACCTTCTTGGTTATCTGTCCTCAAAATGCTTTATTCAATTTCTCAAGTTTTTTATTTTTTTTCTGAGCTGTTTCTTCTGATTCTTAAACTTTTTTTCTAGTTTCTAGCCTACCATTTGTGATATTAAATAACTCATGAGGTGAAGCAGAGAAATCACTGTTCATTATTCTTCACATTAAAAAAAAAAAAAACAAACCAAACTTCAGTAAGGTAGCAAGACCGTAGATAAGTAAAGCAATATTTAGTAAACAGAGCTGGAAAAAGCCTGTAAGAATGTTGAAAATGAATGAGTCAAAAGTCTCATCTATGTCACTTCTTCCAGGAGCTACTAGGACAAAGAAGAGATATCTGTGGGAATGTTTCCAAGGGCACTTGATTCATGCTTAAACCAGGTGACCGATAACTTTATCAAGTACATTATACTACTGTTGGGCATTGCTTGATCAGGGTCTAGTTTTCTGGGCTCATAATGCTTTTCTTTTCTATATACTATGATTTTGGTAGAACTGTACCTCCCCTGAATCTATGCAGTCTTCTCTCTAATTAAATATTCAAGGGCATCATGCAAAAGGCAAAATTTTATTAGGTCAGCTGGCAGGCAGACTGTGCACCCCTATACAAATAATTTCTGTTATTAAAATATGCCATAATCAATTTTCAGAACTGTCTGCAACTTTGAGGCTCCATGCACAGCTAACAGAAAATAAGACTTCTTTAACAATGTTATCAAGTAACCTTCATCTGCAGAAGTATTAAAGTCATTTTTTAAAAAAGGAATTATCAACTATGTTGCTATGAACTGTTTAAGATTGCAGACTAGAAGACAAATACACTTGAACACATGACTCCAGGTTTTAATATAATTGTGAATAGTCACTTTCCCATCCTATATTACTATAATAAAAATTTTAGATGATCATCTGACCCTACAGGTCTTAAAAGATCTCTACCATCATATAAGTGAAGTGCAGGAGCTAGATTCTTTTCCTTTCAGATTGCATTTTCCCTGCGTTTCTTCCTTGTTTTAATTCAATGTTCAGGATTAAACTACATGTCCCATCAAGCAATGCAGTCGCCTCCCTGACTAAGAGGAGGGTGCAGGACAGCAGTCACAGCAAAAATTTTTTCAGTTCATCTTTTATTAGAGATTGGAATTCATCTCTCAGACTCTTGGATTTGGAAATGTATTTTCTGAATTCCTCTCTCTTTTATAGATTTTCTGTAGCATACTTGGGCAGCACAGAAGAACATCTATTAAATTAGGTGAGCTAGTCAGGGAAACAAAATTATGTGTGTGGCTGATTAACTCTGCCTTAAGTGTTAATAATGATGATAGGTTGGTATGTTTCATAGGAAGGTATGTGCTAGAAAGCATAATGTGATAATGGATCAGAGGCCTTTTATGTGCTACGAGTTGTTCACTAGTTCTTCCTTGTGAAATATAGTTAGTCAAATAAGTGTTTGCCACACTTAAAATTCAGCACAACTTTGCAGTCATGTAAATCTCCTGTTGCTAAGACAGTTACAGACATTTAGCCTGTTTGAAAAGTTTAGCTATCCATATTCCTGCAGTGTTATACCTCATAATAACCTCTAGAAAACAAGAAAATAAAATTAATATTTGTCAGTAATGTTCAGCCTAACAATTTATTGGGAATCCATTTAACTATTTCCATTGGCCATTTCTGTAGTACTAATCACTGTATTGTTGAAGTAAGGGTTTTTTTTTGCTTGAAGCATTTATGTAAACAGTCCCAAATTTGGGGCATTGTTTCGTTTTGTTTTGTTTTTTTAATCCTTTTATACTTCTGATGGGCACCTTTTGTCTCTGGCTTTTCAGCATGCAAGCTGAGAAATACATGCAACATTGTACTACTCTTCTTGTCTCTCCACTCCACACATATTCATTGCCTTTAGCAGGCACTAACTTTCTGGACAGTTCTACTTTTTAAAGTCATAAGTCAGTGTGGCCGGACTCATATAAGTATTCCATGAAAGCAAGACAATCTGATGGACTGGTCTTCAAATACTACTTTTGAAATGCTAAAAGTTAAGAAACATAATTAAACTCCAACTGCATTAACATTTATATAAAATATAAACCAAATGCTTATCCTGATTCACCAAACAAATTACAGTTTGAACATTATAAAAAAAACCCACCCAGCTACTTATCAACGGCACCATTTGAAATTATTGCTAGTACTACAACTCTAAATGCATAAGACGCCTTAAATACAAACCCTGAACATTTACATACTGATTTCATGAGCAAAGCAAAAGGTATTTGCCAGTAACAGTACAGGACTCAGCATTTTTATTGTCTGAGTAATCCTGGTTTGCTCTGATATGAAAATTCAATTATTTTAGAACTGGTCGTCTCATTAAATTTTGACAAGGAGCACAAGCTCAGTACCAGCTCTAGCTCTAAGAGGCTGTGGGTGCCTGACAGCTCCACGGTGAATTTTAAAATGTAGTATTTTTACAGGACAAGATTATCTGACAATTTTATATTAAAAAAAGAAAAAATTAATCAAATACATTGTAATATCCAACACTGGTAACTTGGCCTTTTTGTAGATATTTTTATGAAAATTTATTGCAAAAAAAAGACTCCACTGTTTATTGCATCTTTTCCCCCAAGCCCACCTCCATGTCTTATGCTCCACAATTGTGCTAGAAAAAAAAGTGTGTCTTTATGTGAGCAGCAAGTATTTAGCCACTCATTGTTAGCATTTTCTACCTTTCCTCAATTGAAATGTATTTGTAATAATTTCTATAAATATGATTTGTAACAATGGAAAATATTTTATTTAACCTATATATATACCATTAGCACTGTCAAGGAATGTTTAGACAAAATGATTTTTCATTAGAAAATATCAGTTCATTGAAACTAAAACTTTTCACAGGATCATAACACTTCCATAAGACTTTCCCTGGAAAAGGCTTCTCATATTTAAGATGACATACTGTGGAACAGCAGATAGTCCACAGACTGTTGGAATATTCAGACTTAGGACCTGAACCTCTTTTACGACCAGCCTTTCACCACCTGGGCAATTACAGCTTAACCATGAAGCTGTTGCTTATTTTATCATAGATTTCCCCTAGTCTACCCTGTTTCACACTTTATAATCCAGATAAAACAGTCAACTGTGGACAGACAACATGGAAAGAGACAAGCCAAGGACTAGATTTGTGATAGTGTAGAGTTACATAGTATTTTGGAAGAGTCTTTCACACCATGCTTAGATCATTCTCTTGAGTTGTGATAGATCTCTGTTTTAGTTCCTATGGAAAGAGTATCTAATTAGTGTGCAAAGTAGAACAGCTCCAATAAGAAAGATGAAAGTATGCCATCTCTTAGACTGCTTAGTAACATGGTGCTCATGGTAATTAGCTCTGGTGGAACAAACTAGGAAAACGAAGGCTTGAACTAGGTCTTCTATATCATGGGTAAGTGCCCTAATACCAGACTGTTGCTTTTGCAGTAGGCTTCAAAGTTCTGGGATTGGGGGGTGGAGGAGGAATTTAGTGTTTGTTTACTCCAATCTAGAATGTGAAATTTGGGTAAATACTGAAACACTTTGTAGAATGAGAAAGCCATTTCCCTATCCAGCTCTGATAGTTTCTTTATTTCCTGTAGGTCTGTCCCTTTTCAAGTAATTTATTTTAGCTGTTGAACAGTTAGTAAGCAATGAATGTATGAGAAGTAATTTGTTTCAAGTTTGAAAAGACATTGCAAGCAAGCATTGCTTTATTAACTTATTCATGACTATTTCTTTAATATTACTTTAAGACACTCACTGGATTTTCAGTCTATGATTTCTTATAGTTACTGTTATTCAATTAAGGAAACAAATCATTTTGATGTGTGTTACACTCTTTCTAACGCTTTGTTCTTACTCCTGTAAAAGAATTTAGTAAGCCAAAGAGTCTGTATAATTATTACCGCAAATATAAGACAGTGGCATTAAGGAAACAAATCATTAGATAGCGTTGCAAGGTCAACACAAATGTCCCATTTAAGATCTACCCAGGATTTCTTGAAAACATACAAATGTTCAAAGTCTAAACCAATGTCACATCTGGACCAGCAAAAGAGAATTACCTTTAAACATGTAAAAATCTGAGCAACAGAGGGCATCTTCACTATAACAATCTCTAGAGGGAAATTATTCAAGGGGACCTTGTATGGGGAACAGCAGACATATTGGACTATCCCGTCTATTAGTTAGGGTCAGGGACATTTGAAATACAAGCTTCCTAGAAAAAAGCAGTTTGATTTTTTTTCTCCATATTTTAATTAACTTCTGTGAAGGTCACACATATCTCTATCTCTGAAATGCATAGTGTGTCACTCATTTTAAAAATCTGGATATTTAGCATTATCTTGCCATTATAGTCCAGCTTTTTTTATCCAAAATTTCACTTCAGTGATGAAATTAAAGAGATGACAAGCTCCCTATCCTTACAAGCTAAGCATTTTATGTTTTATACTCAGATATACTCTGTGTGATATAAGATGAGACTTCATAATGGAATTTAATACAGTTGAGTGCTAAATTGTAGCAGGCTTATATCACAGAAATTTATAACAATGGGAGAAGAATTCATATCGTGGCTTTAGAGGAAAATTAAGACTTTGCAATTAAAGTAGTAACCTAAAACTTTAAAATAATTTAAGCAGTTACTGAATACATGTAATGTTCTATACTTATCTGGAAGCAGGATTGGCAGTCGTTTGAAAGGATCCAAATGAAATGTGGACAAGGTGTATGTTATGTCTTCAGAACGCAGATCTGTCATTTTATTCATTGTTCGTGAATACATTGGTATTGAATATCTCTTTCCCACAAATTCACAGGCTCCATGCAAGACTAGAGAGAAAACCGGTGTAATGTTATCGTCAAATTGATGTTGCATACAACTTTATGATAGTCCTGACAACTGCAGTTTGTGAATTTGCCAAGAGCAACCCAGTAAGTGATTTTCAGAGATGAACACTGAACTATGTAGAAAAATAATCCTTTCCTTCAGAAGGATAAAACTGCTATTTTCTTGTAGACATAATTTACAGAATTATTACTGACAATTTTAGAATTCCATTGGGTGAAACACTGGGGGTTTGAGAACAGAATTTCTTATCCTTTCAAGAACAGAAAAAATTTAAACAGACAGTGTATCTATAGCATCTGTGTAATAACACAGGAGGAACCTGACCTCAAAAACTAGTGGTGGATTCCTTTCCTTATTAAAATTCTCTGCCTGTTTGAAAGCTAAGGTGCTCTGTGATTCATAGCTTTGGATAGATGTAAAAAGAGCCCAGGTTCCTATTCTGGTTTCTTCTCCCATTCCTTTGGCGTGCAGCCTGTTTAGAACTAAGTTTTCATATGAGCACTACTGCATAAAAATGTTTCCACAGCTATTTAGAAGATTTCCTGCCCTGGCAAAACTTAGAAATTTATGTAATTGTTTAGTTTGCAAATCGTAGTGCAAAGGAATCATTCTAAGTGTCAAGAAGGAAGAAAGGCATGTAAAAAGATATTGGAGCTTATATTAATATTTGGTGTTTAGGTTTCTTGATCAAAGTTGTTTTAGTAATCTCATAGGAACAAGGGAAAAGGCAATAGTGTTCAATATAGATGTCATATTTCTAGTTGGTTTAGACCCCATCCTGTAGACTTATTGCAAGCACATGAACATTTGCACTGACATCAATAGGCTAATTGAAATCAATGGAACTGATTTCAATGGAATAGCTAGATGTATCTTTGTATGACTTAGACTTGAAGGCCAGCTGTAAAACAAAATGCTCTGTGCTTGTTTGATTTCTTTCTAATGTAAAAGAAGGCATCAGACTTATTTCTTTCTAACTTAGAAAATATTTTTCATGGTGGGCTGGACAACTTGCAGGATTTGATTGTCTAGAACGAGCTAGCTTTATGAAGACCAATGGAATTGTATCTGTTCTCTGTTCTTAGTTTGTAAATTCTAACATCCAAGGATCTAGCAGATGAGCTGCTGAAATACTTCTAGCTGCAATGACATAAGGCCCAGTAGTTTTCATTCCCACTCTCTTGGCTTTCTGTGGTTGAGTAAGTGATTTGACCACTTCTAATCACAGCTTCTGTTTGCAAGGTCAGAGAAAACCTGCTTTATAGTGATGCCATATAATGGACTTTGAACCAAAGCAGCTTAAATTCAATATATGTCCACTCTTCTGTCTGATGGCAACTTCTAGAGAAAGGATGGATGATTTGTGAAATACAACTAAAATGGGGAATGTCTTCTAGGACTTTCCTAGAAGGACCTGTGAACATGACTCATAAATTGAAAGGGCTGTACCCATTGCACTTTGCAGGAATGCAAAATATTCGTCAGCTGTTTTCAATCCTTGTCTTTAGGGAAAACATTTTAAGGGGGACCCAGGTAGCAGCCCTTTAGAAGGATGTACTCAAGCCCACTCTTCCCTGCCCAGAGTCCCTTTCCTGGCACTCTGCTCAGAGTTACCTGTTGAGCAGTTCTTGCATTAGTCATACTCACTGGCAAATATGGTTTTGCTGCAGGGGCAGACAGTATTTTTAGGAAGCCTGATTTCAAGTTGAACTCATACTGACAAAGAGGACAGTATATGTGCCTGGTGCCAAGTGTTGGACACACCTGCGCTTTCAGATCCTTCCTAGAAAAAGCACCTCACACATAGCATAGACCAACCGAGCAATATCCTTTCTTCAAGGAAGTCTAATTAGTGTAGATGACGTCTAAATTCTAGTAGCACACCTAATAGGACTAACTGAAAATGAGAGGGAAAGATGTACTATAAAATGCAGTTGCCTTCCACATTGAAATTCAAGATCAGAATTAGTGGATAATACAGCAGGATTAATAAAAAAAACTGCTAAATTACTCTACCAGTGTTCATCGTAAAGTGCTTGGTCTGGTTTGAAATAATCTGACAGTGTTCTCCATTTAAAAAAAAAAAAATGGAGAAAGGAGTACTGAATATAGCATGGGTGAAGCAGAATTACAATGAAATCCAAAGCAGAGCTGGAGATAACCATGCTTCTGAGCCACAGAATGAAGTAGAATGTTTTGCTGGAATATCCAGATTATCAAGAAATAGAATTTTTAAACTTGTCCTTTACTGGCTACTAACCATAATGTTTTTAAAATGATCCACACAAGGTGCTTCAGGTGTGTCAATGGAAAGGAATAAGATCTGCATGTACTGATTCAGTTTTTCAGAGTTATACAAGGTAGAATTTTAACCTGTTGCCACTGAAGCCTTAGACAATACAAACATAATACAAACAGTTGTTAAAATAAGCCATTATCAGAGATGTGTAAGATCTCTAAAATTTTGTGAAATTCTTCAGGGACTGCAGTGGACACAGAAGTCTGATCTCTTCATTGCGGAAATAGAGGGGTAGGAGATAATAACAGGAAATATAAATATGTGATTTTTCATAATTTTAAAAAGTATTTCACATGAACACTTATTCTACTATAACGACTGAAATTTATGATCTCCTCAGCTTAGGCAGTTGGGTCTAACAATTACTGGGAGGATCTTGCAGTGATTATTTGATCCTTAATTTACGTTAGGGGATGGTGTAAGTGAACCATGGAATCATGTCTCTCTCAGTGTCAACATTTAAAACCACCTAGACTTTAATAGATGTAAAAAAATATGGTTCATATTTTATTCTTCCTTTAAAACTGATGGTAAAGATCAGTTAATTGACACATACAGAGCAATTAAAAATAAGAATCACATATTTATTGTCCATTTTAAATGTTTTTTCCTTTCTGAACCCAGACTCCAGGTCAGCCTCCTGTCCAAGTTTTCCTTCATGCCTTATTGTCTATTCTGTTCAGCTATTTAAAAAATGTTGAATATCAACAATGGCTTTCAGTAGTGTATTGTCAACTTTTGTATGAAGCAATCTTGGTTGAATGAGAAGATCCCGGAGCTTATAGTTCTATCTACTGTGCTGCACTGGGTTTCTGCTTGAATGTGTGTGACTGATAACAGGACAAATTTCTACCTTCGTTATTACATTTCAGCTACATAATTCATTTGCCAAAATCTTTTAGGAAATATCTTTGTAGCATATTGCTCGAGACATCAGGTAAGTGCTTGTAACGTAAAAATAAGTAAAGATCCAGCAACTGCCTGGTCAAATTTGTTTGTTAATTGTAGATCTGCTTCTGCTAGGTTGTTTTGCAGACTTTTACAATTTGTGGGTAGCTGTGTGCCCTGAGACATCTCTAGCAGAACATCTTTGCTCACATAAAGAAATTCTTACTGGATATGCATTGCTTTTAAAGTTTAGAAGCAATATTTACAAATATCTGGGGAAAAATGTTGCAAATGTGTGCACAGCTTATGGATTTTCAAGTAACAGATGTTGCCAATGTTATTGTCAATATGCAAGCTTGTTTCTGTCTAGAATTTGTAGTACTAAAACCGTTTAAAGCATCTTTTTTTAAACTAGTTAACATTCACAGTCTGATATAATTTTATTTTGCATATGGGATAATTGTAATTTAAGTTACATAAACTCAGTCACCAATGTATCTTTGAATAGAAGCTAATTTTCTAGACACTGTTTTCAGGAAATCCAAGGATTCCCCAACAGTATTCAGTTTATTCATTCATTTCAGTTAACAGGTGGCAAAACAGGTAAAACACAAGCAGCTGTTTTCCTTTCATTCTTCATCGTATTTGTTGACAGTTAATGTCACTTTGAAAAGGGTTAATTTGAGAGATCATTTTTCTAAATGATTTGATTGCTACAATGACATAAAGTGATAGTACTGTATAGTACTTGATCCTGTGGGAGAAACTGAAGCAGAATTTTCATTGCAGCCTGTATTTTACCTAGATTAGGAGAGCAGGATCTGGCCTATTCTCTTGTGTAAAAAAGTAATTAATGCCTTCACCATGTATCACATTTAATATTCTTTATTTAAATCTTTTCGGTTTTTTCACAATAAAAAGTAAAGATAAATTTACAAATACAAAAAAAAAATCAATAAGGACTCAAAGAGTACTGATTCTGACTGGTGATCTGAGAAGCAGCGATCATGGAGCAAATTGATACTACTGAGTATGAGAAAAGATCTTACATATCAGACACCAGAGAATGTGTGCTGTAGTAAGACTGGCATTATATACCAAACAACATCAAAGTCAGATGTGGAGTATCCTTCTGGGTGGAATATCTAGGTATTGAACAGAGTTCTGTTTGACACTGTGTTACCAGTTTCCCATTAATTCATCTGCTTGTCTCTTTGTCCCAGATCCTGGACTCTTTTCAGTGCCTGTGTCTGCTTTGTCTGTATACTGTCTGCAGACAAACAATGACCATTAAATACCTTCCAGTATATATGTGCGTATATGTGCATAAGCAAAAAAGCAGCATACAATACATTGTTTAACAGATTGCAACCTCTTTGACAGATTTGTATTGTACTCTTTATTTAGAGGTATTTACACAATTATATTCTTGTCAAATACATGAAAGATTTCTGAGTTTTAAAAAGTGTATCAAAACCATCTTAAAAGGTAATTTATTTCAGTGGAAATTAAAATTTTACGAATGAAACCTGTCCTTTTTATACCTGTACTCTGATACTGAACAGTGACAACAGAATTTTTTGAAACAGTACATTAATAACGAAGGTCTGCTTTCTACATTGCTCATTGATCCCTAGTATGTTTATAGTTTTAATAGTTTTGAAGCATTATACAGATGTTAATTTATGCCATTGTTATACTAATTACGATAACAGTGCCTGTCAAAGAAAGAGGATTTAATGAAAAGATTTATAATAAAATTTTACTTTTACCTGAATGGGTTAAGGATTTTGTACAGACAGCATTACACAGAGGGCACAAGCAATCAGGTAGGGAAGAATACAGGACTATTTTACAACATAAATTAGGAAACAATGTCATGCAGAATTTGCAGAGGAGAAGAATGAAACTTCAATTTCTGTTTCTGTCTTTTGAATTACTTGAACAAAGCTTTCTTTAAAAACAAACAAAACAGCAATTCCATTTGATTTTAAAAACAGACTTTCTTTGTATTTCAGTCTTCATCTTTAACGAAAGGAGATTCAAGACTGAGAAAGCCTAAGAGAAAATTTTTGTGAACATTTTGAGGAAGATGTGAAAGCAGCAGCAAACAAAAAGGTACAGTGCCCAGTACAGCTGTCATGTTTTTCATACATGATATATAAAACACTCCATCTTTCCAGAAGGGTCTAACTGACAAGTCAATTGTTAAATTTATTGCAAAACTGTCTTCTGGATTTAATTAAGAGATCGACTAGTTACTGAGTCAATATCTTAACATTTCCTTAGCACTTTGAAATCATTCATGTATCTCTTGTAAAATATGGGTATTCATTAGCTGTCATAATGATGACTGTGGTCAAAAAAAAAACAAACATCCTGCCAATGACAGTTGTGATGAGATTTGGGGTTTTTAAGAATTTATGTCTTTTCCATGGTGAAATAATAGGCTCTTCAATGATCTTTTGATTTCAGTGGATACTAGAACTCATAGAACTTTATCAAGAGGATAAGACAGGTGCTCCTTTGTTTAATCTGCTTTACTCTGTACAATATAAACTATGAGAGATTTCTAGTTTGGTTTTTTTTTCATTTTTAAAGATCTTTTTAGTTGCATAGTGACAGGTTAATTCCCTTTCAAAAATAAAAAGCTCTCTGTGGAAAGTGATGTTTAGGAGGCATACAAGTGTTAATTATGAAGAGATTCTCCTGTTCTCTTTATCTAGAACCCTACACGGGACCAGTGTTAGTTGTCCAGATGATATACTGGAACATTTTTCTTAATTAGGCACTGTCTAGAAAGGACATTGTTTAAGCTGTCTGTGTAATCTTTGGTGATTGCTGATCCTAAAGAAGTTTGGTTCTTCACTGCAGGCATGAGATTGCCTCTGGTTCTTAGAACTCTCAAGTCAGTATGTTGCATTTCTATCGTAATTTTCTATAGAAGTATCACTTACAGGCACTAGAAAGCATTCCTTATACTTATGAGGCAAATAAAGATGTTCCTTTTCATTTTACAAGAGGAGAAACTGAAGTGTGAGGTTTACTTGTCTGAGATGAGCCGGTCAGCACTGGCAAACAGAGGAGTTTACAGCTCTCTTGCCAGTGGATGTGGGTGATCAGAACCAAGTCCTAGAGTCCATCTCTGTAATACCATGTAGTCTGTGTTCCCAGTCATGGTATAGACAAGAAAAAGTTCTTTTTCCTCAAAATGCCTTCACTGCCTCACTCCACATACAAACTTATCATACATATTTCTTGCCTTTCCAGTACTCTTTTTTTTTTTCCAGATAATGTCACATACATTCTGTGGCAGGTTTTCCTTGAGTAAGGGATGATATTTCACTCATGCAATATTTCCCTCATTCTAAAAGATCAGGTAAGCACTTTGCCAGCTGATCTGCACCCAGTCATGCTTTCTTTATCCGTATACAGTCATGGAGTTGGCAGGGCCCCCTGTACGCAAAGGAGTCATTAGTTTGTTTACACAATCATTTTTTCCTTGTAGAGGGGAATAGAAGAAGGGTTTACAACTTTGGGGGGCATGTGGTAGACATGTAAGACCAGGCTTTTAGGTGTGCATCTGCCTTATGTTGTAGAAGTCCTACTACTCAGTAAGGCAAAGAATATTCACCAAAATTTACGAGGAATCTCAGCAGGACTAAGAGGTCAGGAACTACCATCTGATATGCTATGACAGTTTACACAAGTTGAGAGTATGAGCCAAAACCTTTCCCTTTCTTTCTTCTGAATTCTGCACCCTTTGAAATAAATCATGCACACGGTGTGTTTTCATCCCCATGAGGTGTGGCAAGCAGGACAACCTGCTCACCATAGTGTCCTTCCCATGTAGCTGGTCAAGGTTACTATTTTGCTCTTCTGACGCATTATCAATTATCCTGCCAACAGACTGATACTGGACCTGTAGTTTTCTTATAAAATAAAAAACTGAGTTTAATTAAATCATCAGTAACTTGGACCTAATTATTTCAGACAGTATTTAATTAATGTTTCATGGATACCTAATGTAATTAGGGTTCCTTTAATAAGACCTTCTATGACATTAAAATATATGACCTTTATCTTTCTTATCATCCATAGTCTGACAACTCAGATTTGTCATTTTCACTATAGGTATAGTTTGATTAAATAGAACAGAACATAAAATTAATCTAGCAAATTATACTTGTTTGTTTCCTTTTTTTTTGCTACTTAAAGACTAATAAGTTAAGTCTTTTAATTAGCAGTGTCGGTACAAATGTTCATGCTAGCGTTTTACCTTTGTGTTTTTTCAGACTCTTTTTTGTATATCATTTTTTATGACAAAAGTAGATAACAACCAGACTTTATTAATCTTGGTGAAGGGTTCGGTCTTTTAGATATGAAAAATAAGGAGCTGTTCTTGACAGTAACAATGACTAGTAATTTTTTAAAAACTAAGGCAATTCTGCAAAGGACTTAACTTTTCTGGTCACAAACTTCCCAAACATAAAACTGTAGTTTTAATGTGAGTGAATATAAGTGAGGTTACTAGGCTGGGCACGTTTGCTTGTTAGGAGCTACAGGTTCTCTCTTCTTTACTGTTGTTTTGGAGTAGTTACTCAAGATCCAGTGAAAGAGCATTTGTCATACGCAAAACACAAAGAACGAGAATGTGATTGAAAGGATATTATAAGCTTCCTTGGAACAACACTCCTCTGATCTTGTTTCCTCACTCCCCAAAGGGCTTTTCTATCTCACCTTCAAAAGTAGAGCTACTCCAGTGACCTCACTCATGTTTGACTAAGTTCCACTCACTGAGTTAGGGCTTATTAATGTATGTAAAATTGGGCACATAGGTAAGAGTTTTGCTAAGTCATAGCACTGACATTCATAATCCTGTTACTGTAATCGAAGAGAAGGGCAGCTGCCTCAACGTATGCATGAAAAAAAAGCATTAGAAGTTAAAAAAACAGAATGTAACCTGGCTATTTAATAAGCTAATATGAATGTTCCATGCACAACAAAAACACAGGTACAAAGTGCAGAGGAATAAAAATGGAATAGTTTCAATTCATGTTTCGGTTATTTTGAATGTCGAATCTTTGGAATATGGATAGTTTCCACCAACTTTGTGTCTAGTAAAAATAAATCAAAAAATTGGAACTGATTATTTTCAGATGCTCAACAAAAGGTTTAGGTAAATTGTACTTAGAATAACAACACAAAGCTTAAAAAGTGTCAGTGAAGTATAGTGCACTTCTTTTCATTACGCTAAGAAGAAACTGAGGAGCGATCCTCTAGAGAAGGGACATAATTGATGTTGTTTTTCTGTTCTCCCACTCGATAAAAAACTGGGACAATGAAAACTCTTGGCTTAACACCAGTGCAGATGTTGAGGTGGAATAGCTTTGCTTTGTTTCCACTGGAGAATGTAGAGACGGAAGCAGTTTACTGACTCATCCTTTTATCCTCTTCTGAAGACTTTTAACACCAGACATGTTGACCGGACAGAGAACATGTTAAACAAGTTGGTGATCACTACAGAGCAGATTTCAGAAACAGTCTTTGAGGAATAGGGGAGTTCTCCTCTGCTCCACTCCAGAAAAGGGCAGAAACTCATGCTGAATTTTAAGCCTGTGAAGAATCCCATTTAAATCTATGAAGATATTCACACACTTAAAATTAAATATGAGCTGAAGGGGTTTGCTCCATAGACAAGGAACAGGCTTAGTGAGCTATCTGGTCTACGCAGGGTCTGTTGAGGTGATAAGGAAGAATGAGCAAAGAGCTGTAGTTGTGGTAATTAAGGGTAGGCAAACAGTCTGAGCAGCCTAAAAGAATAAAATACTAGGTAAACACTGGACATCTCATTGCCTTTGATTTATTCCAATATTCTACCGTAGCTACCTGGAGTAGTTAGCAGTTTAATATGTACATAACCCAAAATGTAACATGAGGGTTATAGAGCAGTATCGCCTGGGTAACATCACTGATAATACGTTTTAATTTCCTCCTGCAACTTCGAACCTTTTCATACTCACATAACCAGGCACTGTTTCAGATCTATTAATGTCTCTAAAGATGACCTGTAACCTTCCAGTAAGTCCTGTTCACTACAGAACTGTGGATATTTATCAGGGCCTTCAAACTATGGAAATATATGATGTCCAAGACAAATAAAATAAATAAAAAAGTCACCAGATGCCAGAGAGAAACAGTATCTGAAAAAAGTGATAACAGCAGCTTCTTATAAAAAATTACAGAAATTCTTGTATAGAGTCCATGTTCTTCTTCCCATTGAAATTAAAATTTACATTTAGCGCACAGCAACCCCTGACTTTATACATTAAATAAAATTGTCATGCTGATTTAATAAGTCTCAATTAGTACCTATGTGTTGTTTGCTGATTGCAGACTATGATTAGCATTGGGAATAGAGTCACTCACCAGTACTAGCAGTATTCAATTAAGATTTTAAAATGTAATAAAGTCAGTGACCAAGATTCATCCCACTTGCATAAATTCCCAGTAGGGGAAGAGGATGTGAAGGGGTTAAGCCCAGGAAATTTATCACTACTCAAACAGGCAGCTGCAGAATTCCACTCCTATTGCTGGGGTGAATCTATGCTGAGCAAAGCCTCCTGCTGAACGGGGGTTTGGGGATAGGAGACCAGAAAAAAAGTCTTTCCCCTAGCCCTTTCTCATTCACCTGTCTTATAATCTTTTGCATTTGATATTGTCCTCTGATCAGATGATGACCTGATGATTCTCTCCTTGCAGTTAGTTTTTGATATTTTACATCACACATCTTTATAGCCACCACAGTTAGCTTTCATCATTTTCTTCATTAGCACAATGAAAACTGAATCTCAGCAAGCCTCTGTCTGAATAGAAAACACCTAATCTATCCATGGATATTCAAGAGAAATATGATTAATATAGAAAAATGTACTGGATTAAAAAAAAAAAATGATCCAAGCATGTAAAAATAAATTCATCTGATTACACAGATTACTGAAAACTGGTCACCTTGGCTACATTAGGACCTTTAAAAGCAAACACAAATCAGTGAATCATTTTAATCAAATTTAATTTAGATTATACACTTTCACATAAAATCTAATTTAGTTGGAATTACTCGGTCATGACTTGTCTGCTCCCCACAGGACAAGGTTAAAGAGATTACATTTGGGTTCATGTCAGCAGCATCTGCTAGTTAGCCCTCTGAATGCTGATTTAATGAGAGAGGTTATGCTTAGTCTCTTGGAAAGATTTCTGGTTTAGGCAGGTGCTTGAAATATGTTATTAATTTAGTATGATACAAGGAGTGATATTATCATACTTGGAAAACTCTTGTATTGATATTTTCATTTATATAAAATACCCTGGCATTTTTGTTTACATCTGATTAGCAGCTTTTGAGGGTTTCCCTCTAATCTGTCATTAATATACTGCTTTAGAGAGATAGAAGATTCCTTTTAAAGAAAGAACAGCTTTTTTAATATGAACAAGTATCTTGGGGCTTGTCTGCAAGAGGCATCAAGTGAGCATTAAGCTACAATATGAATTTACAGAGAGCTAGAGGGTACCAACTCTACATGTAGGCAATGCCTTATTGTCTTTCACCTATGGAAAATCTACACCTACAGTCAGATCATTCACAGAGAGCAGCTTGTGTGCTAGCCCACTTGCTCTGCAAACAGAGCTTTTATTTCTGTGTATTCAGCTATCCAGAGCCAGGTTCTATGCCCCTTTGATACTTAACACTGAGTTTTTACACTGAAATGAATAGGACGCATTGCAGTTAGTTACTAATTGATGGAAAACAAAGTCTAAGTGAGTTTAGCCTTTGGTGTTGAACGTAGTGAGACCAAGTTCCATTCTGATGGAGCAGCTACTTCACAGCAAAAACAGAGGCAGTGGTCACTGTTTCTACTTCTTCAGCCCTGTTGCAGAAGATAAGAAGGTCAAAATGATTCTGAAAACCTGTTGCTCAGTACCTCACTGAACCAGAAAATTTACAATGGCATTATGAATCACCAGGGTTGCCAAAGATATGTCTAGACCGAAATCAGTGCACAGGCACAAAATGCAGTGTGCATAAGACACGCTTACTCAGGTATCTGCTGCTCCTCTGACCTAACTGCTGGGTGCGCAGAAATCAGAGACATAGGCTAACTCCACAAATTCTTCCTGGACAGAATTCCCACAAGGAAAAAAGGACACACTGAGAGACTCCGGACATATGTAACCTTAACTGATTCCCTAACCCAGCAGGTAAACTGTGGACTTAACTGGACTTCACTGTCATAAAGTATGTCCCTGCCTATCCAGGAGCTTTTCATCCTGAAGTAGTTTACTCCCACATATAAAAAAGATGAGCCAGGAATTCATACAGGGTAAATCAGGACCACTTCACTAAAATCAATGAGAGTTGCATCAATTTTAGATATACTGCATGTTTTCTGCTGTTTTTTTAAGCACCGTTTATGGTTCTCCAGAAGGAAAAAAGTATTGGAACTATTAATCCCCGAAGTTCTGATACAGAATTTTGAATAACGATTGAAATTCATTATAAAATTTTACTGTTTCGATGCATAATTTCCCTGGTGGAGGGGCTTAAAACTCTCTTTGTAATTACCATAACAGCATAAGGGTTGAGCCATTAAAATAATCTCTGGCAATTCTGTGTGATTCATGTTATTTATGAAGAATGCTGCAGACACCATGTTCTTTGCTATGCACTGTCTGTTTTCTGTATATCTCTCTACTGTTTCTCTTCCCCTATGTATGAATGGTCAACTCTTATATATGTACTAGAAGAATCTACATCTCCAAAATTAATAAAGCCACCCTGAAGAAATACCATTTATATATGACATCCATAATCATATCAAAGAAAACCGGGCAAAATTGAGAAAAATGGGGACGTACCTTATTACAATTACCTTCTATTCTGGCATATTTTTCTTATTAGCAGTGCAGACAAAAGGCAGCCCTCCTATTTTATTTTAAATGAGCCTGATAGAAGTATCTCATCCACTTCATTTTCATATTAAATTGCGCTGTGGAGCCCAATCCTTCTGCCTTTACTCAGGCAAAATACCTACTGCTGTCCCTGGAAACAATGTCTGTGTAAAGATTACAGGGTTAGGACCTGGTATTTACACTTTTGCCCTGGCTAACCACTGTTATTGGTTCTGTGTTGCATGTGGCATTCCCAAATCATCTTTTAAAGAGGGAAATATGCAAATGATATACTGAACTTGGTCAGCCTTTGATAAGAACAAAAGTAAGCACACAGTGCTTTCGTTTAGAAATGGCACGGCTCTGTAGTACTTGTGACAAGGTAAAGGCCTGGTAAGCTTGTGTGAATGTATTTCCTAAGATGGTACTAGTGTTGAAATACCAAATACTTTTTGCATTCAAGCTACCTGTTTGAGTTTACAGAAGTTTTACATTCACAAAATGCACAAAAGGAGATGCTGAAGTTTCCTGCCAGTGTCCTACAGATACACAGGCAAAGCCTTGGCCAGTTGATATTTGTGAAGCACCAGCAAGGACAACAGAACCGTGCTGTTTCACACTGCTCATAGGTATGGCCAGTGACAAATGGTAATAACAGTTCCTGATTCTAATGTAATTAGATGATTCTACATTTGAAGAAGCATTCAAAAATATGTTACACAAACATTGTGTACTTAACACAGCTACCTAACTGGTTATCTGTATGGAAACAGATTCCAAACTTAGTTATGTTTGTATTATCCTGGTATAAATGTGCACCATTTACAGCATGTCCCTGCTTCCCTGAAATGTGCTTCCATCCCCAGAATTCACCCAAGTGAAATTCGAAGACATAAAACAGAAATAAAGTGAAACATGTTAAAATAAGTGAAATGATTGTGTTCTAAATTAAATATCTTAAGCACTGAAAAATAGATTTTGACATATTCTTTATCTGAGGCATAAATTTCAATGTTGGAGCAGTATAAAGAAAGAAATGCAATAAAAAATAAAAACAAAATGCTGACCCTAAGAGTGACAAAAATTGACAGAGTTCATACAGAATTCTGAATTTCCTGATTTGAACCTCCTTCTATTAAATTATCACAATAAACACACAGTCTAATCCAAAATACAGTAGAGACAAAAATTCTCCTGCTAAGTTCAAGTTCATGAAGGAAAGATAAATAGCATTGCCACTCATCAAAATTAAGATTTTTGGAAAACTGGGGGAAAAGTGCTGAGTTTAATTACCCCTTCTAATTAACTCACTAGGTAGCTATTTAATTCCTATGATTGCAGAAGAACAAGTGGAGCCTTTCGCGTACTGTTTCTGTGAGAATTCTTCAGATGCAAAAACCCCCATTTTTCCTGCTATTGCAGTAATTTTTATTTATAGACCATTTCTAATGCAAATATTGGCCTAAAATCAAGTGCTAAGGAGGCTGACTGACTTGGCAATGGAGATCGAGTAGGAATGTAAAGGATTAGAGTGCTTAATGTACTGGAAAGAAGTTTATCAATACTGACAATTCTCACAGTGCTTAATCAAACATTTAAGACAAGTGGAGAAGCAGACAGTAAAGACTTTGGGGCTTTTGAACAATAAAAGCAAACAAACTGTCTTGTTAGAACATGTCAATTTATGGTGGAATAAAGAAACACCTATAATTTAGTTACTCTTTTCATATAGATAACTAGTGGCTTTAGGTAGCTAGCTAAAGTGTACTGACTTTAAAATGACTGTAACTCCTGAGGAAAATGAATTATAACTTTTGTCCTTTTTTTAATTGAATTTTACTGTTAAGCTTCATTCACAGTTTGATGACTGTTAAGGAGGATTATGATTTTTTTTTTCCTTAGAGGCAATTTATCAATGGATTTTTTAAAATGAACACATAATAACCGACATAAGGGTCTGATCCTTCAGTAACACATCTTGTGTTTACCTACCAGAGCTGGAGTTTGTTCTAGAGGACCAGGACCAGAGCTGGGAGACAAGTGCTGCTCTGGATCTCTCTGCAGGGTTAATCTGGGAGAGAGGCTCATAGACCTGAATTGCCTGGGCTAGACCTTCTCAAATAACAACAGCCTACACATTTCCTGCTTGAAATTTTGCAGTTGATTCAGGATACCTAGAATCCTATCTAAAAGCCTTGACTTAAAATCTGCTGTAGTTTTGACTAATAATCTTAGTGAAAATCTGGATCCAATTCAAAGACAAAATAGGTTCCAGCTTCTGGTTGGATTTCAGTGGTACTAAGATAAATGTAAGACAACTCAGCAGTAGTCATGCTGTATCACTGGATTTACACTTGGTATGATACCAGTCATCATACCAATGCTCTTAACCTGACACTTGGTATCCTGGTATCAGAACTAAAGATCAATAAATATTTTTAAGAAAACAGATGCTGTAAGACCAGGAATGTTAAATTCCCATGGGACAGAGCAGTAGGAATATACTACAGACTATGTGAGCAGAGAGAAAGGGAAGTTACTTCCTTGAGGTAATCTCAGCAGCCAACAAAATAATAAAAATAGAGATGACTTATTGTCAAACTAGTCGTACTATGACACCTACTACAGTAACATATTTGTCACCCAGTAACAGTTAAATTTAACTCTCAGAAGAAGATTAGAGCAGGACCCTGAGCTGTTAGCTAAAAACAAGAAGATGAAATAAAAGATGTTCAGTTCAAGAGTGGAATTAATTAGGAAGCAGTAAGCAATTGAAAAGCAATAAGAATTCAAGATGGCATTTTTATTCACTTTTTCAGAACTAAGTGAGTATAATTCCAATTATCTTGAGTTCCTTTATGTAGTCTTCTGCTACAAGCAAATATCTTGTGCTTACTACCTCCCCACATTGCCTGAAGTTCATGGAAGCTCTGTGTCAAATTACCCCAAAATGCTTCTGGTGTTTTAACTTCATTTGTGTCTATTAGTCTTTAACTACCTGCAACCATTATTAGATTCCCGATTAGTTACTGTTTGCTACTTGATCTCAATTAACACTCAAAAGTGTTGTTTGTCAAGAGGCTATGCTCCTGTTCAGTTCATGTTTTTCCAGAAAACTGGATGATGTTACTCCAAACATAACTGTTCTGATGCAGTGGATTTTGACTACATAGAAAATGTCCTAAAATAGAATATTTTCTCTCAAAGAGCAACAACAACAAAAGACATAATGTACCTAACAAACAAGATTTGAACTTTCTTGATATTGCTATCAAACTTTTCAGATATACATCAAACCCCATTTGTTCATCAGTAGTATGTAAGGTGGTAGTAAGCTGTAGCCTGATTTCAATAATAGTAAAAAAAAAGGTAGTATGCATTTTGGCAACCTAGTGATAGCTGTGTTTAAACCAACTCTTCCAGTTTAGAATTTAATATGACTTTGGCATGTTATAGTTGGACCTTGTAGGTCTGGTACTCAAAACTTAAAACTGCCCTGGCTACATAATGAATATGCAGATGTGAACTTAATTTGTGTGTCTGTTTACCATTGTCACACATGCGAATAGACAACTACCTTCTTGGCCATTCACACCTACTAATACCCCATATGCACACACTATCATGGTAATTTTGCATGCAGATTATAAGCACTGTTGCATGTCTTGAATACGGAAAATTCCCACATAGTGGTAATATCACTTTGGTATTTGTACTAAAATGGTTTTACCTTATTATGTGTAATCCTGTTCTTGTTCAGCCATTTACTTTTTTTTATAGTAATTTATCTGGTCTCCACTTACCTGGACACATCTAGATTTTTAGAAAGAAGCTATTGCACAAAATATTGCACCTATTGAACTGATCTGTTAGCTGGAGTAACATCACTTAAACACATCCCTCTTACGCAGAATTCATATCAAGCAAGTGAAAATATGCTATGTGCAACTTTTTTTTTTTTTTTTTGTAATTTTCATGTTATGGACTCCTATTCTTAGTAAGGAATATGCAGGGGGAAACATCTATTAATTTAGCCAGTTTTAATCGGTCAGTTGAAGGCACTTGTAAAATCATACCATCAGTGTTAAGCTCAGTGAATTAAATTGTCTATCTTCTATCCATTTTATAAAGATGGAGTAAAGGGACTACTTATCTGTTTTCTAAAGAAAAGCAGTAGGTTGTATTTTCTTATGCTGTAAGTTGCAGTAAAGTCAGTGGTATAATGACATTGTAAAACTTACATCCATAGATAATTTATCCTGAAGACTATATACGATATTGTCTATAATTTTGATCATGTTTAACTACCCTTTCCCCAGAAAGGCAGCAAAGAATAATTCAAAACAGAGAGTCTTCTCAAAGTTGCCCTACTCCTATGCCTCAAACTTTAGGAATGATAAATGCAAACTGACTTGTTTGCAGGAAAATTTACTGGGAAAGACTGATAATTGTATATAATATTACCTTAAGTCTAGGTGAAAGAATGACAGAACAAAATATATTCTGCCATCAATAAGTTAGGGTTTATGCTCTGTAGTGCCTAGACTGGAACCGCACTATTATTTAAGTGGGAATACCGATTCAGTTTCAGACCACTGTCACATAAACAAAACAGAAAGAGAGTTTCCAGTTTCCTCCTGTTCTTGCTCTCAGTTGCTCAGTGATTGTGTCTACCAGTGTGCGTGTGTATGTACATATATATTGGTCCTATCTGTAACGTTTTTATCAGTCTGTAAACAGTAGAATTTTGGGAGCGTGACAGGCATAACATGAAGAGCTAAACCATATTGATCACACTAACAGTGTGAACAGAATCTATATTTGATCATTGTGTTACAAACATCTGTTATCATCATCCTTTAAATATTACAGGACTTTGAGATATATAAGCTATAATCATCATGGTTATGAAACTTCTTATTCAGCAAACATGCATGACCTAACCTGATGCCATGAGCATAATAAATAATGTAAAAGAAAATATAAAATGCCCCTCTCATTTTGCAAGCATGTATCTGACAAAAATGGCAGGTGTGTGATTAGTGTAACCATTTCAGCTTTATTCTAGGCAATAAGCCCAGGGTCAGGTATTTCTTCAAGTCTATAAATAAACAGTTCATGTTGTTTCTTGTCTAATTAGCTCAATGGAAAATAGATCAAATGTGTAGTGGTAGCAGGGCCAGAAGCTGGTAAATGACAAAGAAAATTTGAATGCTACTTTATATTGTAGCGACACTTTCTTCTGATACCATTCTGAATGTGGAAATGTTGCTTTTTGTGTGTGATGTTAACATGGGAATAGGGAGAAATAACCGATTAGCATTTTTTTCAAGTCAGAAGTCCTCTATTTCTGGTAGGACCAGAAACAAGACCTATTTATCCACATTTTCCTGGCAATTTAACTTGGAGGATTCTTTATGTGGAGGAGCGCTATGTACAGTCCCCTTACCACATTCAGTTCACGATGACTGAGTTATAATTGCAAGTTATTAAAGAGATAATGATGCAAAATTGGTAAGAGAACTAAGGATTTCCAGCTCAGTGTACATAAGCCAGCAACACCTACCAGACAGTAGTTATTTTCTTTTGTAACCCCCGGGGATCAGCCCCAAAGACCTAGAAATGAAGGGGTTTCTTTTGACCAGTTCATGTCCTCTGTGTCGTCTTTTTTGAGCAGGACGTTAGCACATGTCAGCAAATAGTGAAACTTGGGTTTGCTTTTAATCTTCAAAGAAAGTTTTTTAAGTAAGGTGTAACAGCATAAGTATCAATCCTGTATAAATCCAGCAGGTCCCACATCGCCCTTCAGTCTGGACGTGTGCAGGTTTCCCTAGCGTAAGGTAGTAAACCTTAAAAATGTGTAGTTGGTTCAAGCTCGCATCTTTACTTGATTAATCTACAGTCATGGTGTAACAGTTATCAATGGAAAATGATTAGTCTGGGAAGTTTGATTGTTGCTTAATTCTGATTGTGCATTTTCATGCTATACAACAGGGCAGACATCTTTTCTCTGTAGCTCTCATTTCCTCAGACACTTAAAATTAAGGAAATCCAAAGGAATAATAACACTGTAAATTTAAATATGTTCTATGGCTCGTGATTATTTTTTGAATAGGAAAAATAGTAACAATTTTCCCTTACATGATAATATTCTACCTGGTAGCTGTGCATCCTATGGCAGCACTTGAGAAGCACCTGAATGCTGCAGAAAGCACAGAGTGCCCTTGCCTGGATTAGGAAATCAGCCCCTTAACCAAGCAGCGCAGAAGCCATGGGACCTTTGCTGACAAGGGACATGTGATTCCTATTCCCATTTGTGTTGGTACACGAAGGTGTAGGTTTTCTGTGTTTCAGTAGACATGTTAGCTGTGAGCCAAGAACACCTGTTTTAACTGTCTTTCATGAGCTTGAAAAAAATGGGGTTTGCAGACTAACTCTTACTCTTTAGAAAGTTTCATCTTTTTTTTTGCTATAATTACTGTAACAGTATTTTCCATGCCACTCTAGTTAGTCCCCAACTCATTCAAAACATATTATTTACATATTATTTAACCAAGTTAAATTATGCAGAGCTTTAGATGGGATTGATAACATTTTCTCCATTCTCTGGATTCTTTTGTCTGGTGTTTCATTTGGACTGTTCCCAGTGAGTTACAAAATGTAGATCTGGCTGTTCCCTTTCCATTAGTTCAGGTTTGCTTTGAGTCTTTTTCAGCTTGTAATATTTATGGGCATGATCTATTACGGATATGTTAGATGATCAAACCCTGGGCTAATGTGATCAGCCCAAGAGATGTGATTCCACATATCTCCTGTATGTTTCAGAAAGTTTTCATGCATTACTCTTATGCCCACTGTCTGCATCTCTCATCTGCAAACAGAGCTAGTACTTCCATACCTCACATGGAATGCTGTAAAGTAAAAACTGCACTGATTATTTTAATATATTCAAATACCATGATAGGAAGAGAATAAAAGCCTCAAAATAGAACCTGCAGTTCATTTGATTTTATGGAATCTGGAGAATGGAAGAATAACGTCCTCGTTTTTATTTAAAGACTGTATATGAATGTTGTAATGCGTTGTGTGAGTTAACTGCTGTTCTTCATGCAGCTTAGCTTGACTGAACCTGCAAGGAGAAGTAGCGTCTCTGTTGATAGGAGCAGTCTGTTTTTCCCATGCAACACCAAGGCACAACTACCTCCCACTACTTTTCCATTAGCTTTACTGGGATCCATTAGTATGCAAATAGTGCAGGCTTGAGTCTTTATGGAGTTTATGTATAGAAATTGAAAAACAGATACAGAAATAAGTCTGCATTAGCACTGATTAAAATCATAAATACCAAGTGTTTTCTTATTAACCTACAATTATTTTTCAGCTCCAATCCAAATATCCTCTAAATAGGACTGGACAATCCCATGGATTGAATAACATCTGTACAATATATTTCTGAATCCTAATCCCAGCATTTCACTGGACATCCTTTAGATATGCCTTGCTTGTGAAGTCTTCAAATCAAGTTAAATCAAAATCAAAGTCGAGTATGACAGTTTTGTGAGACTAAGCTATTTTCCAAGGGGTCATGGAATCTTTTTCAAAAAGAACCTGGACCTTATATTGGTGGGCTATTTTGCAGTAGTGTGAATGGGATGGGCCAGGAAGACAGTGGCAGCTGAAAACAGGAAAAGATTATAAAAAGGGAAACCAACCATGCTACAGAGGACATAAACTGCCTTACAGACTGCACGATCTCCCACCTGTCTTCCCTTCTCTGCCATTAAATGGTTCCTTTTGAAGCCTTTTCCCCCTGCAGCTTCTCCTGCATCACACAGCATCCTCTTCCACTTCTTAACCGGGTTCTTCAGGTCATAGCCTCAGTGCTGCATACCAGATCCCCTCTTCCCCTCCATGTTACACTCACTGAGTAGCCTTGTGTTTTCTTCTGCCAGAATAAGGTTGCGTTTGGTGGGTTTTTTTCTCTTTTCTAACATGATGAGGGTCCTGTGACCCTCACCCACATTCAGACCCAATGTTTAATCCACCTGGAAACACCTTACACTCCTGTACCTCGTCACTGTCCCATGGACCAAGGAGCACCATATCGCAGTAATTACCCTGCACGTGTTCCTGATAGGTCCGAAGAAGGGAATCTAGTGGAATCAAAATGGTCTCTTAACCAAGGAGAATAGGGGTTTGGTCAGATTCTTTGGATGAGAAAGGTAATGGATACACCAGCAGTAAGATCCACTGTGTTCCTCTAGATGCACATTGTGTGACTGGTCCATCTGTTTCAAAAATGGCCTTGAAATACCTGTTTCACAAGTCCTTAACTTCTGTATCATTGCATCAGTTTTTCCTTTGCAAGTGACAGCTGTACTTGCCCTACTAGGGGAAGAGGTGCTATCTACAGAGCCAGTGAAGAGCTTGACCCCTAACATAGATAACAGGAACCTTGAGAGTATGCTCCATTGCTCACCGCCCTGAGTGGTCGTTGCATCCATAACTAAGCAGTAATAGAGAATTCTGACGGTGGTTAGTCATGAGTCTTTGCGCTATTCAGCAGGACTAGGAATTGAGCAGTTCTTGGGAGATACCTTCAACATCAGGTAATTTATTTGAGACATTATAGAAATAGAGGACGAGGGGTGAATATTAATTTAAGTGGGGTAGATATTTGTGATTCATGTTCAGATCAGAAATGCGTTTGTGCCTTCAGAACAGTCCATATAATAACTGATTTTTCAGTGAGTTCCATTTCTGTTATTTTATACCTATTGTATACGTATATGCATACATTTGCTTTACAAAAGGCTGTGGAGCACATATTGCCCTCGTTTACCAATATATGTTAGGAAAAAAAAGAGCAGAAAAGATCTTCAGGTCTAGTGAGTTGCTCTCATGGCTGGCCGTGTCTTCTCCCTGGTGGACTGGGAGGGCTAAAGGAATTGAAAATTCTCCCTGCTAACACTGAGCTTGTATTGATGTCTTTTAGATCTGATCATGTCCAACCCCTCCAACATAGCCCTACTCACAAACTGTTCTCTCTAGTTTTCAAAGCTTTTTAGGTTCCCTACTTCTCTATTCTTAGCAGAACTTTGCTCCAAAATCTCGTTGCTCTGATACCTCAACAATTTCAGGTGAGATTTCTGAATTTTGAGAGTCAAGGTCAGTTTAGAGTCACTTGTTCTCTTGCAGATAGTTCTTTACCCTCCACTTGTTTACAGGGACTAAAGATACTCACAGAGGTAAAATGTTGCTATGAGGTCTGGACTGAGAATTGCAGCACCAGTACTGGGTTTTCCCGAGTTCTTCATCTCCTCACTGATGCAGATCTTTATGTAGGTTTTGTATGGTGAATGGCAGAAGTCTCAATGACGCTTGAGCTGCCTATTTGCGTGGAAGGAAGTTTTTCCCACTAGCTAGTATGGGTAACTTTTCTCAGACAAATTAATTTCAAATAAAATGAAATTTTAATTAAGATCTTACAAAACAAATGGAAGATTTGTCCCAGTAAAAAGTGAGGCAGGGATTTGCATTAATCATAATCTAACTACTCTCAAGCAGGGAGATTACTTCAAATACTGACATTAGTGACTCCAATTTTTGAGTCAGGAGGTCATTCTTCACAGATTAAACTATTTCTTATTGTTTATTTATTCCTATATATCACAAGGCCAAAGCAAGAGTGAAGGGGCATACAGACACTGAACAAAATCTGTCATTCATATTTCATATTAAAATCACTTCTAGGCAGAAGACAAATGTGATTTAGTTTTCTGAACAAGGAAAGTGATTTTTATTGAGCACTTACTTGTTTAAGGGCAAAAGGGATAATTATAAGACACCTTATCACAGCAAAAACAATTAATTTATATTTGATGACCCTTTTGAATCAGCCATGTAGCCTTATTTCTAAATAAATAGTAAAATAGGGAGAGAGAGAGAGAAAAATAAAGAGAAAGGAAAAGGGAGAAATAACAAAAGATAAATACATAGATAGATAAATAGGAAGAATAAAAAAAATAAAGCGGAGGGGAGGGAATCTGTGATTTTATGGTATTTGTTAAAGAGATCTCTGTAGTCCAGCTGACTCATATGAGAACAGGAGTTGTTTACAATAAAGCTTTGTGACTATGATATGTTCGAATCATCACTGAAAGATTATTTTAATTACAATATACTGTATGGCTAATAACAAATTATCATCTACTCGTTACATCTAATCATAAAAGTATGGCTAGGGAGAAATGGTGGAGGAAGAAAGGTGTGCTTTTATGATTTATAAGAAAACTTATATTAATTTTATATTCTGGAAAAATAAAAATGTTCAAAAATAATGTCCAAACGAAATAATTTGAAAGAGAACCCATATTTTAAAGTTATTACACAATAAGTTAATTTCAAGTTTTAAAAATAAGAGTATGATTTCTAAAATGACTGAGATGTATGAGTTAAAAGTAAGGTGGGGAGAACATGTCTGAAATAGTCTCTCAGTCCTGAGTATAATGTAAGAACATTCATTGCAGTTCAGAAGAGCTGGAGTTAGTTTTTTACTATAACTAAAAGACAGAAGAGTGTTATTCAGCATTTTGTTTTCCTCAAGTTCTTCAGTCTTGTTTTGTTTTCTCTGAAAGAGGCACACAAGAATGAGATGCACATGCAAAATTTATTATTTGATGTGCAGTGGAAACACGCAGCTACCTAATTCTCATGTGTTACTAGTTCCTTCACGGAATATAGTCCGTCCTAATTGCTTGATTGGCTTAGAGAACACTATACTGGATTCTCTTAGATTTATAAAATATATAATATTAGTTAACTAGTTAGAATAAAAACAAAGGGAAATGGGAAGACTGCCTGCCTGCCCTATCTTGGGCTTTTTGGGTGTAACAGAGTTTATATTCCCCCTGTGTTTTTCCACTTTCCTTATATGAAATGAACAGCTGTAATTGAAAAGCAAGAAGCTCCATGGTTTATAGAAATAGGTGTTGTTAAGAGCCTTAGCCATCTAATTTTCTTCCTATTGCAGGGCAGGCTTCCTATTGTCTGTCCTTTAGAGCTAATTTCTTTTCTGATCAAAAGGCCCACATCATTGAAAAGGTAGTAATGACTATTCATTTGGTTGAAACCTCCATTCTGCAGCCTGCAAAGCTTTATTTAGAAACTGCTATTTCTTTCTAAAAGGAAAACCTCATTTGTGTCCTGTATAATGTCAATTAAAGTAGAATATATTTTAATTATTTATCCTGGAGAGAAACCTTTCAGGATCTCAATTTGCTGTGCCAGTGATACAGGCTGTAGTTTGAAACAATATGTGCCTTCAAAATTGTATGTCAGAGAGTAGGAATAAGGTGTGTTTTGATTTTAATTTGCCACTAATGAATAGTTTATTTGCAGCTAATTAGCAAGTTAGAGTTTTACAATTAATGTCTAATTTCTAATCTAACTCATAAAAAGGAGCCTAGCCATCATTACCGGCAAATAAGGTGGGTTACTGGGTCTGTATAGAAAACATTATAGGAAAGATTCACGAAGTTTTAAACGGGCCAAACAGAGATGATCGGGTTTGGTTTTTTCTGAAGAAGGACTGCAGCGGCGTCTCAGATGTCACCAGCGCCGGGGAAAGAGTCATTAAAGCACCGCAACAAGTAACCGAGGCGGGGGGACAGGCGGGTTGCCGGCCCGGGGAGGCCCCTCGCCCTGCGACAGCCGCTGCGGGCGGCGGGGAAGGGGCTGCGCTTTTGGGGACCCCCAGGCGAGCGCCCATTTGGGGGTGCCCGCGGCAGCCGGGTCTCTCCCGCTGCGGGCAGGGCTGCGCCCCCTCCNGGGGGGGGGGGGGGCTCATTCCACCCCAGTGCCGTCCCGCACAGGGCAAACGGGCTCCGCGGGGCCGCCGAGCTGCTGCTCCCGCTGGAAGCGCTCGCCTGCCGCGGGGCCGGGGCAGCCCGGCTGCGGCGGGCACCGGCGGCGGGGGGAGAGCGAGAAAGGGCGCTAGGAAATGCCCGGTGCGGGGTGCTCCGCCACGCAGGGGCGGGAAGGATAAACCGTGCGGGAGCCGAGATGTTGGAATGATAGAATCATCAGATCGTTTCGGTTGGAAAAGACCCTTAAGATCACCGAGTCCAACCGTAAAGCTGACGCTGCCAAGTTCACCACTGAACTATGTGGCCACTAAACTAAGCGCCACGTCTACGCGTCTTTTAAATACCTCCAGGGACGGTGACTCAACCGCTTCCCTGGGCAGCCTGTTCCAATGCTTGGCAGCTCTTTCGGAGGGACTGTACAGTCGGTACTGTAACAGCAGAGGAAAGTTGCAGAAAGTCCCGATTACAGTCTGGTCTCTGGGGAGAGATTCCCGCCAGGCTGGGCACAGACTGCCCCGCAGCAGCCGCCGCCGCCGCGGGGGGCAGCGGTGGTCTCTTTAGCGTCACTTTTCGTGCTCGTTTTTTCCTCCGTGCTTTCGCGTGAAAACACACGAGCTAAGTCTATCGGTTCCTCGGGGCTCCGCAGCGAGCCCTGGCGAGTTGTCCTGTGCTGGTGGTCCCCTCTACAGCTCTGTTAATTGGTAACTTGGAGATGGAGAGTCCTTATTAGCAATGCCCTCCCCCCCCCCATCCCTCCGCGCCCGCTGAAGCCAACCCCGTGAGGCGATTGCCAGGAGGAGCTGTTTGTCAAAGGCTAATAAACAAATTCCTCGCGAACACCTGAATGAACGAGGGCCAGGAACAACCCAATTAAGAAACGGAGCTACTGGTTGTTTTTTGTGGCGGTGGAAACAATCCGGGCTCGAAAAGGGTCTATTCAGCGGGCGCTCCGAGAGGTCTGTTTGCAGCCCGCTATTGTTGTCAGAAGCCAAATAAAAGTTCAGCTGGGGGGGAAGAGTGATTAAAAACAACATTCGCCGCTGCCTCATGAATGCACTGGGAGGCTCAGTTCAAAGGAATGGATCTGTACCTAAACGACGCTGCCCGGGTTTTACCCACGCACTTAAGATTTTTGTTCTTAAACGTTGCTATTTTTAATGATGTCGTCAAAAGTTATCCCTTGCTTTCCCGTATACGTGAGCAGCGGGGACAACTGTAGCCTCCGGTGCAGCATGGACATCCATGCGGGGAGGTGCTGGGGAAGTCACAGAAAGGAGTTGGAGCTCGTTTGTGGGAACTAATGATTTGTTCTCCCTCTCGCCGGGCTGGAAGGTCGGTCCAGCCGCGTCAGCCCCGCAGCGAGGCAGCCTCGCAGGGAATCTCGAGCTGTCTTTTTAACGTGACACCGTTAGATGGGGAATAAAAAAATCTCCTAACGACGTTGGGCTGCAGAACCAACCTGAAACGATCCATTTAGCAGCCACGTTACCACGCTGGAAACTTCTGGGGGAGGACGTGGATTCGAGTCTAAAACAGGGATTAAACAGAGAAGCACGTGAACTTTTACCTTGAGCATCGTTAAAAGCCTGGGCACTTTTGGAGGATCATCCTAGCGAGGGTCAGCAGGGTCCAAATGAAAGGGGGCGCGCAGCTCCCGTGTCTGGGCAAGTTTCGAGGACCAGTCCTCGCTGGTCTCGGTCGGGAGTTAGGCTGGGGACCAGGGGAGGTGTTTTAATAATAGGATTAAACGTGACCGGTTTGGTGCATAGCATTATTCTTTAAAAGCCAGCGATCCTCCCTGACACGGTTCCAAGATTTCCCCCAAGCTCTGCTGGAGCTGCAATTAACATATATTAATGGCTGTCGCTTATTAAGTGCTGATTGCGTAAGAAGCAGACGGTCCCTTTCAAATGTGCCTTTCAACCGTGCGGTTTCTCTCGCGTTCAAGTTGGATTGCGCTGTAAACTCCTGATTTCGCCTCACGCTCCTTTGTCACCAAAAAGAAAAAAAAAAAAAAAAAAAAAAAAGGGGGGCTTCTCTGCCTTTGACAACTGTATTTCCACAACCCCAAGTGTTCCCCGACCCCCACCAGACACATGGGGGGAGTCTCCGGCCCAGGACCGCTTCTCCCCTAGTCCCGACCACGGCCGGGGAGTAAATTTAAGAAAATGGCTCCAGGCATGAGGCTTCCCCCGCCCCGTTTATTGCGCTGGCGGGGTCCTCTCCTGCCTTCTGCCGCTTCCCTACTTTACAGCAGCTCCGGAGGCTCCGTCCCCTTTCCCGGGACACGGGACAGGCAGGAGCGAGGAGCAGGCGGAGGCTTGAATTCGCTTGTGGCTGCCGAGGGGATGGTGGGATCGGACCTTTTAAAGGGCTCTGCAGGTAACTTTAGGGAGCAGCAGCTGACAGAGCGGGGCTTGCCCCGCTTCCTCCTCTCCCCCCCCCCGCCGAGCTGTAGTTTTCAGACGAGGGGAGGGAGAAGGGAGCTACTTCTCCCTCCGGCCCCGCTTGCATTTGCGGGAGCGGTGGGGTGCCAGCGCTGGAGGTAGCTCCGAACCTCCCTTCTCTGCTTCACCCGCCCCGTCGCCCCACACCGGCGGGGCCCTCCCACGCCGCGTCCCTCGGGGGGGCACCCGGCCGCAGGTGCAGCCGCGGGGTGGGCGGCGGAGAGGAGCCGCGCCGGCCGTGCTGCTGGCGGAGACCGGTGCGCGGCGGCAGCGCCTGCGGGGCCCCTCCCGGGCGGGGGACTCACCCCCCGGGCGGGGAAGGACGGCCCCGAGGGGACTCACAGAGCCTGGGAGAGGAGCTGGCTTCTGGCTCTCCGCTCGGGCGCTGAAATCCCTCAAGGAATCCTACCGAGAGTTTCCTACGCGCACCCATGGCTAATGCCGAGGCAGGGGGGGTCGAGCAGCGTGTGCCTGCTCGCCCCTTCTTCTGGAGATCTGAGACAGACCATGTGCGGCATGGAAACCTTCGTGCAGCGGGAGCATTACAGGGACCTGTCAACTATGGACATACACTCATCTATACTTACTTTGTTATTCAGTCAGGTTCAGTTCATCTACAAGATTAACGGTGTTTCAAGAGAAATGTCTTGCTTTGAAATAATATGGATCTTAAAGTAATAGCCTGGCCTTTGGGAAAAAGGGATATAATTGGAGTCGCAGGCAGCGCGAAGACAAATCGAAAGACAAAGTAAGAGTCTGAAACTTAACGTTTTAGTATTTATTTAAACATCGAAGGAAATACCGTTCACGGGGCTTTCAGCGTGTCCTCTAATTCCCTATACCGCCTCATTTTTCGTTGCATACAAGCGTGTTCCGTCCCTCCAACAAACCTTTACATAAAGTCATTTCAAAGAATTGTCAGGGTATACATCAGCCCGCTTTCCCGCCCAGCCTGGCACGTCTTAAACCTCGACTTGAGCGGTCAAAATAACGTGGAGGGGGTTGAGCTTAAATACAGCTGTCTGAAGCTTTTCCAGTATGTTGCAAAAGTTACAAGCGACCTACGCCCGAGGTGTGCTTTCTAGTGTGACACCGCCTGAAACGACACCTTCCGCTGCCGCCCTGTCCGCTCGGGCTGCAAAATTTTGACTTCACCCAAGAACACACCAGCAGCAAAACAAACAAAAACAAAATGCTGACTACACCATAGCTCGTCGCAAGTGGGATTTATTTCCCCTTTGACTTTGCTCAACAGATATTTTGTAAAAAAAAAAAAGAAATCCGTACAAAACGAGTGACACTTTAAACTGCAAAATCACAGTAGCGCTCAGATCCGCTCAGATGAAAATCCCACCACGACACCGCGCCGGTTCCAGAGTGCCACCGCTGCCGTTTTAAGCCGGCT
>VZSZ01001999.1:404265-560816 GCA_013398815.1 Ibidorhyncha struthersii | reverse complement strand
TTTCTCCGGGCCGGCGGGGAGCGAAGGGGGTGGTTACACGTGTGCGCCTCGGTTGGTTTTTTTTTTTGCTCTGGAGGATTTGCCTAGAAACCCGAGCTCATCTGAAATATTTACAAAAGTAAAACCCGTTGGGGAACTCTTAATTAAAGTCTATTAAAAATGAATGGTTACAGGAGTCCCCAGAGGAAATAAATAATTCAGTCTTTTCAGTGTGTTTGACGAGTGTGTTTTTAGTCTGGACAACTTTTCTTTCCTTTTTTTTTTTTTATTTGTTTTTTAATTTTTTTTAGGGGTCTGCGTTATTCCCGGCTGTTTCTGCGGGCGCTGCGGACCAGCCCCCGAGCCGCAGCCCCCGCGGAGCCCCGGGGCCGCCGGCCGACCGAGAGACCGCTTATCCCTCCCTCTGCTCGGCGACAAAAGTCGTCCTCTCGGCCGACCCCCCAGGCCTGCCCTCGGCTCCTCCTGGCCCCGAGCTCGCCCAGCCGGGCTCCGAGCTCGCCCAGCCGGGCGGCCGCTCTGCAGCCGGAGAACGGTCAGTGCGTTTCGCAGCGCATCCCCTCCTCCAGCCTCTGCCCTGCGTTTGCTTCCACCGACCTTTCCGCTGTTTCTCTCGGTACAGAAGGCGAGGGAACGGGAGGGCGCTTTTGTTGTTCCGTTCGGTTAAAGGGGCCTGCTCTGCTCGCCCCGCTATGAACAGCGGCTTCGGGGGGACTTTGCGCCCCTCCGCTGCCCGCCTGCGGCGGCCGAGACCTGCCGGGGGCGGTGGGAGCCGCGTTCCCTTCGCCGCCGCTTTCCTCCCTGCCCGGCTGTCCGCCGCCCTCCCCGCCGGCCGGGCCGCGGCCCCGCGCTGCCTCCCGCTCCCGCAGCCTGGCTGTCCTCCGCCGGGGAAGCACGTCCAGGCTCGGTCAGGGCCTTCCTCCGGCTCTTCCACGAGGAAACCCGATGTTCTGCAAACCACAGCGAGCATCTCTGGCGCGGGGTGCCCGGCTCCGCGCCACCCGGGGGAGGGGGAGCGCCGGGAGCAGCTGCCGCAGGTGCTCAGGCCGGGGAGAGACCCGGGCACCGCGCACGCTGCCCCCCCCGCACAGAGAAGCCCCTGGTCGGTGTGGTGAGGCCCTGGCACCACACACGCTCCCCTCTGCTCGGGGACTGCCGTGGCGGAACGAGGTGGGGGTGGTGGTGTGGGTAATCGCTTTACAAATGGGAACCCAATGTGTTTAATTCCCTCAGCTCAACTCCTTCCAGGACGTTTCTGGTGAAAACTGGCAAACCTGTGGCATTGCTTTCTCCGGTTTGTGCTGTTACCCTTTAGGTAGGAGTGTGCCTGTTCCCAGGTCTTGTGAGAAGCAGCCCCAGAACCCGGAGGTCTGAGAGAAGGTGATAAGATNTGGTCCCCAGTGCTCTCCCGAACAGGCAGTGCCAGGACAGCTCTGGGAGGGGAAAGTGTGATGGTCCTGTGCCCTGCAACAGCGGGCTCCTGAGCAGGTGAGCTGCTGTCAGCACTGGAACTGTATTTGATATCTTCAGAGTTGAATTGCAGCTGCATCATTATAAGTAGTTGTTCTCTTCATCCGAGTTCTCTGGAAGTGGATTCTCTGCCATGAAAGGGGAGAAACGCTGTTCTTCAAAGTTTGCAATATTGCAGTTGAAGTTATCCTCCTCGTTTGCCATAAGTCAGGGCCTAAGGAGAGTTTGTGAGCAAGTCCCTGAGGGGTCACAGAGAGACGCCTCTGTACAAACTACCTTGTTCTCTTTGAAAGCTCATCTCAGTGTTTTGGCTTGTGGATGCTTTTCCTGAGCTATAGATTTTAAGAGGCCCAGACAAAATCCTCCACACAGTTTTCAGGTTCCTGGCGCTGAACTTCGTCCTGAAGTTCATAAGTTGAGGGCAGAGCTTGTGGAAGGGGTTGTAAGCAGGCGAACGCCACTGGATGGGGGAGAGACCCATTGCAAGCCGAAAGCAATGAACTCAGACTTGTACGTAAGTACAAGTACAGATACAGCCTCTTCTTTCCCGAACCCAAGTGTATTCTCCATCAGAGAGCCAACAGCGTAGAGGGAGACATTGCCTGAAAGAACTTTTTTTCAAAGAGCATCTCCTTTGCCTTGCACTCAAGAAATCTGCCTCGAGGACAAATGCCGAAATGTGTTCCCTTTAGAATTAATGAAGGTATGTTTTATTTGTACTAAACGTAATTTTAAAATTTTCAGTTTATTCTGGACATAGACACACATCCTCCATGCATTAAATCTAAGTGCCTTTTGAGCAGTGCCGTGTGGGATTTTATGCTCCTGCTTGTGTGGGAGGGATCAGAATTGAGCCATTATGTTCTCAGGGAGAGCAGGTGAAGTTACAGTTACGTCCGAGACATGTTGGCTCTGTGGAAGATGCATCTGCACAGGATCCTTCGCTCTAGAAATCCACAGCGCTTTGCAAGATGGGGCTGTAAGTGAAATGCTGAGTTGGTGCATGTGCAAAATCATTAGCAATTATTTGCACAGTTAAAAAACCCGACAGCCTGATTCTAGAACACCTAGAACAGATGCAAGTGCATTCGTTATCCTTAGAAAGATTAAACATCGGCTGTGGAGAGGTCATTAATGTTAGCATTTAAGTGTAATGACAATATTTAGGCTTTTTCGTTAACGCTTTTTTGTATGGAAGAGTGGAAGATCACACCTGGTGCTACTGTTAGTCTGTCAAAAAGCAGTGTATTGTGTTACATTTTGATGGTTCCTTCCAATACCAAAAAGCTGCAGAGTTAATTTGTTTCAACAAAAATTGGTAAGTGAAAATATTAATTAAAGTTTTGAGACAGTCTGGTTGGGGAGTGAATTCTAATAATTAGCAGAGGAATCTGACTGTGGGTATTTTAAGAATATTTTTTTAAACCACACGTTTTTGTATTTCCAATAGTTTTTGCTATAAGAACAGATTAATATTAAATTCAATAAAAGGCATGTGATTAGCATAAACACTTCGTGAAAGCATTTATAAATCAGTACTTTCCCATATCATACATGAGATTAAGAGAGGATACTGTTCAGGAACATTAGAAAGATAGGAACTTGTCTAATTATCTCTCGATGTTAATAGAAAGAATTATTTCATAGGAATGAATACGGGGGAAGAAATTAAGTTAGGTGATGTTCAGGGCTGGAATGCTGCTGCTATTCCCAATGTCTGCAAAAGTGAGAAGTTTGGTATGGCTTCTTCTCTACTTACATGTACCTTTCTCCTAGATTTATTTTAGTCGAGTCCAGGTAATTTACGTGGTGCAGATTCAGATTACTTGGAGTGACCAAACACAAATCTTAAAGAGAAAGATAAAATTTGAATCAATTTCTTTTACGATTTCTCAAGGCAGGAGTGGAGAGCTGTTATTGCAGATATGTTTGCATGGAGTAATTTAGTGGTTAATGCAAATTAAGTTTTCCAGAATAGTTTCCCATACTTTTCTCTTTTGACTTTTTACTGATGCCACTGGATGCAATAATAGTTGCAACACTTATTTCACAAGAGAATGTCCTCAGGATGAGGAATTAGTTATTCCTTGCTGTGAATACCATTCACAGCCAACTTCTTTGTGTTGCTAGTCAAGTAAACAGGATTTCAGATTTGCCTCCTCCAAAGACATCCTCAGAAACTCTATATCCATTTTATAACTCAGTTTTCCTGTTTCTGAAATAAGATCTATACCTGCTTAGTGCAGCAGGGGAGGTTGCAAGGCATGTGAGCGAGTGTGTGTGTGAGAGAGCAAGAGAATGAGGGGGGGGGTCACAGTAAATCCATAAAGAAATGTATTTATACCTCCTCTGTGATTTAAAAAAAAAAAAGTATGTGCCACTTAAAAGTCAGCATTATGCTCAGGGTGGTCATCTTTATTGTTGTTGCTAAATTCAATTATACCATATTTATGCTGTGTTACTTTTATTCAGTAATACATCAAATTAATCTAAATCAATCTCAGCATGATTTGTCCCGGTTTAAAAATGCTTGTGCTAATGTAACTGGAGTCTCAGATTCACGTCCACATGATGAAGCAGTTGTGGGGTTTTAACACATTACCGCCCCAGAGCTGTTTGCTCAGTTGATTTTTCTGTAAATCACTACACCTTTTTGTATGCTTTGGCCATCACAGTTCGCATGCTGGTGGATTGGTGCAAACTCACCTTGGCTGATGGGGAGAAGTGTGAAACATAAACTCCTGCATAAGCTATGCTGCTTCCAAAGAAATGCAAAGTGAACCAGGTTCTCAGCGCCCCAAATTGCTATGTGTATATTCCACGCGCACAGCAGCCCAGAGCTTGAAAAGAGACAGGCGTAAATGGGGAAGGGCCTAGGAACAGGAGGGAAATTAAGCAATGTTAATAACTTGTGAGCTTCTGTCGTTTATCTCTTTCTGGGGCTTCTGATTGAGACTTCTGGCCTTGGTGAGCTTTTTTCTTTGTCTCCGTGAAGAATATTATGCATCTTTTCTATACAGGCCATAGGAAATAGTATAGCAGTGATTGCTCCAAGCCTTCAGGATTTCCCCTTTGTACTAGACTCAGCTTATTCATTTCATGCATCATCATTCACAGCTTGCTGTGCTGATTTCAAAAATTCTATACATCTACCTGACACAAAGGGGAGAGGCAGAACATAGCGGTGGATGTGCCTTAGGTGCATGTAACGACTGTTCTTGAATGCCATTTGCAAGGGAAGAAATCTTGAAAGTCAATGGGAACTTTGCCCATTCAGAGTTCAGGATAAGGCACTTGGCATTGATTTCATTTTCATTGTACTGTGCTGCCTAGTCAGAAAAGCTTCTCTTCCACAACCTAAGAAAAGATATTTTAATCCAAATAATTCTTTTTTTTTTTTTCCTCCATTTTTTTCCCTTTAGGATACACTGGGCAGTTTTCATTTTACAGCCTATAAACAGAAAATGTCATAGTAGGAACTCCTTTTAAAAAGTAAGTTATACTTTCATTATTGAGCAAAAAGTTCCTTTCTTTTGAACTTTAGTCTGTTAAACAGGTGAACATTTGTGAAACAGGTGTGAATTTTTTATGAGCGTACCAGAGCTGGGATAGTAACCGAATTAATCATCATGCCCCTAAAGTAAAAGGAAGTAAAGGAGAGGAATATACAAACTGTCAAATGTATGTTTCAGGGTAATTCTCTGTAGTTTTCCAGGCGTTCGGCGGGTCCACACGAGCTGCTGCAGTCTGCTGTCTGCGTTCTCTTGGGGAATGTCCTAAGAACAGCTGAAGTTTTTCTAACTTGGTCAGTTTTGTGCAGAGCGTGCAATGTTATAACAAAAGCTTTTTCAAACTATTTTCAAAGTGAGGAGACTAACTTCTTGAAAGTATTTTGCTTCCTTTTCCAATAACCTTTCTGCTTTTCTTCTCTCAATAGATTTCAGTCTGTGCTTGTGTCAAAGGGGAGTAATTCTAGCCAAGAACAAGTTGTTTTGATTTGAAAGTCCTGTGTAAGCAGGTACTAATAATTTTGGATTAATTGTTAAAGGAAATAAGGATTCTTTTGTTGTTTTTTTTTTTTTTGTTTAGATGGAAGTATAACAAAAAAGATTACTTAAGAATTTAGACCGTGGTGGCATTGAAAGATCTCCTGTGGGAGATTCTGGAGAAGCAAACACGCTTGTTTTGGCCTCTAGCAGGGAACTGTCTATCTGTGCGCTGGAGTTACTTTGTTAATCAATGACTGAGAGGCCAATTAACGATAGGAACAGACTTGTGAGCTACATGGAGAAGCATGGCACTGCCAAAATCTGGCAGGTTGTCTGGAGTTCCTGTTACATGAAACTTCTCCCACAATCATTTTCTCATCAATTATTCAAGCGAGGACTAGAATTTGGCCAAGCCTAAGCAGATTTCAATAGCACTGAACAAGTATTAGATGAGATTTTGCAGTCCTATATCTGATTATTGTGCTCTGGTTCTACTTGGCTCCATCTCCCTCCTCAATCCTGCCAAGATTCAGAAACGGGATATGAACATAGCCTCCATATCTAGGGGAGTACTGACCATGCATGCAGTCCTACTCTTTTTTGGAGAAATGCATTTTCACTGGGCTGTCAGAATAGAAGTTCAGGATACTGCTCTGATACTCACAGTCTTGAACAAGTTCATTTCTCCTTACACTGAGGTTTCATCCTGGGAAAATCCCTCCTTTCTTAACAGAACTACTGATCTCTAGTTTTCATCAAATTATTGTTCCAAACAGCTTCACACCAGAAGCTTGTTGGTAGACCCTAGCCAGTTGCTGACAAGATATGAAGATATTGCTGACATCATGATATTGCAAGAGTTGGATGCTGAGCACCTCTGTACCTGGCTCAGTAGAGGACTTCAAGAGGAGGAAGCGGGACTAATGGAAAATACTGCCCGGGAGTGGTGTTGGGAAGGCACTGACCGACCTTTGGTGCTTGATCTGCTTCATCTTCAGTGCAAAGTAGGTAGGTGAGTAGCAAATGTCCTTTTGTCTGTATCCCCTTACGGGCAAGCCAGTCTGGGTTGAAAGCATTGCTAAGTGAAGCCAGAGCTTCTGTATCTGGATGGAAGCCATGCGAAGAAGGACAACTTGATGCTGAAGTAAAGGCATATTAACTTGCCCTGAGAGTGCTTTGTGGTTACAGCACTAGATTGTCTGCTTTGATTTGTGACAAAGAAGTAGGTGAACATGGTCCTTGAATGAGAAGCACTTCATAGGGCAACCTCCTTGGTGAGTTTCAAAACTGTGTTGGCTGAGATTGTTACCAGCCCACGTGAGGATTTCCTGAACAATTCCTGATAAGAACCTCAGCCAGTTCTGGGTTTTAAGATTTCTACCTTGGCTTGCCCCCAGAAGCACTGAGGAGAGAAGAAGCAAGGGGAGCAGACCTTCCTCACCAGGGAGATAAGTAAGTCATAAGAACGTCAGGGTTATAAGCAGAGGGCTAAGCAGCTCAGGTGGGAGGGAGAGAGTTTGGGTATAGCTTGCCTACTTCATGAGAAACAAGAATGCATTCAAAGAGGGAACAGGTAACTTTAACAAATTACATCACAAATTTTGTTGCAAAAATAAGAAGTCGTGAGTGTGTTTTGTTTTAACATGCTTTAGACAGCGAGCTTTTCAGGGGAACAGTACTTGTTTTCCCCAACTTCTAAAGCATTAGGTGTGATTTTGATGATCCCACTCATTCATATCTCTAAGCAGGTTTAGTCACCATTTGTGCCTGTCTTAATTCCAGCTCCAAAGACTGGCAGCCCAAAGGGAAGTGTGGGAAAGCAAATAGTAAGCCACAGCATGGGAGGTAAGTGAAAGCTGTGGCTCTGTGAAACGCATTGTTCCAGCTAAACCGAGACCCTTTCCTTTTCTTTGAAGCCTTATAAGGCAGCGTTCGTGATCTGCGGTGGTGCTTGTTGGAAGGGAGGACTAGAGACAGAGTGCCAATTTAAAAGTAGGCTTTTATGATTTAGTCACAAATATCATTCTCTTGCTGCAGACATGAGAAGTAGGCATATAGAAAATGGCATTGTGACAAATGGTACCAAGACCTTTTTTTCTGAGTCCATTTATTGAAGGCTGGGCAGGGAGGTTAGATGTAAAAAGAGATTGATACAACTAATGGAGATGGAAGGGAAGGCCCAAAGGTAATGGGATGAAAGGAGTTTATCACCTTGAAACGTGTATGTTTCAAGAAGAAAACAGTGCAATGTTGTTTTATATTTAAATTCATCTGTATTTTCTGTGCCTTATAGTTACTTTTTCAATCTGCACAACGTGACCGGAATCTAGCTTATCCTTACCTTGAAATGTGAAAACAACAAAAAATCAGTTGTAGCTAATGAATGAACAGGAACAATAGAGAACTACTGACATTTGTCCCTAAAATCTCTGTGTGAAGAGGAGGACATGGGAGCTTTGGGAGGGAGCTAGCCCAATCTGCTGAATTTCGATGAGGATTTCTCTAGTTCTTCTCCCATTCTGGTTGGCTGCATTATTATTTATTTCATCACTCAAATTGTGGTAGGTGCTGCTTGCCTTACAGGATGAATAGCAAGCTGTTGGGCTCAGTAGAGTTCACTTATGCAGTAGGCGAGAATAATTCTCTCCTCCGCAGGAAGTGCTGGGTAAAAGTTAATAGTCTCAGCTAGGCCCCAGGGGGTTAGGGTAAAGGATCGTAATGATCCCTTCTGACCTTAAAATATATAACAATATCTAAGCATATAGCAGGGTTGTATCCTGGCCATGGTACAGTCAACGAATTCCCCCTACAGTGTCTTCTCTGACACTTTGCAGTCTAAAAGCTTAAGAAAGACACAGCATGGAGCAGCATGACCACAACAGATGATGTGAGAGAACAGAGGCAAACTGCTAAAAGAAGGTCCTGTGGTTACTTGGCTGTGTCATATGGCATACATATGTGAACACACACCCTTTGGCACAGGAAGTATCAGTAGATTATGCATAAATGCACATGTTCCTGTACATTCCCTTGTATCCCTGCAATAACTTTTGCTAAAGTATAGGACATAAAAATTGCTTCAATCACTATTGGATCAAGTAATACAGAAAACAAACACATACTATCAAGTCCCCATGTTATCCCACAAATGGTGCTGCCATATTCCCACTTCTTTATTTGATAGCATCACTCATATGTATTATTAAACTTAACATGAAGGGAAACATTGGTAATAGTTCTCTGGTAAAATTTGACTAATCATAAACTGAAAATAGCAACTTTTTCACCTGCAACACCTGTCTGAGCACATTCTCATTCCCGTGGACCAGTGAAGTGTGTCATCTTCAGACTGGAATATTTTTCAGTAGGATCAGCTGTTAAACGTCTGACAAGATTTCTATTTCAGTGGCCTTAAGTACCTTCAACAGGCTCCTGAGGTAGGAGGGAAGGGGAATAACACCTAGCTAGCGCTAAGGATTCTGATGGCTGAATACAGAAGAACTATTTAGGATTGCATTGTCGAGGTGTCTTTAGAGCCAATAGGCTAGGAAACTACTTTTATCATGAAAATTTAGATCACGTAGAAATTGCCATGCATATCAGAGATCCTTGGGATCTGTGGATTTATGTGCTTGCTGGCAGGTAGAGAAGATGACAAATTTCACTATTCAGTAATGATTTGTCACTTGCTCTTAAGGAATCTTTCAAATGTCATGGCTGTGATAGCGGCACTGTACAGATGTACAGGAAGAGTATGTTCTTTCAGTTAAAGAAAACTAAATCAGGTAAAGGGAAGGTGACCAGGATGTTGATGAGATCTGTGTTTCATGGCTGTTCTCTGCAAGTAATTTCTATGAATCAGCAGTGGCAGTTAACCTAGGCTGGTCAGTTTGACTTGTGTTTCCAGTAAGTTTCTCTGCATTGGTCTCTTGCTGAGCTGGAGCACTCAGTCATTTGTAAATGAATTGATTTGCTCTGAGCGAAACATACGTGATCAGGTGTGTCCCTGAATGTCATGGAAGCCCGGGAACACTATACCGGGACAGAACTTGTGGTTTGATAATAATTCCTAATTTTGAGGTTGTTTTCTTTGTTAGATCTCAAAACGCTTTGCAAAGAAAAACAGTGCAAATCAGTTACATTAGGAAAATGGACCAGGGACAACCAGTAAGGCAGTGGCAGAGCCAGTAGTCATCCCTTGTCTCAGATTGATGCTTCGTCCACTGTTTGGAAGAGAAATTTCAGAACTGGGCTTATTACTATTCTGCCTGCAGCATTTCCTTATGTTGGTGATTGCTCCGGAAGAGCTCCAGCAGCCCTAAGAGGGAATTGCTCCCAATTTTCTCCTAACACATCTGCTAAGGGTTACTGGCCTTGGAGAAGGAAGTGTATATATGTCAGGTCTTCAGCCACTGCATACTAGCTTAAACTAACCATGTGTTCAGATACACTGGACTACGTATGATAGAGGGCTGGTGAACTTGGTGTGTCACATGGGCTTTGTCACCCTGGCAGAAGGAGAGTAAGGAGTCACGTAGTTTCATATTTTTCCCCAGTGTGGACTGCCAGAGCTCATCGAGGGACAGACAAACTAGTAGTGTGTGAGGATGGCTCAGCCACTCAGCACTGTCTGAGCATTCTTGGAGGTTTTGTGTGATGGCTTTGGACATCTGAAGGATTTGCATGCCCTCCCTGGCCCTGTGTGCGTTTAATTTGCGGGAGATGCTTCATGCTACAGGTTAGGTGGAACTTCAGAAACCAGTCAATATAAATTCACTCAAGTATTCTTAATTTAAAGATACCCTTCCTCCTCCCAATAAACAATCACACTTAAATGTTGGGCTTAATTTCACTAAAAATATAATCTCTTGAAGTGTGTATTATGCTTTTCATTAAACACAAAAGGCATGTTATGTGTTTTGCAGTCAAGTATATACATGAATCCTAAATCGAGTAAAGATACTAGGAATTAAAGTCTATCAGTGTTACCTTGCAAAATTTCTAAATTATGATGATTTGATGTAAGTTTATTTTGTTTCAAATCAGTTCTGTGGTAGGGTAACTTGTAGCTGAGTTTGCTGCTGGTTTGATGCATCCGTTGAATCTACTAGCAGCTGCAAAATTCCAGGAGCCTGGCCTTTTCATGATTCAGTGACCATGTAATTGGCCATGGGATTTATTCAGCCTTTTCAGTCTACGTGACCCTTCCGTACAGCATCCTACCAAAATGTCCCGGTTAAATTCTGTGGCTTTATGTTGTGCATTCTGAGTGAACAGCTCACAATTTAGAATCCATTTTCCTTGCATATGCAACTAGATAAAATATCATAATAATGGCTGCCTGCTTGTTTGCATCATTGTTACAGCTTAAAGTGTACAACCTGACTTTAAAACACAGTGAACTGGGCCTTTGTGAGCAAAGGGCATTGGATTTGTTCTCCCTGTCTGCTGTGGGTACTGCCTGGAGTCACCTGACATCAGACATTTCTGCAAGCCAGTTGCTAAATGGACCATCAGGAATGGACACGGGCACATGCAGAGGGATAAACAGTCAAGCACATACTCAGCACCCATCTTGCAAAAGTCTTAAAATACTGTGACTTAATCATTTAGCAACACTATTTGAGCAGTTGCAAACATAACTACTCTTGGGAGCCAGAGGGCGAAGGGAGCTCTGGGTGTGGGAGGAATGCGGGTTTGGGTGCTTATCTCTTCATCTTGTCTCTGCTGTGTTTGGAGTTGCTAACTTGAGTGGTGATGTGCCTGGCAAAGATTGGCTGGGGGAGGTCAGCTACCGCACTGATAGGCACTGGTGGGAATGGAGGTGGAATACGTATGGGGTATATAGGTTTTGTATTGTGTTCCAGATTATTCTAAAACCATGCAGTATGATTGAAATGACATACTTCCACGTGCATGATGTACGTCTTTTGTAAGACAGCTTTATGTCAGCAATGGGTCACAACTAGGAGTCTACCCAGAGGTTATCATCTGTGTGAGAATTGTTGCTTCTAGCGCTAATGGTCAAGATTTCGATCTCTGTTATACGCTTTAGTGTGGAATAACTAGTTTTACAAAGGTGTGGCTGAAATCAAAATTTACTGTAGGTTTCACTTCCAAGGCCTAGAGTGTGACAGGATTACAACTGCAATATCACCCAGGGGAACTCTGCAAAATCACCAAAAGTGCCTTTTGCAGGTGAGAATCAAAGTTGTTTCAGGAGAGAAGGGGGGAAAGAGTGCCTTAAAATGCTGCTGTTACTAAAAATACAAACAGAAAAAAGTCTAACTGAAGTGAGGTTTCCTTTCTTAAACTAAGTCTGATTTTTTTCCAGAGCAGTAAAGCTCATCCTGTACAAGTTGTTGCTGACTTAGTTCAGTGAAAAGTGATTATGCCAGTTACTCAGCTAAAGAAGCGTTATCAGTGTCTCGGTGAGCAACGCCTGCTGCTGTGGTACGTGAATGGAGAGCGGCAAGGAAGAGCTTTGCTCAGGTCTGTGGTCGAAGGATAGTTGAACAGGATTGTTTAGTACTCTGGCAGCCAGCAGGACTGTCAGAGAAAGTATAATGATGGTGTCTGCCACATGTTACTCCTTTCAGTTTATTGTATTTGCAGCCAGTGTTAGCGGATCCGAAATCTTTCTTGAAAAGGGCACTTTTAACCCTTAAGGATCAGCCTGAAACCTCCGTGATGGATTGCTCACAACTGCTCAGCAGGTCTGCTGTCTTTTATGTTTTCTTCCTCCCTGATGAGTGAGGCAGCTATCCATCGGCCATGGGATGGTGAGCACTTCTGGTGTGCTAGCTCACTTGAGGAAACTAAAGTATTGCAAAGTGTGCCATATTAGAAAGGCTGGTTTGAGTCCAAGGTCTTCTGAGTGCTGCTACACAGCACCACACCTCCTTCCTTGTTTTCTGATCCCATGGGCTAGAAGAAGGTTGACAATGATCCATCAGCCAACTGGAGAACTGGAAAAACCTAAAAATGGGAGATGGCTGTAGCTGTAAGGGAAAAGGAACAGTGCAGGGCTAACAGTGCTGCAAAAATCATAAGGTAAAGGAGACTCTGAGCACGTTGCTTTTAAGTGACTCTTTTCCAACACTGCTTCAATTCTATAATAGTTGCTGGTCAGCCTGTTTCACAGTACAGCATTGAAAAGCACAGTTGTAGTATGAAGTAGGCTTATAAGAGGACTCATGGGTTTGCTATTTTTCACCCTTAGATGAATTTTCAACGTTTCTGGGTTAAAATGGCAGATCACACAAGGCGATAGCAAATGCACAAATGCACAAAGCCCTAATTATCACTGGGTTAAGCTCAAGGATGCCAGAGTGCCCCATCAGTCACAGTAAATGAGGGAGCCATCCTGCATCTGCAGTCGTTGTATCTTAACAGGCTTTGGTTTCCCACATCGCATTCCTCCCAGGAATGACCTCAAACCACTGTGACTTCAGCCACAAGTACCTGTTGTCCCTGGTGCCCAGGATCCTAGCAGTCTTACAACATCCCTGGATAATGATAAGAGATCCCTAGAGATTAGAAATATGTAGCTTTCACATAGGCTTACAGATAAAGAAGTCAAAATGTTAAAACCCGAATGCATGAAGAGAGGGTGTGGTCATGCACAGAAGATAACTCAGTTTAAGATTATGCCTTTAGCTGAAGTAGTACATCTTTTGATAAACTGTATTTTATTAACATTTAATAGATTAAAAAATCTGGGTTTTTTTTCCACCAAAAATAGTCACTTAACTTCTTTTCTCTTTCTACAGGTGTTACGTATCTTTTTTTCACCCTTGGGAGCCGGGCAACTGATTGAGGCATCCCTGAACTGATTTATGTAATTTAAAAGTTCATTTTCAAAAATCTTTACCTTGAACCACAGGGCTGAATTAGAACAGTTATTTATTAGCTTCCAGACTCAGCACCCAGAACATCTTTTATCTTTATTTTCAAGCTGAATATTTTTCTTCTCTAGCTTTCTGGGTATCTGGTGGATGCCAAACATTTTCACACCAATCTTGTATTAGGCTCTAAACCTTCTGTCGTAAATTCTCCTCTTCCTTCTGAGAAAAAGAGACTTGCTTTCCAAGCCCATGATGTCAGGTGTAAGAGTAATGAAATGAAAATACTGTGCGTTTTTTTGACATATCAGAAAAGACACAATTCCAAGATTGGGACCTACATTTATGTTGGAGAATACAACCAGTGGCTAATGTAACAGACACCAGCCACTGATATACACTGTAATCTTAAGGGTTAGAGGAGGTATTAGGAAGGATGCTGTAAAAAAAATAAAACCCATTTGGCTTACAAAAAGCATTAAAGTCAGGTTTTTATTTTTCTCTTTACATCCTCTAGACAATGACACTTCCGTGGAAAATTAATTTTAAGTATTGTAATGCAAAATATGAAGGCGCTATTATCCTGCGACAGTTTAAGTGATGAATAATTGCAATTAATTTAACAAATATTGACTATACATGACGACTCTCTGTGATGCCAAGCAATAGATCAAACTTATAACCCTCACTGGTACCTGACAAGCTCCACCTCAGTGCAGTGAGGGGCATACATGCATCGGGAACATCCTCTTCAACAACTTGGTGACATGCTGGACAATTCTGCTGCCTTTCCTGCTCCTCTGCCTGAGATTACCTGTTGCCTAAAGCTGAACTGCAGCAGGGATGTGCTTCTCCTCAACTGCTGCAATTCACAGCTCTGTTTATCAGCATAAACCACTGTTAGTCCTGCTTTATTTTTCGCAGCCCAGAATATTTACATAGTGTTTTACGGGAGCATCTCTGTAGCTTGCACGGCTGGATCCAGTGGGAACTGTGCATCAGAGCCCTCGGGGGTTTACAGCACCTTTTCCAGTCCTTAAATGAACCGCACAGAATGTAACTTTTTATAGAGCTTGTAGCAGCACAGAGCATGTGAATATTAGTGCCTTGGGCTGAAATCGTTGAGAAGAGTTGGGTGCAGATCTGATTTATTCGATACCTGAGTTTGAACTGATCTGTGCAGTGCAGTGCAGCCAATTCCATCATCTGGTTGCCTCAAAGACATGAGAACATGCAATTGTCATCTTTTGTGCCACAGGACACCACCTTGGCACTGTTAAACTCTAGGGCTTGTATAGTGCTTTTCAAGGAATACTGTGGAGGCAGTTAGTTTTGTAATTCCGATTTTAAGGACTAGGAAACTCCTGCCAGAGGAGTTCAAGGTGCTTCTGAAAATTCTTGCGGACAGTGAAGACCAGCAGGATTGGTGCCTTGTCCCCCCCATCCAGGTCACTCGTGCCGCCCCCGGGTGGTCGCAGCAGAGGGCTTTCCTGGCTTGTGGCTTCTGTGCTCGGTGCACTAGTGTGGGCCAGCAGGAAGGTGCTGATGTCTCACCCTTATATGTAGACGTGCAAATAGGGCTTAGTCACAATCTGGACGTAAACGTTGCAGCTCCGAAGGATTTACAGGCAGGACCTGAATGAATGGAGGCCAGCCGCACGTTGATGGCTGCTTAAGTGAAGGGGTTGACAAGGGGATCCATGGCTGCGGGCGGCGGACCAGCTCACCACTCCCAGCTGTCCACCCCACCCACGTTGCCCAGGCGGCCCCGCTCAGGAACGGGTTGCTGAGCCGCTGTGCTCAGCAGAGCGGCATTTCTGAGGGAAATGGACTTGCCTTAATATGTGCGATGCTTGAGCTCAGCAGCTACCTTGCTTGTGGCTGTGTTGTCTGCGCTGTGGTGCGCTGGGGTTGCCTCAGGTGCCCCACACTGTGCCACCCCCAGGTCCCAGCCAGTGCCCTCACCATAGCGAGTTTTGCACAAGCAAACAGGCAGTACCCTTCTAGGGACTACTAATAAGCAAGCAGATAATTAGTGCTGTTCTAGTATTTTGCATTTATAAGCAGCCTTGGTTGAACAGTTCCAGCAGGAGTCAAGGCTTCCTCCAAGCCCACAGACTGGAGACCAGACCATCCACTGTTGTCCCCTGACTAGGCATATGGGACACTGCCAGCCCGGGCGAGGTGTCAAACCTGTGACCTCTAAGTGTGATAAACACATTATGGAGCCCTAAAGCAATCTTCTTATGTACTTGGGATTATTGTTATCTGTGATGATCAGAAGACAGGGGAGGGTGGGTGCCCTGATCTGTGAAGCCCCCATGAAAGGTACTGGCTGGGGAGGAGGTGGAGGCCCATCCCAGTCTGGCTGCTGGGAGGGGACTGCATTCCAACCTCTCTGCCACCCAGGGGTGGAGCAGAGTCGGAAGCAGCGTGTTTGCTTTCATCCGTCCCGATGATAAGCAGATGATATCCAAGTAACCCTGGAACTTCTTTCCCCTGGCCCTTCTCCTCTGGAAAAGAGACATTCACGTTAATCCTCTACCCAGGATTAATAAGGATATGACTGGGTATATAGAAAAAAAGATGCTGAGGGTTGGATTAGGGTTGATCAGGGCTGATTAACTTTGTCCTGAGCTACATCAGAAGAGACATCTTATAACAGCCTAGACTTCTGCGAAGTGCTGCTCAGCAACAGGTCTCCACACTGGCCTCACCTGCACTTCCTTCAGAGGGACAGTGTCTTAAGAGCGTGATGCCTCCTGTTGTACCATAATTTAAAAATTGCACAGAGGCACAAGAAGAACAAAACCAAACCTCTCAAAAATGATGTGATTGCCGTAACTGGCCAAGGCTTGAGATAGATTGATACAAGCAGTAAAAAATATGAAGGAGCAAGATCTCTAAAAGTGATGCGGAGAAGGATTACAGAATTGTCTAGACGCAAAGACCCATAACGCTGGTTATAGGGTGGCACTTTGCTAGATAGGTGAGCAAAAGACTCCGTGTGTTGCAGATAATATTAAAGGCAGAACAGAGCTTCTTTTTAAGATTAACTGAAAATTTTAACCTGGAAAAATGTGGGACTTTTTACTTGGTGTGGTTTTCCAGACTGATATACAGAAGTATGTGTAGGATTTTTCCTGGGAGGGTTAATTACAAGTTCTTTTACCCATTTCTAGAGGATCAGTCATTACATCTGCTATGCAAGTGACATTTGGCTTTTTTTTCTTTTTTTTTTCTTTTTATGCCTCAGTTTCCAGATCTTTGGCATTCTGTAGCAATGCTAACCTTTATAAAGTGTTTATGGGTTGAAAGTACTGTGCAGGTGATAGGCATTACTTTAGCAGAGATACAAGTCGTTGAGCACCATCAAGAGCTGCAGATCTAGCCCGTTGCTTTTAGCAGGTATTTTGTCTCTGTGCAGGTTTACTTCCAGTCAGACAGCTTAATAACATTGACACTTTTAGCTCCCAATAAGATTTTTAAATTAACCCTTCATTAAGGTGATAGAGAGGTGATAGAGACACATTTCACTGTAATGAATATAAATCAAGGGTATATTCTGCACCTCCTATTGTTCTGAATGTTTGGCTGGAGACAGCCTTCTCCAGGGGCCTGGAAAATAACCTCTTGGAGAGGTTAGATTTTCAAAGGATCTTGCAATCATACTTAAAATCTCTCTTTTCCCAGTCATACATATGCAAACATATGTCTGTTTAGAGAGGAACAATTGGGACTGCTTGAACAGGGGCATATAGGAAAAACACAGATACTTTGTACAGGATTTAGCAGAGCTACCGCTGCAGTATTTGTAACAGCTAATTTTTATGGTGATTTTGGGCAGTTTTCACCTGCCTCTGCCAAGGATAAAGATTTTCCTCTGAGTTTGGATGCACATACTGAATTGTTATTTTTGCAAATGAAGGGCACTTTATTATTTCTTTTTTTCTAAGTAATAGTAAAATCTATTGAAAGAACTTTTTTTTTTTTTTTTAAGGTCCTGTGCAGAGGTGTGTGTAAATTGACCCAAAATATACTACAGCTACTTAACTTAGACATCATTGCACATGTTGGGTGGTATGAGTCCAAGCATGAAGGAATGATACCTTCTTGCCAAACACCCTGAAGTGCTGGGCTGGCATTTTGTTAATTATATATGGTATTTTATTGACTTAATGTTCATGCCATGGCAGTGCTTGGCAGTAGGGCTCAGAGGCCTTGTGGTACAGTTTAATGCTAAGTCTGAGCTGCAGCCAAAGGTGCTGCTTCCCGCCTTGTGGCAGGGCTAATGTTCTTATGGTCACCTGGATCAAGGAGCTGATGCTGCTTATACTAACGTTTTTCTTCCAGAATGATTTTTCAGCTGCATTAACTCTTGCTAGTTACCAAGTGCAAGATGATAGCAGTTGCGAGTAAGGAATGTGCTGTGAACTGTTCTAGCATAGAACAGATTTAAAGCAATGAAAACACGTCTGTAGGTGGGGTTGGGGAAGCTGTGATGGTCTCTGTTTTAAGAGTACATGTAATAGTCAGAATCGTGTTTTTAAGGGATTTGGTTAAAAATATATCAATGTGTGGGTTTGGCCAGTTTTTCAAGGTAAGAAAAATAGTCTCTTTTATTCACTTATTTAATGTCTGTGCCTTTTTCTGTTGCTTTGGAATATGAGTACTCTTAACAGTAAAGGTAGGCATATGCATCAGGCTTTTCAGGATTGGAGTTAAATATAGTCATTGCTGCAAACAGGTCGGTCTTGGCTGTGTGAGTTAACATCATTATTTTTCTTTATCAGGACGTTAAAGCATTTTTTTATAGCAGACTCTTCTGTTTTCAAAGTCTCTTGGGTTTTAAGTTATTTCTTTTCTAAAGAAATAGCTTCTAGTTATTTATTTTTCAAGTCTTTTTGCCACGACAAAATACTTTTTTTTCCCCTCAAATAAAACATTTCCTCTCCCCCTGTTAAACACATTGAAAAATAGAGACCTGTATTCATTGCTGCTGTATCCAAAACAGCAATGTTTTAAATTCTTCACCAAAACCAACATCAATGTATGCTGGCAATAGAGGACTCTGCTCTTGTACTTGTTTTCATTCAACTGTATGTACTTTCATGCAAAAGTATGTGCCAATTCCCATACACAGTCACAAGAAAATATGGTGATGGGCAGCTCTTAATTATGGGGTGAGCTGAAAACTCTGTTCCTTCTTTCCTCTTCCAAAGACTGTAGGTAATGGCTGCAACCTCTGAAGGAGGAGAAAGGCCTGAGAGGGTATGTGTCAGAGACCAGGGGAGAGGAACAGCAAAAATCTGCCTGTTGCATAGTGCTTTCCCTCAATAGCCGGGAGCACTTTACACACAATAAGTAAGGAGAGCTGTGAGCACCTTGACTGGCCGGAGCCTGGGGCAGGAATAGCACTTGAGTACCTTGGGCTCAGACAGGGGCTTTAGTGGCCCAATACCTATATAATGCAGGAGACCCACGCTCTTTTTCTTTTCTTCTTTTTTTTTTCTTTATATTTTAAAATTTCTTGTGTGTCTTACTGTCTAACCTGTGTTCAAAAACACACTGTCTTTTGATGTAACAACTTCCCCACATTTCCTGGAAATAATTATTCATATTAGTTGAGTGAGTTCTTCACAGTCCCATTTTGTAGCTTTAAAATGTCTATCTCCTCTGTCCTTCTGAGCGTGCCAGCATCTCCTGTTTTGGATATTTTCACTGTGCTATTTGATTTTTGCAAACTGCTTTTTAAAGAAAGTTTAAGGAGTTTATTTTAGAGACCTTCAGTTGCTGCCAACCCACCAGAGTGGAGGGTACCTTGTACCTTCAGTACCTCTCCAGATAAGTAAATTGACAAAGCACATTTCCTTCAATGTGTGATGTACACGGCTGATTTGGGCTCTTTATATCTAGATTTGTTCTGAATGATCAGAAAATAGCAGAAGGGGGATGCCTGAATGTAATTTCTCTGCTGTGATTAACTCAGCTTGCTCTCTGATCATTTCAAAATCATAAAACGGATTTTCTTCAGAATTTTTTGAAGATGAACATTTTTTTGTGCAAACCACATCATGAGAAATGTCAGCCTGCAGAGGTTAGATAAGTCACCAAAGCTAGTTGTAAGAATAAAGGTAAGTAATTTCAGACTTCACGGTATTATTACTGAGGTACTTTAACATAGCATTTGACTGGAATGACAGAAAAGTTGTTTGAAAGCCAATTAAATCTTGAAATATTTTAAGAGTTCTTCTCAAAGTGACAGTGCTGCGGTAGTATTTTTCTAGATGAAGTGGGGAAGTTATGAAGTTCCTTTAGCAAAGACAAACTGATCTGTCGCTCAGTTTCCTGGTTTGTACTCAATGTACAATGAAAATACTGTAGCTGGGAACTTTTTCTGAAGCACACTGTATTGTGTCAAAGGGCGTCTTGCATTTCATAGGCTGGTTATTAATGGCTGTTTTAGGGTTAAAAGTAGCCGGGTTCTGAAAATTGTGTTACTGATAATTTTAGAACTATAATCTGTATAACTCCAGATAAATTTACTATTGGTTGGGGAAAAACTAACTGGAAATGAGACATCATCTTGCACATGTTTAGCTCTAGTAATTTATTTTATGAAATGAGAGAATTGTGAGGTTGCATTATCAGCTTCATGGATTCCATATTGTGTCATTTATTGATTAGGTGCCATTGCTAATTTGTCATTTTTTTCATAATTTTGTCCTAAAGCGTTACCGTTAGCCAAATTTGTCGACTAGACTCATGTGACCAGACATGCTGTCAGTTCAGACATTTAGAAACAGAGTTGATGCACAGAATAAAGGTGTAATAATTGTTAGAATACACATTGCATTTTTCCACAGGGGAGAAGTCTTACTGAAACATATCCGAGCCATTTTGAAAACCTGCTTTTTAAATGACAATCACGTATTACCAATACCATAGAAATGATACAACTCAAAATCTATTTCTGGACCAAGGATCGTTCCTAAGTACTTGAACCCCTTCTTTGTTCTGTGTTATGTGGGAAATACTTATGTGTGGAGGTGAGAACTGTCAAAAAGTTGCTGTTTGTGTTCCTCTCGCCAAGGTTCATTTGGTGATACTACTGTGACTCCAGTGAGAGAAGTTATCCGGAACAGTCACGCTTTCATTTAGCCTGTTTCCTGAAAACCTCATTTCCGAGAATGAATTACCTCTAACCCTTGCTTGCTTTTCATCCTCAGCTTTGTTAATGTATGTTACCACCACTAACATCCTTTTTGAGGTGCCTCGGAGGGGCTGCTGAGCTTGTTAAGGGCCCTACCAGTGCAACACAAGCAGGTAATTACTGAGATGGAAGGTTTCATCCACAAACACCAATAAAAGGTTCAACAGAAGGCTTTTAGAAAATTTTCTTTACTCTGTACCCGGAGCAATGCTGGTCTTTAACAACCAACACGGAAATATTGCAATGACAGGAGGCTCGGAGAGTTTTAGCAGAGCTCTATCTCCTGCCACTTGCAGAAGATGTGAAGGCCTGTGTGCTGCCTACTCATCTTGCCCAAGAGTTGTCCCTGATTCCTGTCTACTCACCTGCCAGAGAATCTTTTATTCAGAGCTACCATATCCCAGGAGCTGATGAATTCTGGTAGGGGACTGGCACAATTTAACAAATTCTGCCTCTGCTGTAAAAATCTCTTCCACAGAGACAGCAGCGTCAAATGGCTGCCGCTGCCTCTTCACACTTGATGACACCTGTGGACACTTATGTACACTGACAGCTGAACTAATGGCTTTCTTCTAGCTTCCTCCCTTCTACTTGTTATTACTGAGCACACTGCAAATGGGACGCATCAGCATCTTATTTGGCAGAGCCAGTTAGAAAGCTGCATTTGGTGCTTGAGAAAACCCCTTGTTGACTTTTCCAACAAACATCCATTTTGTACAAGGCAGGCATTTATTTACAAGGCTGATCTTGGATGAATGTTGTATCTATTACAGTGAATAACACTGGAAACGCGTCATCATGGATATTACCCTGTACAGAGTTTCTCACTATTTATCTAGAGAATCTGCTTGAACAACATGTACAGAGTAAGAAGGAGGACAAATCAGGAGCTCTCTTGGGTACAAAGATCAAGACTACATTGCGTAGCGGCACCTTTGCTAATAACTTTACAGCTGGTTAACAACTAATGGCTTAATGGATCTGAACTGTAGTAAATCTAAGAAAAAATCTTTCCCTGGGAACATTGCTGCAGCAAGCTTTCCATTGTTGACTGAGAAATAACAATTTGGGATGGGAAATACCAAGTCCTCAGTTCTTCAAGGGCTTAGTCCAGTGTAATGAACTCTGCTGCCTCTGAGGGGTGGTGTTGTGGTGTAGGGTTGACAGACATATCATTGCTTGTTGCTGCTTTTTCTCTCCATCCCACCTGACTGTGCTCTGGGGGTGTTTCACAGTATCTGATACCATTTGATTCTAATTATCGAAATCCAAAGATTCAGAGCATTTATCAGCCTACAGTGATTTCAAGGTCTCTGTGACAGCAAATATGGTCTGTGGCCCACTGGAAAATCCCGCTGTGCTCTTGCAGAAGTAGTCAGCACGTTAATAAAATATTCTAGAGGGCAAATAGCTCTTGCTGAGGGCTAGAGAGAAAGCTGCTGACTCTTAGAGAGTATCCATGTAAAAACTTTACTTAGTGGAGGGTACTGAATCTGAGTTGTCACAGCAGAAGAATCTGTGGAGAAGGCACCAAATAAACCATGTGGAGGCTTGACTACAGGAGGAAGCTGACAAACCAGATTCTTCTTTTAGAAGAATTGCATAAGTAGATTCACTATTCCAAAGTGCATTCAAACCAGAACAGAACAGAAGCATTCATACAGTGAAGTGGTGCTGGAATAATTATTGCACATTTAGTTCTTAGTTATTCCAGAACAATGTCCCTATCGCTGTTTATTAAAAAGTGACAAGTAAAATTATTCCCTGAGGTTGGATTCAGAATTAGGCTGTAGGCAGACCTTGAGCTCCAGGCTGAGCTGTGCCAGGGAATCCTGCTTTGCCTGCCCAGGATGCTCAGCCAGAGGCCGTGGTCCCCTCCATCTGCCCATGGCAGCACGCTCAGTCTACGTAAACTTCTTCCAATCTAATAACCTGGCTGGATTGAAAGCCCTGTCTTTCTAGGGCTTATACCCACCTGACTCATTTGGGCTGGGGTAGAAGCGCCCCTACAACCTTCTGCTGGCAGCAGTGGGGCAGGTGTCAGCTCCAGAGCTATACATAGCTAGTAATATATAGCTAGTTGTGAGTGAGCTGGAGGCAAGAACCTCTTCCAGTGGTTTGGGTGGATCTGGGACAGGACACGTGTTCAGTCCTTGCGTGCTCTGCTTCTGCCATGCCTGCCTAATTGGCTTCTGCCCGGTAGCATCACCTACTGGTGTTGTTCCTCCCCTCCCTGACAGTTCATTGTTAACTTGCATGCCTCCAGCTTCTAAGGATGACTGGGAAGCTGACATAGTGAATAGATCATTACCTGTAATAGTCAGCAATTTACAAATTTGCTTCTATGGGAAGTGTTCGGCAGTCTTATTTGTTAGGGTAAAAAAAGACAAAGTGATAATTTCTGTAATTGGAAATCTATTTCTTTTCATTCAGGGAGAGGGCACTTTAACACTGAAATCACCATAATGTAACTCTCATAGCATCTTTTTAATTTGTTATGGTTTTAATTTCTGTTTAGATGAAACATTGCAGAGCAGAAAAAAAAAAAGTTCAGATTTTTTTTCCCCTTTTCTTTTTATTTCTTGACTAGTCACAGTAAAATGCAAATAGGAGATACTGAATGAAGAAAACTTCGAAGTAAACATGCTGAGATGGTGTGGAACTTAATGCGAGGCAGCAAACAGTCAACAGTAATAAATGATTATGTAAGGACTATTAAATCTTAATTTAGTATTCGTATAGCCCCATTGGCAAACATAATTTTTTTGATATCTAATTGGAGAGTGTTCTGCGATTGTGAGGCAAAAATGATGATCCAAACTCATACCTGTTCTGATAAATGGAGATATCATTAGCAATATGAAGTAGGTGATCACGACTTCTCTCTTTTTCATAAATTACACTAAATAACCATAATGCTGCAATTTAGCGGTCCAAAGTTCATCCTATTCAGCAGGCCATCCATAGTCAACAGTTTAAAGAAAGGGGACCTGCTGAGAAAATGGTGGTCTAATCAGATGCCATAAAATCTGGCTGATCAGATGAGTCCCATTTTCTTTTTTTGTAAGGAGATCCTAATGAAGCAGTGCATTGAGGGGATTCACAACTTTTGTTCCTCCGTTTGATTATTCAGGTTGGCTGCACCAAGTTCTAAACTAAGCAAGTGGAGTCTAATCCTCTGGGCTGTTTGCATACATGCTGTGTTTTACAGGAGGCTTATTAAATCCCACTTTGCCAGCTACCAAATTGTGTGCGTCTTATCTTCAGTCTAAATGATCAAAACACTAAAAGATGCATCAAATCCAGTCATCAAATAGGAATCTACTATTATTGTCTACTCCGGGCTTGCTGGCTAATTTACCAAGCGTAGCAAAAATGAAAAGTACTTCACGCTGCATGCTTCATGAATATCTAAACTGGTGCAAAGCAGATGGGATGCTGTATGCGTGTTTAGCCAGAGGTTCAGCTTGCAAACTTTGGGGCTGTTTCTTAGTTATAACTAAATATTGTAGTGTCATCTGAAGCAATAAAAGTCCAGTAGTACACCCATTTCTGTCCTGTTGTGGACATGGCAGTTTTGATTTGGCTACTTAAAATAGGCATACTCTTTCTTTAGAAAAAGATTTGCTATATTTACTTTTACTTACACTTGCACGTAAATGGGACAGTGTTTGTCTCTCTTCCGTTGAGTTTCCAGTTTTCTCTTCTCTTTAACCACTGTTTTATAATTCTTGCTATCTTCATATCTTCCTCTTTGTGCTGCCCACTGGGACTGCTGCACACAGCTGGGCATCGCTCCCTCACATAAAACGCGTAGATGGCAGCAGCCTCATCCAATGCCCATTGAAGTCAATACTGTTTAAGTATGAGCCTGCTAGGCCTGCCTTTGTGAGGCGGTGAGCTCCTGCGCTCTCTTAGTAATGGGAACTGAAGCATCTAGCCCTCACTTTCTATCTCAGTGAATCGGCAAATGGGAAAATTGCTGAAAGAAACCTCCCAAGATCACAAACAATTTGGTTCCTCATCCTCTTTTCAGAGTATTGCAGCAAGGAGCAGTGAGACTTTCACAGAACTGTTTGTCAAAAGTAATGAACGCAAACAAGCACCTATTCTGTGCTGTAAATGGGGAAAAAGGTGCACCAATGTAAATGCTTATGGGAGGTATCACCTATACTGAGTGTTTTTCTCTGATTACAGATGCAGTGGGTTCCCTTTGCAGCCACAGAAATGACTGGAAATCTGCTGTCGTGCTGCAGAAGCCAAACTCTAGCGCTGTGTTAAACAAAAAGACAACATGCTGCTGTGCTGTCTTGTGCTCCAAATAAACCCTCATAGTGATGGTAACTGTCCAACAAAAGTTGAAGCAGCTATTTTAGTTTTGGATTTTTTTCATGTTCCTATTATGGTGGCAAGTGCCTTGATTTGGTTTCTCCCATCAAGCAAATTTCTTTCTGTGTGGGAATATTAAGGAAGTCTTCCACTGGAGACGCCAGAACAAAGTCTCTCTGTGCTTATTGCTGCATTGGTATGTCCTTCACAGGAGCACAGTAGCCATTAGGGTTTTTTTTAGTTTTCTTCAACATTTCCTTTCATTTCAAGCTCTCAGTGAGTCTGCTAGTGCTTTCACGCAGCGACATGTCTTGCTTTCGTTTTCTGCATTGATTATCAGGAAGTCAAAATTCTTGTGGTAGGTTGGCCTTCAACCACTGTTCTAATGACTTTCATCAGAGTCCTTTCCATATCATGCCATGTAAGCACTTGACCCCCTACCTTTTATCACCTTCCATAAGTTCAGGTTATCCCAATTATCTGCTTTTGTCTTTCAGACGAGTCCTTAGGTATGCAATGCCCTCCCCATGCCAAGCTGTAGAACCATCTCTGTGGTTGCCTTACTTGTACCCACTTGTCCTAGACTGATGGCTCTAAAATTGCAGCAGAAAATGGTCTGAGAGAGAAACAAGTGGGATCGCTGATGTTTATCTGCCTCATTTATGCCTTGGTTTTCAATCCACCCAGCCTCAAACCACCTGGCTCTGTAGGTATGTGCTTGTGTTTTAGGGAAACCTACCCACACAGCTCTACGGCTTTAATTAGGGTTCAAATGTGTGTGTCTCTCCAGGTTCAGCTGTGCTGGTACGAGATGCTACCAGGTCTTCGTAATATTCCAGAGGTTACTGCTGCTCAGATTCACCAGCAAAGCTGTTTACAAGAACACTTCCAGGTTAGCTTTAGGTTAAGCAAACCTGAATCTGTTTAAACTCTTCAAGTTAACCTGGCTTGTTCTGACTGAAACATCCTTGGAAGCAAACATGTGAGTAGTGCTGCTAGGGCCGAGGAGGTGATGACCTCTGGCAGATGGCGTTGCAGAGATGCTTGGGGGCAGGCTGCTGAGCAGTAACCTTTTCATACTGTTGTCTGTAGAGTACTTGTTTGTCTCATTTTACTAGCATGATTTCCTATATGGATGTGATTACACCAGAACAAGAATACCTTTTGCCACTACATAGGTGACTGTATCTGCACTACAAAAATCGGTATCATTTGAATGGCAAAATTCTACTTTTAAAATTCCCTCTGCAAAGAAACCAGAGATTACTAGGCTCTTGAGACAGAAGCTATTTTCTACTCTGTGTACTGACTAGATCAATAAACTTCCTGAAGGTTATAGATATCGATGTAATAAAAATAGTTAAAAATGTTGGCTAATCAACTCTCTACCTATGCAGGATAAGACTATCTTCAACAATAAATATCCTTTAAAAGCACTTAAGAGTTAGGCTGTGCGTATATGACAGAAAGAGAAACTCTTATTTCTGTAGTTTTCAGTAGTGTGATTTTTTTTGGGGGGGGTGGAGGGGAGGAAAGTGAAAGGGAAATGATCAACAGCTGTATTCTGAGGGAAAAAGAGAGCTTTGATCTGTACTGTTCATTTTTTTAGATCTCTAACATACCCAGGATTTGTTACCTCGCATAGAATTTGGTTGAAATGTGCTTAGCAAAGTACTTTGTGTGTCTGATTTCCCTGAGATTGGTGGCCTGCTAATCCCGGTATCACCACCCCTACACCAGTGCCAAGTGTTTTGGAAGAATCACAACCCTTGCAACCCCTTTTCATTTCAAAAATCGTGAAATGGAGTATTTGCAAGCAACTAAGTTGCTGCTCTTTCTCCTCTCTGTGGTTATACTCTCAGGAAGGTAATGCTCAGAGGTAATTTTAACAGTGTTTCTCTGCAATAGTGGTGGTCACCTGAAACAATTTCAAATACCAGGATATCATAGATTGTTCTGTCAGTGATTAGGATCTGTAGGGTACAGAGATTTGTCAGGCGTTCGATTTATTTCAGTCAAATGCAGCTGTTTAATGATATTAAAATATTCCTAAATTTTATCAAGTCAGATTGCACATGCTGCGATAGAAAAGCCTGTATCATCCTCTGTTTGTTCAACACTGCTCCCCTTGAATAAATAAAATATCCTAACAGTTTCTAGTGTCAAATGAACTGCTGATTAATGACTTTCAGTCTCTAGTTACACTGGAGAGTGCTAGATATTGTCGGATTTCACTCCCACTTCTACTTTATGCATGTTCAGCTCTAACATATGTATGTTCGATATATAATTTGGAGCAAACCAAACACAGAGCTGTGAGAGGCAGATCAGGGGTTCCTCAGCCAAACTGCTCATCACCTGGAAGGTAAAGATAACGTGAGTGTGAGTCTGTCACAGTGCTAGTTGTCAGTATTAAATATTCCTCAGGCTTCCGAATTCCCTTTTGTCAGACCTAAAGTGTTTTAAACGAAGAAGCTGAACTGATGTGTAATTGCCTGCCTGCAGTACCTGGTAACCTATCAAGCCATTGAGAGTAAAAGACATCATGAGTTTTAATTTTTTTTTTTTTTTTTAGGTCAGGTGCTACTGAGTTGCTTGAGCATCCAAACGTAAATAGGAAAGTTTGTAAGATTGCTTTAAAGACATCTGTCATGGGTTCTGCTGTTGAGAAGTTGGAAAGAACGGCTAAAGCATGAAGAGTATACTTTCAAGGTAAAAATGTTTACTATCCTCTGATGTTAAATACTTGGGTTTTTTTCTTCTTCTTTTTTCTTTAAAAAACCACCACACAACAAAACAGACACACACACATGTTCAGACTTCTGTAGGTTTAGACTGATGTTTTACTTGAAATAACACTTTATTGATGGGATTCCCCAATTTCCAAGGAAGAAAAGCTGATTATCTTCGGAGGCAGCCTTATACAGAACAGCAGACCCCCACCAGCCTTCCGCTCCAGACTGGATCAATGCAGAGAAGTGCTCTTTGATGGACTTTCAGGCCCTGTGATCTCCCAGCCCTGGGGGTTTAAAGGATGAGCATATCAATCCAGGACCACTGAACTGCATTTCCATTGCATGAGGGCTCCTCCTCCTGGCTTTGTCTGGACAAACTCGACTCCTCCTACTTTTGTCACTATTCTTTCATGCTTTGTTTAGCAAACACAAAAAAAGCTTTGTTTGTTGCTGGGTCTTTTTTAAGCTTTGCATAAAACAGTTTAAAGTGCCGTAATGCTGTGTACCTGTGATCACCTTCAGGGTCAAAATCAGTTTACAACAGATTAACCTATTTATCTTTTTTCCCCTCCTGTCTTATAATTTGCACAAATACAGATTGTTGTTCTGATGAGCGTAGGCTTCCTACTTTATTCTGAATTCTGACTTCGCAAGAGTCGCTAACTCTGAGGATTTCCCTGGGAACAGTCTTCTAGAAGACAGCACATGTGTGCCTGCCTTTCTTTACTGCTGTTGTCCTGCTGTGTTTCAGCATACTGAGCAAGAAGAAAACTGGCCACATGTAATTTGTAAAAGTTTTGGTAACACTGGTGCAATTATTTTCCTTGCCCTAATAGCTGGCATTAAAAACGTGTGTGTTTAGGTTTAAATTTTGATTTCAGCTGTGAAGCTTATTGCAACTAGTGTTATAGATCCTCTATTTCTGGTATCGTCTCCCTCTAAAATAAACAAAAAAAACCCCACTCTCTGGTATATTACCCCTTCTGCCCACTGCTTTGGGGTAGATACACCTAAGTTTGAAGTGAGAAATGCTCATCAAGTATTGTGCATCTTTAATAGTGAAGATCAATGAAATAACTCACCCCGGTACTATAATAGATTCTTCATTATTTGTGTTCTTTAAAACTGTTTCCTGTGCAAAAGGTCCACAGGAGAATAAATTTGTAGTTATTCGTGTTAAACTGGAAATAGCAGTATAGGCAATGTTACTCACACCCTCCTCCCCAAACCATCGTGTTCACACACCTTAAAAATCCATGAACCGAATGGTTCCCCAAAATGCCAAGGAAGTGTAGCGCTAAGGGAAGGGCATTGCCTGGTGCTGTCTTGCCATATCACACTCAAAGTCTCCAGAGATGTTCACAAAAGTCATGTTAGATGAAATGGTGGAGTAATCCATCACCTTGGGAGACTTTGGCATTTATGCAGATGATGACTTCCTACAGGGCTCCTTTCTGAAGTGTTCATAGGTTTTCCCGCAGGTAAGTCTTCAAAATCTTAATGTGATTGAGCATATCGTAGCAGGACTCCTCATGTGCTGAACTCAAACCGCTCCTTTTCCAGTTCCCAGCAAAAAAAAGTTGCCTCCCCTACTCCAGAAACCCCTTATGTACTTCCTTTATTACAAAGGGCAGAAGAACTACAGCTCTGTGCTGCTCTTCTAATATTCTTGGATTATGTTTTGCTGAAGGATGCTGATCCTAAAGCATCGCAACATCCTGGTAGCAAGGACTAAACACCAGTGCTCTGAAGAGATGGCCTTGGAAACTTTTGCCAAGAGCAGTCTTTTCTGAACACGCCAGTCAGGAGCTGGGTTGGATGCCACAGATTCGTCTCAGCCAAGCCTCAGGCTACAGCCAGGCGCGGAGAGAGCTCTTGTAGCCCTGATGGATGGGCTCATCCTAATGGACTCGCTGTAGCACTTGACTATTATTGATCCCTGTGCATGTTCGTCTGTCCTATTTCCCAGAGCTGTACGAGCGTAAAGGAAACATTCTGAAGTGGGTCAGTCCTTATTTCTTAGACTGAGAGAGGGAAGCCCCTCTGAGCTCAGACGGCTTCCTGGTGATCAGAGCTCCTGCCCTGGGCATGGTCAGAGGGCTCAGGTACAGTTTAAACTCTCAGCCCTGCGGTAAGGAGAGGTCCTGATCTTTATACCCTTCTCTCCTGCTTACAGCTCTGCAGTCCTGTCACTTACTGACCCAGCGGGGGCTGCTTGTGGTAGAAGTACTGTGCCAAAAGAAGATGGTAGTCTTCTCTCAGTTTAGTGAACTGAACTGTGTGAGAGAATAGGAACGGACATGTTGGGACGACAGTACCAGTAGGACTGTAGATTGGCTCAGCCGTCTTCTGTGACTGTCTTCTGCATAATCACACTTCTCTTAAGTGTGAGGAGAACGGAAGTATTGGTGAAACAAATGAAGCCAAAGAGTCAGCAAGTCGTGAACTAGATGAGTTTGCTGCCTTCCCTGTGTCACCCATTTGCAGCATGATTTCTTGGCTGACCTTATGTTAAATTTAATTTGGCAGGGCTGAGGTTGTATAAAGGCCAGACATCCCTCTGCTGCATACTTGAAGGAGAGGTAAGTGTTTAGGGGTTAAGGTGGGGAAGCGTGGGACTGGGATAGGACTGTATGCAGCCTTGTGCTCCTTTTGAACTCCTTGCTGCTACAGATGCCTACAACCATGGCAGCAAATTTCCCCTTTCCATCTGCCATAAGAGGTGTCCCATTCAATTGGGCCTGGGTCTGACCAGGATGACCTATGCATTCCTGACCTCCCGACCATTCAGCGAGGCCACACATCCTGAAAACTTCAGTACAAAAGACAGCTATCAGCTCCCTTTGCTTAGCAACAATCATTACCGTGAGCACATCAGCCTGATGTTCTGCACTGAGGACTGACTCTTTAATGCAAAGTGCAGTTCAAGGTCTCTGCCTTAACTCTCAAGAGTCCTTTGCAGCACCGGCTTGATCATTCCCCCAGGACAGCTCTGTTGCAAAGATGCAGTGGTAAAATGTGAGGTGACAGGAAAAGCTCTGTGGGGATTTCAGGGCTGGAGAAGCAAGACAGGTTGAGCTCCTGTCATATGTAACTGGCTTTTCCTGAGCGTTTCATCTTGGGCTCTCTCTTTTGCTTGTACACATATATAGACAATGAAAGAACTTAAAGTCTGCCCCAGATATTCCTCAGGTGAAAGAAAAAAGGGTAACTGATGCCATTGTTGCAGTTTATAGGTGTTTCTAAACCATTTGAATGCAACTGTGATGGGGCAATAAAAGTACCCAAGGAGAACTCAAGCAAAGCCCAGGTTTAAAGTATTGAATCTGCTAGCCTCTGAGTCTGGGAATGATGTTACATCCATAAATCAAAATGTTCCAACCAACCACTTCGGAAGGAAAACATCTTGTAAAGCAACATTCAAACCTGCAGACTGTGACAAAGCAATAAATTCAATCCTCATTTCAGAAGCCCTATTGTACCTACTGTCTTGCTAATGAGTAAGTCTCTAAGACTCTTAGAAATAACCAGGTAAGAGAAGACTCTCGCTTTTAATATAGTATAATTTGACAAGACTTCTACGTTCATGCAGAAAGCAGGAGCTGGAGATATTCTGAACATGTGGAGGGTAACTGGAATCCCCTTTGCATTCCATGTATTAAGAGATAATTGTACCTTTCAAGAAGAATCATCTGTTTCATTTGAATACAACACATTTCTGTAATAGAATTGGGGGGGGAAACCCTCAATCTCTGTACTTAGAGAATCAATGGAAATGGTGCTGTGGAGACCCATCTTCCAGCTATTCCAGATGTAGGATGTTACCCTCCCTTCTTTTCTCAGCCTACATCTGTTCTTCCCAGCTTAGGGTTTGGCAACCCTTTTTGATCAATGCTTGTGTGAGTATTTCTTGTTTTAGTCTAAATAAGCTATGTTAGCTTAAGTAATTAAAATAACAGGGTTTTTTTTGCTAACCGATGTTGTTTTCATTGAAGTGGCACAAGTGCAGTTGGAAGTGGCCACGTGGCCTGAAACAGTTCACTCTGTGGCTTCCCGTACCACTGTCTGGAGCAGAAGTTGACCAGCATCCTCATGTGGGAAGCGCAGTGGCCCGAAGCTGATCCCCTGCTCTGCCTCTCCACTTACAAATATATCTGCCACTGCGACTCCTCAGTTCGTCAAAAGATTCCTTGCTAAATCAATTAGTACTGAGTCCTGACCTGCATCATCATTCATGCTAGGCGATGGCATCATTTAATACTCCTGCCAGAGAAATATTTCTTCGATAATTATCTGCTAATTAACAGGCGCATCAGAAAACTCATTCCACATAGATTGAGTGTTTGCAGAGTGGAACTTGTCCTGCATAAATCAGAAGAACCCTCCACCCTATTATTTCTCTTTTTAGTTAGTCCTCCATCTGCTACAAACGCATGTGTACACGTCCTGCAGTTAAGCAGGAACACCTGCCGCCTCCTCAGGAGCCTGGCTGTCAGGGCAGGAGGGTGTTACCTTTCGAACCAGACCCGTGTGTTGCGGCCAGTGTGCAAGAAGGTGTGGATTCACTCGTCTTACCCACATCACCTCCAAATCTCTCGTTGTTAAGCTGTGGGTGAAGCAGCGAAGTACTGCTCTGTGATGGAAGGATACCCTGCGATAGACATCCCGTCAGTGTGGAATGTGATTCTGCCAAATGGTCAGCTTGGGAGGGTTACTGGAAAATAAGGGATATGGTGAATATAATTCTGGAAAGTACTGATGAAAAGTGAGGGTTTTGAGTCCAGCAATCAAACAAAAATAAACATAACTCACAGAAGGTAGTGCAAATATCAGCAACAGGAGTTATTCTGAAATGGTCTTGCTATCTAAAGCACAAGCCTTAAATTCATATTTTTTTATTAATTGTATTAACTTAGTTTCAGGTTTTTTACTTTGTTAGATTTGAAGTTCTTGAAAATGGATGTACCACTAGTCTTCCTAAAGCTACCAAAAATCTTACATCTCTAAGCAGGTGATCTTCTGAGAGGAAAGGCTGACTCTCAACCGGTCAGAATCCTGTTTTTAATTGGGAATGAATTCCTAGTTCAATAATTATGATAAGCTAATTCTCGGGGAAAAAAAAGAATATCAGGTAACTTAGAGAATTGCACTGGTAATTTCTAGTTTATAGTAAAGGGCTATAATAATTAAGATCTCATCTTTCATTCACAGATACTATGTTGGAAGTCCTTCAGTCTCATCCTAGTGGCAATTGTTAGCTGTAGCCCCTAGTTCAGTGGCTTTTTACTCCTTTGTAAAGACAAAGATTAGAAAAATTCACCGTCTGTGATGAGCTGTGAGAACAGAGCCAATTAAATTTTAACTAGTGGAATCAAGGAAAAATATGGTACAGGCTAAAACTCTTCTCTCTTTCTTTAAGAAACCTAAAGTAGTTCATTTTATTTTCGCTAGAGTCTCTTCAGATTTATAGCCAGTTGCTAAGATAAGACTTTGTGTGGATGCCCTTCAATAGATGGACAATACAGTATTTCTCTGCAGCCTCAGAGGGAATCAATTCACTTTTCATCATTTCAGAATACTTCACAATATATGGACAGTGTTTGATGTGGAACAGTCACCAAAGTTTGGGAGAATTCTCTGGCACTTGTTCACAATTCATTTCTTCCTGTTATAGCCTTCCTATTATGTTTCAGAATGACCACCTTATCTACAGTAATATTTAGAAATTAAGCATAAAGTTATAAAGGTCATTAGAGTTATTGACAAAAATAATGCAGGCATGGATCAAAGAACTGTACTTTCTCCTTTCCAAGAAAATGTTTGAAAGCCATGTTATCATCTTCCTGTGGCACTGTAACGATTTTGGCAACTGTGAGGTGCTGTTCTATACTATTTATGATAGCTTATTTTTAGATAACTGTCAACAGCTTCCTCAAACAGCTGACACTGGTGATCGTTAGGACTCCAGATGCACAATTTAAGTATGCATTATGAGAGGAGACCTGCATGAGCAATATTGTTATCTGGTATTTTGAGTAATTAAGGAAATTTGCCTTAACAGGAAAGTTGGATTTGTTTTTTTAACGTAAATGTAATTACTTTTGTTATCCCATGTCTTAGGATATTGTACTGTTCTCAAACTTTCATTTTGATACAAGCAAACCCTTTCTTCCTAACTAAATGTGTATCATACTATGGATTAGCCCTGGTATTTAGTCTGCTTACTGCCAGGTATCTCCCAAGAGAACATTTATGTCATGTGTATGCTGCAGGCTGTTATTTGCTTACACAATTGAGGCTATGGATTGAGGCTTGTAATTAATTAATGTTGTTTCCTATCCATTCTGCAGTGACAAACTCCTGAAGAGCCAGGCTTTGAGTCCCCATGCCTGCGAATTCTCACCCTTCTACCTCTTCGTTCACACTTTGTCGTGTGCTGGAAACCAGCAGTGGGGTAAGCTCTTTCAGTGTTAGCTTTTTACTCTGTATTAGGAGATTTGATTTTGTGCAAAATTACCGTTGACCTCAGAAAATCCCACTGCAGCCTGCGGCTAGCTAGCCAAGGGCAGCTTCCCGAATAGTGGATACCGCTTGTGGGAATACAACAAGGAGTACAATTTTGGGGACGTTATTATTATTATTATTATTGTTATTGTTGTTGTTGTAAGCATTAGAAATGGTGAATGTGTAATGGTAAGCCTAGAATGCCTTTCAGCTTACGCTATTTTTACATTAGTAGACTGATAATGTCTTTTGCCATTTAGGTAGCGTCCTCAAAACAAGAGAGCAGAGGGGCTTTCTGCATGGGAGGGACAGTGTCCTGGTTGTCCACCAAGGTGAAGACTGTACCTTGCCAGAGCCAGGCACTGTGTAGATGAAGTTCACTTTTGCAGTAGGACAAGGTGTGTGGGTAGTCTGAGTAGTATCTGCAAGTTTTATGTGCGTGTGCTCCTTTTTGTGAGCTGAACATGGGCACCTGATGGCCAGGGCTCCAGTGCAGCTCCTGTAATTCAGTCCCCAAAATCCAGCTTTTATCTTTGGGTACATTAGATGTGTTCATGCACAGCTACTGCAACTCTGGCAAGTGACTTTCTAAAATCAAAGTGGCATACCAAAGACCTCTTACCATCTCAGAAAAACAGATTTCAAACAGTTGTTGCAGCTTGGCTTGGGGTTTACTCCTCCACTGTGTGTCCAACCTGTGGCTGGTTCAGTCTAGTTATATTAAAAATATCTCAGTTCTGGCAAAACATTTGCAGTGAATACCTGCTTGCTTCAGCTTTGTAAGTGGAATTTTTCATTCATTTTGTCTTGCAGGCTTTTTACAGGAGGTTATATCTGTTAAGATTATTTTCTCTTCTTAAGCTGTCATTGCTTTTTTCTTTCACAAGTTTCCATGGAGATTTTATTTAAATAGCTCCTGGGTCCTATTTAATTCATAAATCAGAAATCTATAAACCACACCTCTCTCTTTTTTAAGTGTACAAGGACATTTTTTGAAAGAGGATGTCATTCATTGGCTTGTCAGTCAAAGGTGTATTTGCAAACATTGGGGCTTAGGTCTGACAGAGCAGGGACTCATGATTTGAATAGATTTACTTTGTTCATAAAACAGTTGGAAGAAAAGGTGACTGACAAGAGCATACTAACCAAAATACAGTTCAGGTGATTTCAAAGCATCAGAAGTGCTTTTTTCCCCAAGCTTTTTCCATAGTTAATTTGTGTGATATATTGTGTCTTAGAAATAAAATATTTTATTTTCATCTGAGTAAATGGAATTCTTGAGCAAAAGATTTTAATATCATGAATATGGCAAACAAAATAATCTTCTGCATATTTCTAATGTTCCCAAGTTCCTTTTTTTTTTTTTTACAGAAAAAGTACTTACTAATGCTGAGAATCAACAGGAGAAATGTTTGCTAAATTAATGTATCTGTTAAACACAGGCAGAAGCCAATTTTATTAAATAATATTTGACCATTTTATTGCACTTTTGTCCATAGATATATGCAATGGTGGGTGACTACCCGATCTGTACAGGGAGGAAACTGAAGCATATATCAGATGTAGCATTGTCTGTCGGGGTCCTGTCACCCCTTGGATCACCCCCCACCAGCTGTTCCCTGCCCCAGGCACGTGTGAAGCTGCTACCTGTGTCCATTGGAGAAGGTGCAATTTATGTCAGTGAATGATGTCAATGGAGTAAAATAAGACTAAGAAAATAGTGATGGAAAGCAGAAGTTGGAAGGGTGTTGAATGGTGTATCTGTGTACCAGAGTGATGTTGTCAGTACAAAATATTGGTACAAATGCCTTGAACTACCTGGGAAAGGGGGCTACAGTGTGTCGGGGAGAAGGAATATTTGCTTTGCATATTTTGATCTCTTTTTGGCACGTGTATTTCATTCTTACAGTTTGAATATTACTGACTTTTGAATAATTGAGGAAAGAAACACTCTTTTAGTTTCTGCTTTTTTCATTGAGTAGCCCAACAGGGACCTGTTTACTTCTCTGGGCTGATGGTGTCTGTGTTCATACAAATAAGAAATAATTGGGACAGATATTCAGAGCACAAGAATCATACTGGTGTAGCTCTGAGTTCACTCAACGAAGTTAAAGCGTGGGACTCAGCGCTCTGCATTTCAAGTCTTGTAATTTCTTCCTTGGGCGGGGGCAGGGGGAGAAGGGATGCATTCCTGATGGCGTATTACTTAAATGAGTCAGGCAGATGAGCACACCTTTTTTTTTTTTCCAGATCCCACTTCCAATGCTTTCTGACACCTTATTATTTAAGACTGTATTTTAGTGTTACAGCTATTGGAAGCACTGCTGTGAATCAGCTCTACCGAGTTCAAGGTAGGGTTTAATTGTCCATTTTTGAACAGACTGGTTCACTACAGCTTCTCTGCACATCTTCCTGGACTGGAGCGGCTTGCCTGTACCAACAAAACAGGACCAGATAATTAACCTGAGGCAGCCCAGACTTTCAGCCTGCTTTCCCAGTGTCTGTTATCTGGGGCCACATGCAAAGAGGAGGGACAGGGAAGTGAAGGAGTTTGTGGCAGAGGTAAAGCTGACCTTAGCAGGAACAGCGGAATGAACAGACTTGTCTGAGCACACTCATGCATTGAGGGTTGGACACTACAGTAAACAAAAGATTGGGTCCATTTTAAACTGGTATATTCTAGTGAAAGAAGGAAATAAAGAAAAGGAGAAAGGAGATGATAAGAAATGCCTGTAATCACTCTGGTAACCTGACTCCAATGTCACACTCTCAGGGAGAAAAGACTGGCAGACAGTCCTCATGGATTGCTCTGTCTACAACAGAAAGTGCAGCCATCTCCAGGGAAAACTGGGGAATGCCAGTTGATATTTAATACAGACAGCAGACCATTAGGACTGGGTTTGGCAGCTATTCAGGAAAACCCTGAGAAATCCTGCCACCAGACTAAAACTATATTCTTGGGCAATATTGCGCCCTTTGGAGAGAAACATCCTTTCTGAGCATTGTGGGTATATCCTGAGCCACAAACACCTCTTTGAGACCACCTTAACCCTAGTATTGTTTGTCAGAGTGTACAATATCCTTCTCCAATAAGATAAAAATAAACCTTTGCATTAAGTTTTTTTCTTATTCTTCTGAGATTGGATGAGAGAGGAGAAATAAAACTGCATTTCAGTGACATTGAGATATTATTCTAAACAGTTGTGTGATGGGGAGGTAGGAAATGCCAGCTCAGTGCAGTCATTTGCTCCATCAGTTGAACAGTTGTCCCAAATGATGGCTAATCAGAGATAAAGCAGGCACCAGCAGTGCAGTTTCAGTATTGCAGCTCCAGCAGATTTGCAAGGGAAATTCAGATCGACAGGTGGTCCTTACCTTTGGCAGAAGGTCAAAAGAACATCACAACTTTCTTATCTCCCTGTTTTATCTGCCAAAGGTGGAGGGAACTGGGGAAAATATCTGAGTTTTTGTAGCATTAACCCATTATAAATACGGAAATATGCATGCAGGGACTTCCTGATGTTTCCAGGATTTTCAAGATTGCCAAATTAACCTTTGCTTGGTTTGTTTTGGTGTTGATTTGTTTTTTTTTTTTTTTTTCTTTTTCTTCACAGAGCAGAGTTGCAGTTTAGAAGCTTGTTCTCCAAAACTCCTTTGACAAAGCTGAATATCTATTAAAAAGTTATTGTGGCAGTATTTTTGACATTTTGCAGAAGGAAAAAGGGTTTTGAACTATAACTTTTTTTGATGCTCATCTTCTGTATCATTTTCCCCTTGCTCAGGTCCTACAAAAGTGCTTGTTTTACTCAGTAAGACCAGTAGTTCAGGTGAAAAGATGACTGATCAATACAACCCTCAACGTCAGACTACTCAGCAGTGTTACTGGATGCCAAGGTTAGGATTCAGATCCAGATTTTTGACACGCCTGCTTGGAAGGGTTGGGACTTGGAGCATTAAGGCAGCACATTAGCAAGGTCTTTGAATCAGGTCAGCTCAACTGTAGATTTTTCCAGTCTGAATAAATCATACTGAGCTATCTTTGGTGGTAATATCCAGATGTCATTCCTTGGTGATCTATGAGAACAGAGAAGTTTTAACCCTGCAGGCTGGGTACAGTTGCAGTCGTTAGACTTCCTGTCTTGAAGAATTTGCTGAAATTTTATGGCTAGTGACACAGCACTAGTGTGTGCTTCTTCCCAGGGGACAATCACACCTAGTCAGGTGGCTGGTGTTTTTCTGTGCTGGACACTGTCTCTGAAACAGGTTGACAGTGGGCACAGAAATCCCCAGCTGTTTGGTCTGCCACCTTCCGATATGCAGTGGGAGTTGCGTGGGTGATAAAGTGGTTGCAAGGACTCTTAAAAATAATTTAATTTAAATGTAATTGAAGTAAAAATAATTAGATTGTTCTCAGCTGATGAGCCAGAACGTTGCTTTATAGAAAATGATTTTCCGTGTTCAACGATGAGCCACATCATAACAGAACTAAGTAAAAATTATAAACATTCCCTTTCTTTTTACGACTGCAGTCCTGGCTCATTCATAGCCCTGCTGCACAGATGGACCAGGGGGACACAGAAAGTAAAGGCAATTAATTAAAAGAAGAAAAAAGAAATAGAGGGTCAGGAGAGGCGTACTGATGTGAAGGGGGGGATAATTTGTACTCTTTGTGGTGTGTAACTGTAATAAGTGTTACAGTTAAATTTGTTGTTTGAAATACGTGTCACAATGCATTACCAGACTGCACAGCCGATTCAGGCCCTGAGTTTCAGCTACAGCTGCTACAGGAAAACATGCCCTTGGAACAGAAAAGGGTTTGGGCTCCTGCTGCTTCGCCTGTGCAGGGTTACAGTCCAGGCCCATTTAATTTAGGCTGGAACTTTTAATATTTGTAGTAAGATGTCAGAGCTGGAAGCTATAATGAAGATGTACTTTGTATCTTCATTAAGATACAAAGTCATTGAGTGTAGGTAGTCAATGACTTCCCATAACCTCGCTGAAGAATTGCTAAGTTGCTTGCATTTCATTGTGGAAGGAATCTAGAACTGCACATGGGATGTGTCTGTAGACCCATACATCCCACAGAGTGAGGTCACAGCAGGGCAAGTATGATTTTGCTGTAATGATGGTGATGTCACGCTAACTGCCACCCTGTCACCCAAGATAGCAGTGCATTGCAGACCACGATCTAGGGTGGCTGTAGCTAAGCATGCATTTTTTGAGCTGAGGGTTAAAACACAGCCAGTTTAAGGCTTTTCAGAATTATTTCATTCTTGTACATGTAGAAGAATGTGGTCTTCTGTGCAGGGACAGATATTTGATGCCACACTCCGTTCCTTGCTGCTCCCAGTGCACCCCATGGAGCCAGAACCAGAGTCCTTCCTTGTCCTCTCCTTTCCCTTCTCCCCCCAGCCAGGGCTATCCCCAGGCCGGTAGGTGACAGAGCCAACCAACGGAAAAATTATTTCTGCCCCGATGCTCTGCCACCCAGCCAGGCCCTGGGACATGTGCGCTGTTGCTCTGCTCATGCAGCTAAAGCACGTTGATGCTCTTTCTCACCTCCTGCCTCCTTAACCAAGGAGGAAGGTGGCAGGCCAAGCACTTAGCAGGACTCAGAGCTGAAGTAGCGAGGCCACATCTATTTATCCGTGGTGTTACATTATGCCCTGCACAGTGTCGTTCTCTGCTTATGCTCAGGGAGACAAGAGAGGCTGTGCACCCGTGGTGGTGGGTGATGAGTGGTGCCCCAGGGTAGCAGCCGTACTTCTCTGACCTCGTTCCCTTAGCTTCTTGTCACCATCACACTGGCATTAGCCACTGAGTAAACAGACTTGGGGGTTGAACACCAATCTCTGTGTGCAGGTTGTGGTGGAGTTGGTCTTTGGAAGAACTGGCAAATCCTTTCAGGTGAAGGATAAAGACTTGTCTTCCGTCTTTCTAAATGCTGAGCATCCTCTGCTCCTGTGAATTTCAGAGGCCCAACAGCCTTATTTGTGGCTACCTCCTGTTTTGTATGAATTTCAGTCTGATTTTAAATTTCTCACCCAAATGGTATTGTTGTTTCCCTTGGGAAATTTTGAATAAAACCAGGTAACTTACATCCATTCTTTTTTGAAGAGAAATGTGACTTTCAAACTGCTGTTTAAAAAATGATAGGAAAGTTTATTGTAGATGATTGATTCTGGATGCAATTTTCTCAGCTGAAGTGAAACAATTATGTTTTTTGAGCAGATCTGTGGGTGGGGTCTGTGAGCAGACAAGATATATTTGAGTTCCAGTTTATCAAGTTGGAGTATAGCAGGTAAATCTTTGGTCCGCATCTCTCTCTCTTTTTCCCTCTTTTAAGGAAACCTAATCAAGGTAATTGTCATCTAGCAATCAGGTTTTAGGATCTTGACAGTTCTGCAATGTGGTTTCTGTCACTGCTCTGGGAAAGCAAGACTGAGGAGGAAATGGGAGCTATCATGTCATGTGGATGAGTAACTGGCTCAGACAGACCTTCCTTTGTATCAAGGCTTGAAGCCACACTGCTGTCTCATTACAGCCTGTGGCTATTGCAATAAAAAGCAGGTGCAGAAGAGAAATAGGGGAAACAGGAAAAAATGGCTGGTTTTTATATGTTAACATTAGGGTTTTTTTTTTAAAGGTAGCTATAAGTCTTGGAATATATTTGAATTCTTCAAATCTTAGTACAAAACTGACAGGATAGATTTTGTTTGCAGCATAATTTTCTCTATCAGCAATCTCAGCATGAAGCAGATTTTTAGTAGTCATTGCTGATTCTTTGTATCACTTAATCACACACAGGTAAATGTTTAGCTCTTAGGAAAATGACTCACCTCTCAGGTGTTTTTATCTAAATATTTGTGTTCTTTTAAACAAATAAAAATATACAATACCCAATTTAAACACTTGCCATGTTTTAAAACATATATTTTTTAAGAACAGTATAAAAACCAAGTACACGGTTGAACATGGAAGTACATCCACCAATTCTCCTTACTATCAGTTTGGCAAAATAAAAATCTTCGGGTGAATGGCTTTATGTGTTTAGCTTCTCATTCCATTCTTGTTTGCTCTTTGTTTTATTTAAGATCCTTTATTTCTTCGATGGGAAGAATTCAGCATAATAGCACTGGGAATTAATTACAGGTTGCAGACTGGTGCCCCTTAGATGTCTCCACAGCTTTTCAGGCACCAGAGAAGTACAAAAAATTCTTTTGCAGAATCTGTCCCGTGCTACCATGTTGGTGTGTGTTACAGCACAGAATTTCTGTTTTTCAGATAGTTGTATCAGTTGCTGTTAAGAGACTGTAATTGCACATTGACTGATACTTTTTGGAAAATGCATTTAGCAGTAGCAGCCCATGGATCTTCACAGAGAGCAATCCTAACTTCAGAGCTTTGAGTAGACTTGGGTAGTTTTGTTGTAATAGGTGACTGTTTAAAATTAAAGCCTGTAAATCTGCTTTAGATAGCTGATTACCAGGGTCATCTCCTCTATATTTCCTTAGTAACTGGATGCAGCAGGCAGCGTGGACTGAAGAGGTGGTGATAATTCTGCTGTGTTGTCCTCTATTGATAAACATAATTCGGCTTCTCATCATTGGTCCTACAAAGGATTAAAGTGTTTTCATATGCAAACTTTTCGGTAATACCGATTTTTGGAAGTGTGGCTCAACTGATGTGGGTTATTTTTCAACGGTGTCATAACCAAATTGGGAGGTTATTGCTGAGTTACCTCAAGCTGGGCAGAAATATCAGTGCATGGTTTTGACAAAGCCTCTGTTGTATTTCCATCTGTGTTTCCACCTGTGAAACAGGGGTAAGCAACGCCATCCTCTGCACCGCTGGAGGGTTGGCACTGTGCTTTGAAAACACTTAGCAGGCGTAGTAGCAATTCCTTCCCCTCTGAATGCCAGGATGTCCGGCCGCAGTATCGTTTGGCGATGGGTCTGGGCAGAGAAACCAAAGCATTTCTTAAATTCTTTGCTTTGCTCCAGTAATACATGAATAAGCCTAAAATTAATTAAATAATTATTAAAAAATGAGAATTGTCTGTGACTGTAAACTGTCTCAGCTAAGCCCATGTGAAAAAAGATGTCTCTGGTTCTAACACAGTAAACTGAGAAATCGTGAGTTCACTTGCCTTCCCCATGGAGTATTTAAAAATGTCTCATGCTGGGGTATATGGGTAAGAGAGGCAAACAGCAGCATGTTTGAAATGACTTACAGCAACCCTATTATCTCTCCTATGCTTTCTATACACTATAAAATACAAATATTGGTTTTATTTATAAAATATCATTATTTTTATGTTATGAAAACTCTGGGAAATGTGTTGAATTGCAGAAAGTTTGCCAGAGAAAAACTTGTCTTCTTATTTGTCTCTGGCACTTCTTTGAAAAGTAGTAGTAACAGAAGTTTATTGACTAAGCTGTTAGTAATATGTAGCTTGATACTAATCTATATGAAAATGCTTTCATGATCCCAGGCTGTCCTTCCCTGATATAAAAGCTTTTTAGGTACCACTTCTAAGATTTGTTTCTCCATTATATCAGTACCATCTCATTTACATGCCTAGCATTCTTGAAATAATAGAAAGATCCTGGTCAAGGAAAAGAAAATCAAAGTAAGCCCCATTTGCTTGTGCTTAAACATGTCTCACAGTCTTGAAAAAGTTATTTTTGTCTCTTGGTAGGTGTGAAAATTAGAGGTATGTTGCCAGTGGGTTAAATCATAGCATGGAGTGAAGATCACTGATTTTAATGTTTAAATATTCTCCAGTACCACTTGGGAATAGCTGCTTTAGATCAGTTATACACTGAGTGGGAAGTTTTAAGTCAACTGGTACTGCTAGAAATTCTGCCTGTCAAATTTGTCATAGTTTATTTAATTACAAGTATGAAGAAGAAACAACCTAGTAGCTTTTCACAATCTCTCCCCCCTAGGGCAGATGGGTATTAAAGCCAATTCAGTCTGTTTCCTGATTGCTTCAGGCTACAGAAAATTGTTCCCCAGGGAAGAGAAGTAAATCAGTTATGATCTTTAGTCTCTCGGAGGGAGATTAGAGCCACCACACTGGTGAAACAGCAGTAGGCTTCCTCTGTGTAACTGATTTCACCTTTAATCCTACCATTGATTGAATATTGCTGAGAACGCTGCCATGCATTTTAAGGTCAAACCGATGATGAACACCCCAGGCAAAGGAAGTTATTTACACAAAAAGGTAAAGACGAGCCTTTAGCTTTACTAGTTCAAAAAAGCAGTAAAACATCTACTTCGGAAAAAAAATTTATTCCAGTTTCCGCCATCAACCTTTCCCAAGTTTTTGTAAGGCTGCTTATCGCAGTGGTATCTGAGTATCTTCCAGGTAATATGGAAGAGTGAACTCTCTTGTGGTCTTCACTGAATCTCACTCCTCTTTCTTTTCCAGGTAAAAGTTCTCCTTGATGCGAGGCTTTTATTCTTTATCTGTTGGTGTTAGTTTCCTTTTGGTATTAAGGAGAGATAGGACAAAAAGTATTACTAAAGTTGCAAGATTAATTTTATGACACAAGTAGTCTTATACAAAAGGAAAAAAAGGTTTTCTAAAAAAAAAATGTACACCGGCTGAATTGCCTCTCTTAGTCTGTCATGTTGCTTTTCATATCACAGCATGTTTTTTCATTAAGTTCTTTTTTTAAAAAAAAAAGCAAAACAGTAAAAGAGAATTCTTCAGTCTCTGCTGGGTTGGAAAATCCCAAATTTGCCTGACAGGACACCTTTTTATAGTTGTATGCAAAATCCATGTGTATTAAAGCTGTTGAGGATTACTGCGGCAGTACTGTAGTAGGCTGTGGAAAACACAATGTCTTCATAGAGCTGCAGGTGAGGTCTGGTACAAAAATGTTTTCTGCTTATCTTGTATTGCTGCTTATAAACTGTTCTTGTTGTTGAGAGTCTCATTTGTTTTTTAGTATGGATGCACCAACCCCTGGATGGACAGTGAGGGTAATTTCTTCTGCCTTGGGTGTTCATCTAAGGCATGTAGAGCTGTTTATTTGACATCTTGCATGACACATGATTAGGTCTGAAGACCTTAGTCTGCTGGCAATCTGTAAGTCTACCTGGGAAGGATAAATTTCACATTTTTATTAATCTTTCAGAATTTGGTATACTCAGCTGTAGCATCATTTGCTTCCGGGCCTTCACACTTGAAATGGAGCGCCCTGGTTTTCCATCATAGAGGTTTTTCTCCAGAGTGAGGACTTGTCTTTAGATCCTGTAATTACATGTTCCTGTCTCCGGAATGCAGGAGATCTGATCTGTTGGGTCATCTTGGGCAAACCACAGGACTCCTGTTTCTCTTCCCAAGTGACATGTACGCTGCTCACTTGTACTGAAAGCTGTTGAGGGCAGAAAATTGGAGCCAGCTCTTAAAAGGACTTCAAAACATTGGGAATCATGCTAATGACATACTAGAGATAATATAAAACAGAGTGGGACCTAGAGAGACATGCAGGATAAATACCTGGATTGGTTGGAGAGAAATTACTGGACTCAACCAAAGCTGAGAGAACGCTGTAAATGAGAGGCAGCCTTCTTTTAAACCAGCTTTGTTATTGCTTACTGGTTGGGACAACGTCATGCTTTCTTCCCGTGGTCACAACATTTCTCAGGAGACCTTTGGCTGGCTTAGGTATCCCATCTGTCTGTACCTTAACACACGCTCCTGATTTGTTGCTCTCTACCTAGGATGTATCTCACATGATACTGCTTGATGCCAAATATCCTTTATCTGTCGGGTATGCCTGAGTCCTTTGTTGTCTCTTAATCCCACCATTGTTACTCATCACATTGTGGGAATCCTGTCAGCTACTTCTGTGTGTGGGAACATGATTGCATTTATGCCAGCACTGGTATGTGCTCAGCTTTGGCTGTGCCTCGCGGACGGCTGTCCCGATTAGGGCTTGTGCCTGAACTAGTCAGCAAGGACCAGCGACCTTACTGGCTGCGGTCACACCGCGCCGAGTCCCGGCCATGACTGCAAACTAGCAGCTGACTTGCAGGTCTGGACCTGTTTAGCACCTGCTGCCCACACTCGAGGTTTTGGGGGAAAATCTAGAGAGACGGGGACCAAATGTGTCACTGTGTCCCTCCAGAAACAGTGATCAGCAGCGTTCAGGGTCTCCCCAATACCATCAACTTTTCCGAGCGGTTACATCCCAGCCCATGGCAGCAGGTACTGCAATGCTTCTGAAACGGGATGCAGAAAGGGTTGCCATGGAGGTCAGTGTTTTTGCTGACCAGTGCAGACCAGAAACTGATCCCCGGGTTCAGGCTGACTTTCTCTTCTGCAGAGTCGAAGGGCACCCAACAAAGCTGGCGTTAACCTCGGGGGGCTCTGGGTAGCAGATAAAGCCTGGGTCTTTTCTCCCCCTCACACACTGGATTAGTTGGATTTGCCGGTTCACTTCGCCTAGTGCAAGCCTCAGGCCCCTTCCCGCTTCTCCTGCTGGGCTGAGGTTTTCGGCCAATTTCCTTGCTTGCACCCCTGGACCCCTCGAGGGACTGGGGGATGCAGGGGGAGCAGCTCCTAGTGCCCCTGGCAGGCCGCTGGGGTTTGCGCAGTGCCTCGCCAAGGAGCTCTCTGCAAAACTTTGCAGTGCTGCACCATTTTTTGTGGCATCCTCTATGGCAGGCGGGATACGCTGTTCATACCGTTGATATCGTTGATATTTCCCTGGCTCACTTCATGCTTGTTCCTATTCCCAAGCATTTCTCTGGTTCAGCCACAAGGTGCCATCAGTAGACACTTCTACACCACTATTAAATCCGCTGGAAATAGGAAAGCCGGGCAAAAGGTCCCTGACGTTATGTAGAGGGAAAGGCTAATTAACAAAAACTGTAAGCAAAAGGAGATCAAAATATAAGGCAAAACACACCGAGGAAAGGCAGCTTCAACTGCGTGCACCTTGCATGCTTTATGCTGTTGCATTGACAACCTAATCAGCTCAGATTTTTGTTTTTATTTTTAAACTGATTTTAACACTTAGTGCCCCTAATGACAATGACATCAAGCAGTGTCCGTGAAGCCGTGTGTCCTATTATGTTTGCTGCTGTGAGAGGACAAACCAGAAGGCGTGGTCCCTGCCTCCGAGCGTTTCCCATCCCATCTGGGGGAGGAAGTACATCAAGGGGAAATAATTGCAAAAAGGAGAGTGAGAATAAAAGTTATAGGGAGAGTAAATTTTCTGGAGCATCTTTGTGATTCTGAAAGAGTATTTCCTGCTGACCTTTTGTCTGCCCCCTGTCAGACGGCTATTTCACATAGGCAGATCTGGAGGGGAGATCTGACAAAGCAGGTAACAGTGAATTTACGGAACAATTCTGGAAGGAGTCACGCTTGAAGAATAGCAAACAGGAAAGAAGGCCCAGGACACACTTATAAGACCAGCAGCAGGTCTAGCGGAGACAGGTGGTGTTTACAGAGCAGTACAAGACAAGTATTTTCAAGTATGTGATGCATCTGCAGCGTGAGCAGTTGTTTTCTTATAGACTAAACTTTGCAAATCGGGGTGTAGGTCCTGGGAAAGCAGTTTATACTCACTGGGAAAGCAGAGGACGCTGAAAGATTTTCCCAGCAAGCATCATTACATTTTTGGTTTGTGGCAAGATGGGCAGTAGGGGCTGATTCCCACTAGCCTGGAAAGAAACAGCCAGGACACAAGCAGGTAACTGCGTGTGGAAGAAGTTAGGAGAATAACAACAATTTTGCAGGAGCTACAAAAGCAGAATATCAGTGCTAGAGCAATGAGGCGAATGGGAAAGCTTGGGAGGAATGTGGGGCTATGACTGGAATTGAGGCATGGATGCAGCCTTGGGTGTGAGGAACTTCTTCCTAATTGCATTTCTGACTACAATTACATTACTATGCAATACAGCGTAGTTTGTTTGCTGAGTTTCCTTTTTGGCTCCTTACAAATTGACCCATTTGCTTTACTTTGTGTGTTTTTAATTTTCCTTTGCAAAATATCTGCACTTTGGGCTCATTTGGTAAATTAATATTAGTGTTTCCGTAAGGCTGCTATCAGTGCTTATTTTACACTAGATCTTCCCTACAGGTTTTTCTTTTTCCCTCCTCCTCTCTATGACTAATAGATATCATTTCAACAGTTTGACTAACTGCCGTGTTATAGAAAAGGCAGTAATTTATACTGATGTAATGGCTGTGATAAAAATCATTTGTGTGCTGATTTTATAAATTAGGTAGGAAATGTGAGTGCCTCTGAAAAATGAAGTGCTACCACATGAATTCCAGTGTTGTTAATGCTTCATACCTTTCTGCTTCATTAAACCAATTTCACGGGGAGATGAGTTAGAGGAGGAAGCTGTGCTGCTTAAGAGACGCAACAATGGTTTATTGAAAGAAATGGGGATAAGATTAAATTAAGTGCTACTTGAGAAATATGGAAATACAAAAATATTCAAGCTTATAGATGGTGAATTCAAAAATATGATAAGTTAGCTCTTTCATACCCAAAGAACTGTCTCATCATAATTGCATAGGCTGAATTCACAGGCTACTAATTAATATTGAAGAGTTTCATAAACCACTCTTATAAATGAGTCAGAGTGCCCGAGAACTAATTTATAACTATTTCGTTTTGGAAATCAAGACAACTTAAAATGCAGCTTTCAGTACATTCCTATCTTGGCTGCTAAATCCTTTGAAATTATTTCTGCCATATATTTTTAATTTATTTATTTATTATTTCACATATTTCATTTATCAGCTGAATTTAAAGGGAGGAATAAAAAAGGCATAAGATTAAGAAGCCTTCAAGTCGGGTAAGACCCTTCTAATTTAGGATAATGATCCAGAGCAGCCTAAAATAACTTTCCTGACTGCTTTTGATCTGAATTCAGCTGCATTGAAACCTATATGTTTCAGCTATGTTTATATCAGATTTTTTTTCTGATTGAAGCTGTGGAATACATAACTCAAGAAAGAATACATTTGTGTCCACAGAATGCCTTTAAGATCAGGTAAGATCTAAAACTAAGAGGATAATTGATTTTTTTGCCACTTCCATAAAATAGCTGCAACTATTTTTTCCCTTTCCCTTCTCTCCCTTGAGGACTAGAAGTTTTCATTCTCAAACAACTAAACCCTATTTGTTCTGTGGATGGTGGAACATGTAAATACAAAGGCAGTCTTTCATTAAATAAGAGGCTTATGCATACACAAGTTTTAAAAAATGCATAGTTTCAAAGCACAACTGAGAGGCTGCCATTTTACCCCTGATTCACAATGAGAACTCTGTGTACAAGTGACCCAAGTACTGGGATTTGGTCCAGCTCTCAGATTAGCACAGAAAACACGTAGAGACATCGACATCCCCCATCCCCCTCCCACTAATGATAATAGGAGCTCAAAATGTGCTCATCGGGAATGTGTAGGATCTTATTGACAGAAGCATATGAATTGCTACCTTCTGCTTGGAGAGACCACATTTCTTCTCACGTGTGATGGGTGCATCACCTAACATTAGCACTAGTGCACCATTGACACTTGCTATCCATATGCTTTCATTTAAAATAAATCACTCTATGAAATAGGATAATGTGCCAGACAGCTTTAAGGCTGGATCTTGCCAAGTGCTCTCAATTCCCAATGAGAGGTAATCAGAGCTGAGGACACTTAGCCCTTCTCTGGATCCGTTCTAGTAGCAAGTATGTAATATTACAATGCAGCTCATTTCAATACTGGCAAGGATCTTCCTAACAAAGTGCTGGGCACCGTCCAGTCCCAGTGCTGCTGGATGACTTTAGCGGGATTTGGCACCTTATGGGATTGGTCTGTAAGATGTAATTAGCGATTCAACTCATCTGCAAGCGCAGTGCGTAGGGTTTATATCTTTCTTCCTTTCTTAAAAATCTGTTTGTTAAGGAAGGATGAAGGAAATAGAATAGGAATAAAAATGAAATTTCTGCTAGTGGAAAAATTCTGAGAGCCCAAAAAATTTGTCACCATGTATAACAAAAAGTAAAATCTTGGAATTTGGAATTTGTGAGATTTTCTAAAAATAAATATTTGCATTCGCCTCATAGAAATAACATATTTTAATGATTTCCCTGAAGAGCAAAAGGAACCTGTACATCCTTATTAGGATTTTTACTATAGATGTATCAATCTCCAAGGGAAAAGTGTGCTGTGGACTAGCCATAGTTACACAGGATCCATATGGCTTATCCTTTGAATTACTCATTCTGTGATGTTCTCCCTCCTAGCTGTACCAGGAGGTCTTCATTATACTGCAGAGATACCTGGACGTTTTCTGTGCAATTTGGTGAGTTTTCAGAGGTTTGAGAATCAAATTTCTTTCTCTGTGTAAGTTTGTGCATGCCCATTTGGCAGACAATCGTTCCTTTCTTACTCCCTGCTTCTATGTTCAGAAGGGAGCTGAGACTCGCACTGGGCTCGGTGTGAGTTACTGCCTTTGAGTGCTGTTACTGGTGGTGTTTGCACCCAGCCAGGCTGGCAGTGGTCAAACGTGCCTTTTTGCCACCACTGGGCTCCTCTTAGTAGTGGTGGGGAGCTCTGCTTGTTCCTGGGAGAACTCAGTATTTTACAGGTCTGAGTTTATTTTTAAGATTTTGATTTCTTTCTCTTTTTGACCATGCATTCTATTTTATCTTTCTCTCTCTTTTGAATTGTTTCTTTTTTTCTTTTTTTTTTTTTTTCTTTATTTGTCTCTTATCCTTTCCTTACTCTTTCACTTCCTCTTTACTTTTTCATCTCTGCTACTCTGGCTTTTATCCTGCACTGTGTCAAGTGAATGCAGCTAGTTTTGAGTTCAGGAATAGAAATGCTTGCCACTTTCCCTTTGCTCTGCTCCAGGCATGTGTAAAGCAGCAGATAAATGTTGACAGCATTTTGTCTTTGTACATGTTGGGCTTACTGCAAGCATTGAGTGCAAATTGCAGAGTAAATTCACATGCTAAGCACTGGAGAAGAATTACATCAAAGATCTGATAATGAGTAACTGAAGCTGCCCACAGTTACTGAAGCATTTAGCTTAGTGAGACACTTATAAAGGGTAAACATACCTATGAGAAAGAACTGTATAGTTTGCCTGCATGGAGTCTTGAAGTCTTCTTTTTTTTTCTATCAATATGCACTTTGAATCACTCCATTAGAAGAAAATGAAAAGTAGAGTTTGTTTTACAGCGGCCACAAGATTTTGGCACATGTTATGAGATATCTCACTCTTTTAAACCCTGACTTAGCTGTGCAAGGAAGACAGTCTCACATCCTAGCATTTTTCCTATGCCCAGTTATAGTATTACCCTGGTTGGTTTAATCTGGAAGCTTTCTAGAGCGCAAGTTCTGTATGGAATTATTGCATACCAGCCGTTGTTAGAAACTACGTACAGGTTTATGGACCAGCTTTGGTGTGGAAAGGTAATTAGTTTGTTTTAGAAACATTTTGGGGTTGCTTCTTTATTTTAGATAATTGGTATTAATTTTAGAGATTTAATGGTGGCGGGTAACTAGGTTCAGAAGTAGAGCTTTGTAAAGAAGTATGACATTTCCAGGATTTGGGGCTCTTTTAGAGTAAAAATGAGATATTTGTAAATCTTAAAGGTGTATTGACAGAGAAGAGCCATGGTAAAACTGAATAATAGCCTTCTTTTAAAGGCACACTTTGAGGAAATGAGCATGTCTTGAGTGGTACAGGTAAACACACACTGTACAAGTGTTGTAGACTATGTCTGCGTTACTATACCGGGCAGCAGAGCAGTCTCCCTGCAGTAGGCGCAGGCTTTGGCTGCACAGACTCGGTCAGTCCGCCACGAGTCTTCCTGCTTGTGCTCCCAAGTTTCTTTCCCAATGAAACCATGGCTCAGTAGGGAAGGGACTGGAGTATCCTTTATCTTGCTCTGATTGGTTCTTCTCCCTCCTTACCAATTGCTCTCAGCTCTGCCAAGTGAATGGTTTGTGCAAAGGTATAAGATCCAAAGTTCTGCTCTCTTACTTCCCCCCAGGCAGGTAGCAGCTGATTGCTTTCGTATTAATGATTTCCTATCCTTCCTTGAGACTGCGAATGCTAAGCAGGAGGGATTTGTTTGTTTTGCACACTGAAAATATGACGGTTTGGTATGTTCAGGCCATGGAAATTCTGGACACAATGTAGTGTTTGACTGGCTCACCTCTAGGTGAGTCTCATGCACATCTCTCACAGAGTTACGAAATGAAACTCTCCAGAGTGCAAAACAAAAGTTTGAATAGTTACGTGGCACTGCTCATCAGCTGGCAAAAAATCATCTGCTTATTGATGCTGGATGCTTCATGTTGTACACGGCACTTTCTGGAATGTTTTATTCACTCACTGAGCATTTTGAGCTTTGGAAGTGACTCATGAGCACAAATCCCAGTACATTTAACCTTTTTCACTTTAGATTGTGTGTTTCCAACATCAAACATTTGTTGGATTTTCCTGTCAGAATAGCAATCTCTAAATGTGTAGATTCAGTGCCAGCATCAGAACAGACTGGTAAAACATCTTCTGTTTGCTATCAGAATGGGGCAAATTCCTTTATTTTGCTATTCCCTACTGAGATGCGAGTTCAGACTTTTGAAAGCAGTGTCTAAAGTTTTATACTTTGTTTGACTTCACAGCCAAGATACTGGGCAGAAACTACAGGGCTGTTAGTGCAGGTTTTCCCCTTTAATGAAGTTGAGCAGAGCTTGTCCACGATCAGCTTTAGTTAGTCACTCACCACCCCTGCGCTTACTAGGCTGATGCTGCAGCTGGTAAAGTAGATATAATGTTTACCTCACTGAAATCTTCCCAGGTTTCAATCATTTTTAAACAATACTGACAATACTTGGTTAGCAGCAATGTCAAATAGTGTGTGGAACGTTCATAACAAGGAGCTATCGTGATATCTCTAGTAGAAAAGAAGGGAAAACATGAATATGGAAGGGGACAATGGTCGGTACCATTTGGAGGCTGTAAGATACCTCCCATTAAGTCCCACAGCCACAGGCCTGGGTTTTTCCATCCTTTCTTACTCTTGACATCAGTGTTTCTTTTATATTATTGACCTGAAAGATGTCAAGAGTGGGCAAATTAAAAATGCTCCTGTCATTACTGTGTATGATTCCAGAAAAGTGAGAGGAAAAGTTAGGCTGAAAACTCAATAGTGCAATAGGATAGTTTAACTGGTGAGTGAGCAGAACTGGCCCCAATAAATAGACCCAATTAATACCATAAAAAGCAACGCCTCTATGCAGGACTTTTTGCGAGAGTTTGTTGCTCTTTGGCTGTAGAACTGACACCTTTCAGTTTTTCTGAAGGCAGTGATCTTATTTTTCCTAAATGTGCTGTAGAAAAAAATCATGACTTGCAACAGTAATGAGTTGTCATGACTTTGTTCCTGTGTTCCCTTTCTGGTAGCACCATACGGAGAAATACTGCACTTGAATGTCATGCGGTGTATGTCTTAACAGTGTTGGGCATCTTTTTGGCATGACCGAATATGTTCTAATGCCAGGAAAACATTTGCATAGAATAATGGATCCTGGATCCTCTGTTGAAACATTCAGAAAAAGTGTTTTAAGTTACTTTTAACATCCAGCTTGTCTGTCTGTGGTGGAACTATAAATCTGCTTCCTTCCCTAAGAATTTCTAAATCAAGTTGTAGCCTATATAGTCTATTATATAGACCCTCATAAATGAGGTGCCTGCATTGGAAATAGTGCCAAAATATGACATCAGAAGGTGTTGCTGTAATTAATGTTTTTTGCTGAGAAAGAGAGGAAAGTATTCTTAGGTTTCTTCTTCCTTTTATGGATAAGAAATATAATAATATATTACCTCATGATAGCATGATTCCAATGCAAATGGCAGAGACTGGTGGCTTATTAATAGGCCTCGCCTGTAGCAAACCTCCTTTCCCCGCTTCAGTTTGAAATTGATTATTTTAATACAGAATTCCTGAATGAAAGAGGTTCTTGGCCTTTTCCTGGGCTGTTGAATAATGTATGTGGGAGAAAGCAAATAGAAGCAGAGGGTCTCAGCTGCCGGAACAATGGGCTGCGCACAGAGCTGAGGGGGCACATTAGTTTATCATTGCCTTGTCAATCCTCATAGGCTGGGAATCGTGGGATAGCCTGGAAAGAAGCAGCTGCTGAACGTGTGGTAAACTGACCGGGGCACTTTAGAGAGACGACTACATTTACACATCTGAAAACAAGATATCGATTTTTCTCTACAAAGCTGGAGAGAAATAGTCATCCTGAAAATATATCTAGATTGGGGTTTACTTGCAAAACCGCGGCGCTTTCTGGCTGTTTCGAGAGCCGGGAGCCTCCTCGTGATGGGGCTTGCAAATCTAAAAATAGTCGGCATAAACTTTGCTTTTCCTCTTAGTTGATTGACTGCCTTCCTAATCCTTTTAGTGATTCATTACAAGTAAAATGTAAATGCAAGCAAGCTGGATTTGGAAGCGTTAACAAAAATATTTTCCCTAGATTAGTAAATTTTTTTTAAAGGTAAAAATATTTTTAAAGTTACGTATTCCCTTTCTGCGGGCCAAATTGATCTTGATATCACTTGTGTGATATCCCTGATGTCACAGGCTCTGCCCTGTCTAACAGAACTAGAATTCACTTCTGAATGCCAGTTTTGGTTTATTTTTCCTCAACAGGCAGAACGTTTTCTTCATAGCTTTCAGAAGTGATAAAAATAAGAAAGTGAAACAATACTTGACGTGAACAAAGTGAGATGATTCATTATTTAAAATGATGAGAGATTTAAGGCAGAGAGATGAGCACACATTTCCAGGTATAGTGATTGCTATTTTAGTGAGAAGCTGATGTCTTGCTCTAATCCAGGTTATTAGGATGCTGTTATGTGGCTGTGATCAGAATTTATGACTATTATTTTAGCTCTCAGAAATCCTATTTATGACTCAGGATCTTCTCTGCTGGGTCCATACAAGACCATGTTTACAAAGTGAATCACAACATGTTGAGAAGTTCCAATTGAGATAACGTGCCTTGTCAGAAAGGAAATATTTTTATCTATGTAGGTCTAATTGCAGCTCCAGATTCCCCATAGGTGTAATGGGTTGGTTTGTTGTCCTTATCTGTGCAGCTTGGGTGACAGTTACAAACATGAAGACACTTAGCTTTCTTGGTTTTGTCTGTCTAAAACCAGGTATCTCAGCGCTTACTAGCAGGTGTAATCATTGCACCTTAGCATACGGTACGTAGGTCTTGCAAGGGCTACACTTTATAAAATAAACAACTTTACGTTTTGATACTGAATATAATCAACAGTAGTCAAAAGCCCCTCCAAGACCACGACAAAATGAAGGCATTAATTTGCCCGGGGTATTTTCAGACTATTACAGTGTTTTCCATTGGAATAGATGTAGGAAATTAGGCTCCTCATTCCTTTCCAGTCTGATACTGTGATGAGAATAATAGAAGGACTACAACAGAACAAAAAGATTTTTCTGTATCTTTTTAAAGCCAGGGAAAGTGTAACAACTTAAGTGTGGTTTGATTCCTAAATTAGTGAGCAAGTTATTACAAAACATAATCACTTAAAATCAGGTTTCTAAGTCTGGATCTGAGAAAATGAATAAATGCTCAGGTATTCTAATGTTCAAAGAAGCCAGAATCCTCTTGTTGATCATAATGAGAATTCAGTGATTTGAAAAGGACGGTTTTCATAGATAGCAAGTGCTCTCAATCCTCAGGTGTAAGAAATCAGGAAAGGAGGACAAGAGACTCATGGCTGAGTTGAGACCTGCTGGTCAAACTACAGGGCAAGAAGGAAATGCACAGGCAGTGGAAACAGGGACAGGTATCCTGGGAAGAGTATAGGGATGCTGTCTAGTTGCGTAGGGATGGGGTCAGGAAGGCCAAGGTGCAGTTGGAGCTGATCTAGACAACGGACACAAAGAATACTAAGAAGGGCTTCTATAGGTACGTCAGCCAGAAACGGAAGTTCAAAGAAAGTGTACCCTCATGATGAGCAAGACTGGCAAAGTGGTAACAATGGTTAAGGAGAAGGCTGAGGTACTCAGCAATTTGTTTTGCCTCAGTCTCCACTGGCAACTTCACTCCCCCACACCTCTCAAGTGGACGGACCACAAGACAGGGACTGGGGCAGCAAAGTCCCTCCCACTCTAAGGGAAGATCAGGTTCGTGACCACATACGTAAGTCTGTGGGACCTGAAGAGATGCATCCCAAAGTCCTGAGGGAATTGGATGATGTAGTTGCCAAGCCACTCTCCATGACATTTGAAAAGTCATAGCAGTCAAGTGAAGTCCCTGGTGACTGGAAAAAGGGAAAAATTGCACCCATTTTTAAAAAGGGTAGAAATGAGTACCCTGGGAACTACTGACCTGTCAGCCTCACCCCTGTGCCTGGGAAGATCATGGAACAGATAGATCCTCCTAGAAGCTATGCCAAGGCACATGGAGGACAGGGAGGTGATTCAAGACAGCCAGCATGGCTTCACCAAGGGCAAGTCCTGCCTGACCAACATAGTGGCTTTCTATGATGGAGTGACTACATCAGTGGACAAGGGAAGAGTTAAAGATGTTGTCTATCTGCACTTCTGTAAGGACGTTGACATGGTCCCCCACAACATCCTTCTCTCTGAATTGGAGAGATAGGGATTTGATGGATGGACTGTTCGGTGGATGAGGAATTGGTTGGATGGTCACATCCAGAGGGTAGTGGCCAATGGCTCAATGTCCAGATGGAGATCGGTGACAAGTGGTATCCCTCAGGGGTCCATATTAGGACCATTACTGTTCAATATCTTCATCACTGACATAGACAGTGAGATCAAGTGCACCCTCAGCAAGTTTGCAGACAACACTGAGCTGAGTGGTGCAGTAGACACACCTGAGGGACTGGATGCCATCCAGAGGGACCTGGAGAGGCTCGAGAAGTGGGCCTGTGTGAAACTCCTGAGGTTCAACAAGGCTAAGTGCAAGGTCCTGCACCTGGGTCGGGGCAACCCCCAATATCAGTACAGGCTGGGGGATGAAGGGATTGAGAGCAGCCCTGCCGAGAAGGACTTGGGGGTACTGGTGGATCAGAAGCTGGACATGAGCTGACAATGCACACTTACAGCCCAGAAGGCCAACTGTATCCTGGGCTGCATCAAAAGAAGCATGGCCAGCCGGTCGAGGGACGTGATTCTGTCCCTCCACTCTGCTCTGATGAGACCCCACCTGGAGTACTGCCTCCAGCTCTGGAGTTCTCAGTACAGGAAAGATGTGGACCCATTGGAGTGGGTCGAGAGGAGGACCACAAAGATGATCAGAGGGCTGGAGCACCTCTGCTATGAGGACAGGCTGAGAGAGTTGGGGTTGTTCAGCCTGAAGAAGAGAAGGCTCTGGGGAGACTTTACTGTGGCCTTTCAGTACTTAAAGGGAGCTTATAAGAAAGACGGGGACAGACTTTTTAGCAGGGCCTGTTACAACAGGACGAGGACAAACTAGAAGAGTGTGGATTTAGACTAGATATAAGAAAGAAATTTCTTACAATGAGGGATGGTGCAACACTGGAACAGCTTGCCCAGAGTAATGGGTCAAGGCAGATTTTGCTCTCAAAATGTGATAAAAGTTAACCTCACCAAATAAGTGCCTTCTTAGGAATTTTCAGGTTTTCCATAGAAAATCAGAGGTTTCTCAAAACACAGTAATTGTGTGATTTCCTGACATCTGTGTACTCTGGTTTAAACTGGTCATTATGAAGTGTCCTCATGAATAACCACATCTGTGAAAATGTTAGGTGAGACACTTAAAATCTGTGGTTAGAGAATCCTGACTAAGCAACAAGAAGAAAAAGGCTGAATGACATCATCACTTACTGGAACTTCAGATTGTATTTGCTTCAGAGATTTTTTTGAACAATAAAGAGCTCAAAGTTGCATTCTTTTCCCTGTGATTTCAGTGGGAATTTTGCATGGAATGAGCCAGAAAAGATTCTCTTAAACTATATCATGAAATACAGGAAGGGTATTTGTTTCTCCTCAGAGCTATACACTAAAATATTCCTAAAAAATTTAGTTGAATTAATTGCACAGGCAGCAAGTAGTAATGGGACGAGATGAAGTCTTGGCCAAAAAGATACTGTTTAAGTGTCTTCTTTCCCTGGTGAAATAAATGCTAAGAATTAATAAGCACCCTGGTGAAATAAATGCTAAGAATTTATAAGCAAAGGAAGCTTTGGTGTAGTTGTACTGAACACTTTTAAGACTAGCCACAAACTCTAGACTCATTAAAATTCATCACCTATAGAATGACACGGCTGTCAGCTCTACTCAGTTTTCATTCTGGAGGCACAGACTATCATGCCACTTGTCAATGGGATAATCTTCTAAGCAACATGTCCCAGGTTATATGTTTCTCTCCTTTCCTTAAATTCAAAGCAACAACTGCCCCAGAGGAGAATATGAAGAGGGAATACAGCCAAATATAGGCAAGGATGCTCTATCTACTTATACAACAAGAACTGTAGATCTACTAAGTACTACTAACAATAGATATATATTATTGGACTGTCTTTGAATAGCTGACTTGTTAGAGTTCTGAGAAACAGCAATATCTAGGGTGCCTGGTACCATTAGTTAGAGGATGTTTGTGACTGTTTGTTCCTATCTGTAGGAAATACTGAAATAGTCTAGTGGAAGGTGTCCCTGCCCATGGCAGTGGGGTTGAAACTAGATGGTCTTCAAGGTCCCTTCCAACTCTAACCATTCTATGAGTCTATGAAATAATTGCATTACAAAGAAAGTACTGATTACAGGGAAGTGATTTCAGGATGAGATGTTTATCATGTAAATGAAATATTTCTGAACAAAATATTTCTGGTGGTTTAAATGTTTTACATGTGTGTACTTACAGGACCACGATGATAAAAATAGCTGTCAGCAGCAGACATCAAAACACTGTTTTAGAAGACAAGTGTGATCAAGTAGTCATCCCCAAACCTTTCCAGACACAAAGCTGACAGTAGTCTGTTATAAAACTAATTCTATAAATATAGGATTATGAAAATCCAATATGTAATATAAAATTGATATAAATTGTTTTTTTCCTTTGTTTCAAATTTACAAATAAGGTCCTTTAAATAGCTTTATACTTGTCAGATTGGCTTCTACCTCTCTTACATGGCCCATCACAGAGCAGTAAGAACTAGAAGCATATGCTAATTGTTGCCAGGAATAAAGACTCCAGTCCATGTAGTATTGAACAGCACACACAGCAGCAGAAGCAGAAGAGAATAGAGAAGCAGAGACCACTGGCGGCTGTCGTTTAAATCAGCCTCCTGAATATGCTGCTCATTTTGTGTAATCCTTTGGGAGTACCTCATCCAACAGTTGCTGGGTTCTGTATCCGATTATATTAAGGTGAAATTGGAAAAACACAGGAATGTGTTGCCTGTTTCTTGAGGATAAATGTAGTTTTCACACTGAGAGACAGTTATGAGTGTTCCTTAATATGTCTGGGCACCGTGGGTTGTGACAAGAGATCATTGAACAAGTTTAATATAAAGCTTTGCTGAGCTGTGGAACTTCCCTGCTGTTGTTCATCCTTGGTGATTCAACTCTTCCAGGGGAAACTGTCATTTCTTGACACCTTTGAGTGCACTAAAGGCATTTTAGGACAAGAGAAGGCCAACACAGGAGTTTACAGCATAAAGCTCTGATCCTTTAACTCCTGTTTCTCTTTGCCTCTGCAAAAGTCCACTGAAATCACAGTGTGCAGGAGTCAATAAGCAGAACTGGGGCCTGGTGGCAGATGGCGTGCAATGAGTGAGGGGAATGTAAAGAAGGCTGTTTCACAGGAGCATGAAACCATTCCTCAGTATTATTACATGCACTATAAGTAGAGTCCATTGAATGCTCTGCAGCACTGACAGGGGAGGAATGCCCTACAGGCTCACTTGGGTCGGGCAAGGCATTACCGACTTTTCCCCACTGGCTCCTCTACCTGGCAAATGAAATGTTCTTTGACTTAACACAATCCCAGTGTGGGAAAACAGTGGAGATGAGTTACAACACTCTCAAATGATAATTGCGGAATGACTTGTAGCTGCCATCTTACTCTTCTCCTAGCTGGACAAATACTTCGTTCCTCTCCTGCCCTTCCTCACTGACCAGTGCGAAAAGCTGCTCTTTGGCGTGTCCTGATTCACTGCTGCTACAGAAGAACATCCGACATCTCCTTTCCCCTCTGCCCACTGTGAGAAGCAGGTCAGAGAACTGCATGCCTCATGCACCCCCTGGGGTTGGCCTCGGATCGCTAAGCTCCTGCAGCATCACTGGCTCACGACTGTTCCCATGCAAGAGGCTCGGCACACCAGCACCTTTCTCTATGACCAGTAATAGCATTTTCTGATTTGGGGTCTCATTTCCACTCTCCCAGTTTACAAAGCATATTGCAAAGTTAAACATCAGTCTGCCTTCACCTTCCAGCCCCAGCAATGTGCTACTGTGCTCCGAGTCCTGCCTTAGTAACAAGGACTCTATTACAAAAAGAATATCAATATTAAAGTAATTTTCTGAAAACATTTCCTTTTGTGCATGTGTGGTGTGGGGGAGAAGCAGGAAGTAATACCTGCATTTTCTTTTAGAGTAAATGTTGTTTAAATTACTCTTTCTGCAGAGCATCTAAATGCATTTCATGTTCCCCTAAAATTTCCTATTAAGATATACGTTGATATGTATTCTCCCATTTCAAAAGATTTTTGGAGTACATGAAAAGTTATAATACAGAATAGTTACAGTCCTGCTTTGTTTCCACTAATGTTATAGAAACCCTTAGATATTTTCCCAGACCAATGATCCTTCATAGAATACAGTTTTAGGAAATGTAATCTCTGTGGTTTTTTTTAGAGGACAGAAATAGTGATTACTCAGAGCTATCTCTGTAGTGTGAAAAAGTTAAATTTTAACTTCAAACAGTGAGGGAATACAGAAAGTCCTTTAATGTACTTATTTTTTCTTGCCCACAACATTTTGCACTGGCTGTAGTCTTTCATGTCAATTTTTTTTGTACACAACTGGCACAAATTAGGTGGTCTTCAAAGTGTTGGTGAAAGTGTAAGGAATGGAGCATTTGACGGGGAATCTGAGTTGAGTATCCTTTTCTTTTAGTAAAATGTTTGTCTCAAATTTGTTGCTTCTATGTCCTTGTTGCTGTGTTAATCCAGAGAAAGAGAAGACATGACATCTATTTTTGCTCCTCCTATCCATGCTACCTGTCTTTAAAGTTAGTGCTGTCCTTAATCTGGTTCCCTCTTATCTGCTAAGAGATAAAGCTCAGTGGTTTAGTTAGTTAAACGCTTCTCTTCCAGCTGGCTTATTGTGATGTATTGACTTGTTACTGTTCAGAGAAAACGTCTGAGCTAGGTGCAATACCAAAAAGCAGTCATTTGCTACCAGAGTTTCTGTTGTTTTTGTTGTTGTTAGTACAGTGCTTTTTCTTTCTATTCCAAGTCTTACATCCACCCTTGTCAAACCTGCAGAGGTGAACAGAGCAATACAGAGTGGCTGCCCACTAGGCCATGCACGTCTGATAACGCTCACAGCATGACCACCAGTAACTAGCATTGAGATGGGATGCAAACCAGCCAGGCCAGAAGTGCACAGTGACAGCTCCTGCTCACCCTCAGAAAGTAGCTAAGCTGTGATGGTAGATGCTCTATAGCTGGTTGTATGTAAGACTGTGGCTCTCCCATTTTAATGTGACACCATTTGGGAGTGATGTCCAGGACGAGAAGCAGTGATCGTAGCTTGTGATAGGTCGATCTGAGGTCATTCAGGAGCAGAGCTCCACCCCAGCTGTCTTTCATGGAGAAATGATTTCTTTCCCTTACTAGCTGTTGCAGCACGCTGGCTTTAGAAACAGAACTGTCTTCCTCTCTCTCGCAGACAGGATGAGGTGGTAAATTTGCTAGTGCTGTCCCTCTGGATTCAGGGTAGTAAATGTTTTACTTTTCCCCTGGACTGACAACAAAGCTGGTGAAATGTAATTCTAGTTTAATGTCATCTAATGGAGCAGTATCTGTATTTCTGTGGGATATCTGCAGAAGCATCTTGTTGTTACACCTGAGGGCAGTTCTTCAGACTTCATCTCAGCAAAGCATTTATCAAAAGTTCACCAGTTCTTTTCATCCAAGATCAGGTGTCTCCAGATGCAGCCGAGAAGTGACTACAGATCCTCTCTGCAGTCAGACAGGCCCACACGGACGCGGCTTCTTGACCTCATCAGTGGTGTGGAAATTAAAAAAATAAAAAACATTTTCAGCTAAACTGTAAATACCTCTGTTACATTATACATTTTTTGCTAATGATTTTCCTATATGAGTCAAGCTGAAATGAAAAGCAACTTATGCTGAAGGTAAACAAAGGTAACTTTCTGTCAAATCTCGCTCTGACACTGATGCACTATGTGCACTCAGAAATTACACTGCTTTCCTGAAACCCAGTATCGTCGCACTGGTATAGTCAGGGACCAAACATGACACTGTAAGCATTCACTACAGCTTTTCCCCTATAGGAAGGGCAAAAAAATGGTCTGATGTATGAGAGATCTTTATAGGTGCCCATACTAAAGATCATACCAGTTTATCTATTTAGATGACAGCCCCAACCAAAATAGTGTATACTGCTGCAACAGTTGTGTGTGGAAAAGGTTTCTGTATTAATTTGTCCAGTGAAAATGTATAAATGTAGTTGGCATATGTCTGATGTCATCTGTCTTCAGATCAAATCTGGACATCACTAGGGCAAGACTCATGCAGGAACATTGTCTTCCTCCATTGTCCAAATACCTTGAGAAGTTTTTAGGGTCTGTTTGACTTTGCTTAGTTTAATGTTATAATTAAAAGTGTCTTTTTTACCTCCACAGCATTAGGAAACTTGGTCCCTTCCTGGCAAATATGGATCTAAATTAAAGACTTCATCTGGATATTTGGTGCTCCTTAGACTTGGCCGTCCCTGGCTTCAGACAGCATTAATCTGGTGCTGATTCCACTCAAAGGTAAGTACCAGCTGCAGGAGAGCAGGACATTCAAGACAGCTCTTTCATATTTTTTACTGCACAGTCCAGGGACTGCACAACTGTTTCAGATGTCCATGGAGAGATCCAGCATCCTGCCTTGGCTCCTCCGCATTGGTTCTGCTCTGCTATATGTTGCAGTATGGTCAATGGGGGAAGCCCAGTCATGACTCGAACCTAAAGGGATCTGCTCTGACCTAGAAGAGTATTAATATATCTTAACTTTTTATGGTCAAAAAATATAGTCTAATATGGAAGTATAAGAGGAAATCTACAGGCTAAAGTCAGTCCCCAGTCTTCCATGGGGCAAGGAATTTGTACATTGATAAGGCAGAGGAAATCCCATAAATACAGATGTTTCATCTTGCTTATTGTTTCATTAATTCCTTAACTATGGAAAGAAAATTCCTAGCCATTTTGTTAGAGGTTACTTCCTATTTCCCCAGTTAACCTTCAGCTTGCCTAAAATGCTAACATTTTCAATTTAATCCGTGAAATATACACAAAGCGAAAATATTCAATAAATGGAAAAAGAGAGTTTAAAGCTTATTTGGGGAAGCTTCTGTGTAAGCTCATCTTACGGAGGATCTTTGAGCAGAAGAGCAAGTCTTTATCTCTAGTCTCTTTACATTTTTTAAACTCACAGCCTAAAGCATATTTTCTTTTCCCAACGCTGCTAGAATTCAAGGTGCATCTTTAATTGGTTTAATGGAGCCACAAGGCATTACATTAGACAGCTTTTTCCTAGTTCACAGAGGTCATATTGACATGTAACTCGTGGTATTTCCTTGTTTTCAAGATAAGATAAAACAAAGGGGAAGTGTTCAGTTCCAGGTGAGTGGGAGAGGGCACAAGAAATGGGGAGAAGATAAGAGTGTTTGATGCAGGTGGGAATTTATCACGCAGTGTCTTTTTGCACTCAGGCTGCAACTGCGTAGGAGTCTGCCTGCTTACAGCATCTCAGTCTTCCTATTCCTACTTCAAGAATGCAAGCAAAGAAGAGAGTGATATAGTGGAGTAATGAACAGTTGAATCAATCAATGTCTCCTTTCACGTCATAAGGCTATAGGAGGTTTTACTAATACAGGTGACATGATGCTGGGGTGAGTCCCAGTCACCTCTCATGTTAGAATAGCAGAATAAATGCAAGTAAAAGCTACTAGTGGCTGGTTTTCAATCTCCTTCTCCTAGCAGAGCCAAATAAATTCTGCAGTTGTAAAAAATGGGATTGAATTTTAATAACTAAATGCAACATTTTTTCAGCAAATAGATTTATAAATCTTCTCCTCTCTTCAGTGAAGTGTCATATGCTCCTGGGCTCTTCTACACCAGTGCACACGGCAACCTTGACTAGCAGTGATAGCCTGATAGTCCATCAGTATTTACTACTGTCCCAGCTGAGTGCAGCTAATCAATAGTGCAAGGTTCATAAGATTCTCTTGTTCCAGTTTCCCCCTTCCCACTGGGAACAATTGTTCTTGAGCCTTTTGTGCAGCTCATATAGAGGTGAAAACATTCTGTCAGTCTTTTGCTTAGGATTTTTTAGCCAACTCACGGCTGTAAGGGACAAACTGGAGTTCATGGTCAATAGCATTCACACTAAAGATGGTTCTTAGAGTGGTTTCTAGTGGCTAGCTATCTTGAATGTGAGCATTATTTTTTCTTCCAGACTCAGGGTCTAATCTTCAGCTAGTGTCATGGATTTGAAGGTCAACAGGGTTGATTGTGGTCATCTAACTTAACTTCCTGAATAAACTGAGCAGTGGGACTCCCCTATGAATTGTTGCTGCAAGGTCAGTACTTGTGCTTCAACTAGAATATCATCTTTACAGAACCATCCATGCAGAGTAAAGAAAAAAAAATTACAGATTCTCTGCACTTACTCTGTTCTTCTACCAGCTCAACTTTGGAGTGAAATCTGAACTTTGCAGTTAATGAGAATTTATCAAGTTTCAAAATCCAGTGACTGCATCTTGTATCTAAAATACAGCAGCATCAGCAGTCAGATTTCTCTTCCTTTTGTACTGTGTAGGGGCTATGATCGAGTCAGATGGTCTTTTTTGAAAGGAGCTAAATAGATTGAGCTCTTGGGAGTCTTCCACTGCAAAGCATGTTTTCCTGCCTTTTACTCATTCATGTGCCTCTTCTCTGGACTCTTGGATTCTCCAGTATCATTTTTTAATTGTAAATGCCAGAACTGTGCATAGCTTTCAGGAACAGTAGTACCAATGCCAGGTAAAAAGGTAATATAACCTGCTGCTCCTTGAGATTCTGCTGCTTGTATACCCCAAGTTTACATTGGCCCACTTAGTTACTTTATTGCACAGGAGATTAATTTTCAGCCCCAACCCCACAGATTTTTTTCAAAGTCGACGGTCCCCCAGCTAGATTCCTCAGCTTGTTATTGTGGCCTGCAGACTTCATTTCCAGGTTTGTGATTCTATATTTGGCTCTACTGAAATGTGTATTTGCTCATTGTGCATAATTTACCAAACCATCCAACTTACTTTGTATTATCGGTATGTCTTCTTTAGTTAACATTCCTCCAGTCTGTATTTTTTATCAGTAATGTTTTTATATTCTTTTTTCCCCAAATGATTGATAGAAATGTTAAGTAGCAGAGAACAGACCCTCGAAACACCTGTTATTTAACCAGCTTTTAATCAATTTGATGTACGTAATCTTAAGTTCTTATTGGTCTCATTAGAAATCAAGATGTCACTCATAAAACATCATAGACATACAAACACTTTGATTCAACCACCAGCACAGAAACTTTTCATTTTGAGTTAGTCTGACAGCATAAGTTGTAAACCAATGCTGATTAGCTTTGGGCTGATGCTTTCCTCGTTACTACTGTCTGTCTTTAGTAGGTGTTGTGTTGTTTAACTCTCCTGGGGAGTTGGCTCTTGGCAAGTGAGAGGTCCAGCCTCCCAAAGTTGACAGAAAGGTCCGAAGTGGGAGATGGATGGTGTCCATAGGTCACCATGAGCTCTAAGGTAAAGTGCAGCTCCTTTGTTGCTGCTGCAGTATTTCTTCCTTGTTTGTTTGGACACCACATTTAATATTGCCACACATAGCTAATGAAATTCTCAAAATAATATCATTACAACCTGTCCCATTTTCTTTACTCACGGATTATTTTTAAGTAGGTAAAATAGCTAAAATGAAGATTGTACAGATAAACAGTGTGATTTTTTTGAGATCTAATCATCATGTAATGCACGAAAATAATGTTACATTATGATATGGTAATAGCTAATGTTGAAACATGTTACTGTCTGCAGGTAAAACACCTGTATTACTTTAATGCAGCACAATTATTTCTGTGTTGCTAGATTATGTTTAAGTAGATATCTGGACTAACTTTTGTTAAAAATAGCAGAAATCTGTGATGAATAATACTATGTGATATTGCTTTGTGTGTCTCTTTTCCTGCATAAAATAAGTAGTAAATTACTCTTGAAATTTCATGAAAAATGTTTCTCCTCAAAAATATATCTCAGAGCATCTCTGTCATCACTGAGTTTAAATAGAAGGGGGAAATAACCATAGGTGGCAATTAATGTGACCTCCCACCAAATTTTTCATCATCCAATTCATATTTTACTAAAATATCTCATTTAGGCACAAAGAATGCTATGGTAAAACCATGATGACTTGTAAATTGTTACTCTGTGAACCGTCTACTGTTGTTTCAGTTATAGTGCCTCAATATTTGCAGATGCAAAAGACCATTGCTGCTAATTCTTCAATGTAGAGATGCGATGTATGACCTGTACACATGGTTTTGCAAATTGGGAGGCTGGATAAATGGTACAAAGAAATGATCTGTCCTATTTATTCCACATGAATCTTGAGCAAAATACTCTAATTTTATAAAAAAATAAGTATTTTACTGAAAACAATTTTTATAAGGGGTATTAGGCCACTGTCTGGTACGTTAATACCAAGTCAAAACCTCACCAGCGTACTCTTCAGACCTTTTACTAAATCAGTTCACTTTCTGAAAGGCCGTGCTGCTTCTTTACACCTTTAAGTCAATGGTCACCCTCTATCATATCACCGTGATGGACGCTGCTAGTGGAATTTGACTCCGAGCATTAAGGGTTAAGCTTTTTGAAAAGTGCATTGTTTTAAGTTTCCCAGAGGGTGAGTCATCTTGTAGTGCATTGCATCGAGGTGCATCAGTCATGTAGCTTTATGTCTTGGAGTCATAATGTCACCTAATCAGATGTGACTGACACTATTTGACATGACAAGTCACCCAGGAAAGTGCAAGAAAACAAAAAACATGTTTTTCTGAAAATTCTGGTTAAAGCTGCTGTCCTTTCCCATGTTTTGTTTTACATTGCGCTGCGGAACATATGTCTTATAATGGGTAGGGGGAGGGAAAATACATGAAAAGATTTTCTGATGTAGAAAAAATACAAGCTATTGTCATCTGGGCACGGTAAAACTTACATAAAAAGTGTTTCTGCAGTCTTTTCACAGTGAAAGCCTTTGGGAACAGTATTTCTCTTTGGATTTGAGAAGTTGAAGAAGCACAAGATGCTTCACACAAAGCACAAGTGCTTTTGTAATGTAGGGACAAACACACATGCACACGCATGCACAAGGGCTTTTGACAAGATCCACAAAAGAAATTAGACACCTATGTAACCTTATATGGCAGTGCATCATATGTGCTGAAGATTTCTTCTACCTGAAAGTACTCACACAAGACAGTTCTGGCAGAAGAATACTGAAAAATTTAAAACCAGGAGTTTCATAGACCGAATGAAAAAGTCTCCTCTTACAGTAGAGTTGTTCTCTTTACTTGTGGTTCAGTACCATGTTCAGGATAAGATACACAAAATATTCTCAGGGCTTCTAATGTTATTCTCAGGATGAAATGCAGCCTTCTTCCACTGCTTCTTTGCCTGAGCATTTATGCACACAGACTGATGCACAGAAAATACTGTAAATCCTTGTACATGTGCTTATACTAAGTGTGCTTTTCAGTTCTCCTGAAGTGCTGCATAATTGGAAATATCCAACAAGTTTATTCCAAGATGAGTTCAGCTACAGCTTGTTTTTGCAGTCGTGGGGCTTTTTTATGATATTTGATAGCTTGCTTTAAAAACTGATTTATAATGGTTATGTAGTTTGACATTATGACAGTCCTCTAAGACAAATGCTTGAAAGGGATCTATAATAATTCAAACACCATAAGATATAATAGTAAAAATTATCTGAAGAGTTCAGGCAGGTTGGCTCTTGATTATTTTAATGCATATGCTAGTAAATAAGAAAAAAATGAGGAGTCTTACAGTAGAAATTTTCAGGTCCTAAGAAACTGATCTCATAATTAAGTGCTCAGGTTCTAGTGTCTGTTTCTCTATTTAGCCATCTTATTCCTTGTAGCCTTTTCCCAACACCTCGTTCTTTCTCAGTGTAGGTAAGCAGGCAACAACTTATAGGTAGGAAAACATAAAGGTATAATTATAGGTATAAGTTCAGGTTTCTACAGCCAGGCAATGAGAAATCAGCATTCAAAACATGAAGTTGTTTGCTTTTTTGTTGCACAACTGTGGAATTAGAAGCTTACTTGTAAGTCCCTGAGTTGATGCTTTGTGCCGTGCAACAGTAAGATTCATGCTGTCGTAAAGCAGCAGCTCAAGAAGCAAGAAACTGAGCCTAGCTAAGGTATCAGCTTTCAAGGAGCTGGCTTTTATTTTGCTTCTGCAGTATTTATCCCCTAAGCCTCCTGTCAAGCATAGGAAGAGAAGTGGCTGTTTAAAATTAGAGCAGTACACATGTTAACAAGCAACTGTACATCCACTGCCAGCAGCATGGGAACATACTAGAAAATAACAGTCTTTTAACAGTCTTTTATAACAGTCTTTTAAGATCGCTTTAGTAGCACTGGAAGTTGTTGATGTCTGAGAACTTCGGGTTTCATGTTTTCCAGGCAAGACTTCAGCTGCCCGCACACAGACACATTTCCTAGCTCCATACCTGGCGTGGAAGTGACCTGCCGGCTAGCTGGGCAAACAGGGAATAAGGAACACTGGCAGCTGCCTGCTTTGCCAATGGATTGTCTCCAAACACCCCTATTTTTTGGACAGGCAGCGGCACAGAGCATTCTGGTTTAGAGGAGTTTCTGTGATGTGGACTTTGTTCCCGTATAGAATGAAAACCTGGAAACCTCCAGTTTCCCATAAATAGAAGTTTTTATTTTCAGCTGAGCATAAATGAGGGGTTTGAGTCTGTGACATGCCCTGTCTGTGATCGGAGGCCTGGCAAGGGAGAGCTTGGCCCAGGTAGGGCCAGCGCTCCTTAGTTTTGGGACGGTTTTGCTTTCACTGAGGGAGAGGAGAACATCACCTGTTCTTTCTCCCTGCACTGCCCGGCTGTGTTTGGAGAGCTCCGCACCCATTCCCATGGCGGGAGGCCCCTTCCCAGCTCACAGGGTTGCCTGGTCCTCAGGAAGACCCTCAGCAGCCTCATCTTCCCCCAGGGACTGGAAACCTGAGACTGTGAGCCTGCAGCTCCCAACGGGAAGAATCACTTTAGCCTGGAATGGTAACCTGGCCAGTCACGTTTCCCTTGGGGTCTCTTAGAAGATATTATTTCAAACCTGTGATCGCCTTCTCAGAGCCTCAGTACGGAGTGTCAGCAACGTCCCGTCTGACCCTCTTTGTTTCCATGCATCCTCAAAGAAAGTTAGTCGCCACTCTAATCTTTCTTTTCTCCTTTTCTCTTTCCCCCTTTCCCCTCTTTTAACCTCACAGCAGTTCCGTGTCCAGATGAATCTATGCATTCTTGGGCTAAATTTGTTATTGCTGGCATTCTATAAACCCCACTCCTCCAAAAAACATGGGTTGTTGTAGGTTGTTAAATATAAATGCATTACACTTCCCAACTGATTATGAAGTGTCAGTTTTGCATGTTTAAAATCTCCTTTCTGGAGTTATCCAAGTCCATTGAAATAGAAAACGTACAAATAAAGCACTGTCAGGTGGAAGTAAAAGAGATTATAAAGAGGACAGTTAAAACCCATGAGTGAGAACGAATCTGTTTTCCTTTTGTTTAAATCACATGGAGATTAAGACTTTATTTTAGACAAGTCCTTGACCACTCCTAAGAAGCACTGTGGTATCAAAAGAAGTCTTTCCGAAGTGCTAAGGTTACATTGCCTGTTACTGTGACAAGAGGTTGCAGAAAACAATAAGGCTAAACTTCATGTTGCTTTTCAGTTTCCTTAAAATTCTCTTTTTCATGTGTGATATGTTGATTACTATCCGGATGAACAAAGTTATCTTGCAGAAGTACTTCTGAATAGTTGAATCCCAGCTTAATAGACTGAAGCAGCAACGTTAATTATTTTGAAAAGTATGCAAATTGAATTATTTTTATTCTCAAAAAAATAATAGACCTTTCTGAATTAATGTGTGTATGTCCCTATTTTCAGAGTGGATTGTTTAATTCCTGTTTACAAGTGTTTGGCTTTTGTTACTACAGTTTGCTGTAAGTTCCCCCCCTGCCTTTTTTTTTTTTCTCTCTTTCTCCCATTAGAAAGCCATGCTGCAACCTATTTGTTTAAACAATAATGTTTTCTCTCAATAACTCATCAGACGAGCTATTGGCTTCATAATCTTTACTTAAAAACAAAAATATCTGCATGGGTGCACAGCATTTGGCTAATTAATTTCTGATAATTTGCAATGTTAACAGCCAGCTGCCAGGGGCTTGTGTGACTGTTAATCTGTGGAAGAAGCCATGGTGAAATGATTGGAGATCTGCTCCTGCTGGTTGCCAGATAAATTCTTCTTATGACAATGTCACTAGGTTAATTAATTCAATTAATGACTCCCAGTGCAATGTTTTTCTTTGTCTCTTTCATTTGCCACAGGCTGCTGAACAGGTACTCCTATGGATGTATTCTGAAGTTATGTCACAGATAAGGAATAATGTACTGTTTTCATGTCTAGTTCTGAAGTGTCTTAATTTTTAATGAAGTTTGGTAGCTGTTAATTCCATTAGAAATTAGTTTATTTTCTGTCTTTCTTAAACATAGGCAAGCAAATATCCATCATTTTATTATTTGCAGAAACAGTCATGATTTTAGGTAACTTTAATGTTAGAACTTTTTTACATTCCCTTAAAGAAAGAAACTCAGTGTGGAACTTTGCTCTTCAGATGCCATGAACTGGATGTTCACTTTCATCCTAGGAAGGAAGAGCTGCCAGGCCGGATCAGACCTCAGGTGTAGCTAGCTTATCATCCTAGCTCCGATAATAGCAAGTGTTATCTGTTTCAATGTTCAAGAAACAGAAGAATGCATCTTAAGTCTAGCTGATTTTTTTATTAAGGAAAAAGTGAAGGAAAAAATAATTCCAAAAGGGACATGTGGAAAGAATCTTAAAGATGCCTATGAGACTCTCGAGTCCTCTGTCTTGAATGCCATCTCATTTTTCTGAGCAGAACTAGGAGAATTTGGAGACAGTGCTTTAAAAAGCGTAGCCCTCACTTTTTAGATTAGCTCATATAAAAATATAAATAAAGCACAGGGCAAACAATGAAGTGGGAATGAAAGTCAATTTTTCCTCTTGATCCTCAGCTAAGGAGCAAACCAGGGGCAGAGCATCATGACAGTCATCCAGATTATGCTCTCTCTTGATCTGGTTTCGCACCACTACCCCTGAGACTTCCGGGTCAATCTGGATTAACATTATACATTGATATTTGTCCTGAGGTCACCCTATGGCCCTCTGTATTCACTCTACTGTGTTTCCCATTCGTAGTTTCAATTTCATTCTTTCTCTTGAATGTGAACTGAAAACATGCTTGAATGTGAATTCCAGGTTTGGAAATGAACTGAAGCAAGTTGTAAATCCCACTGACACTGAAGTTCTGCCCTGGTAGCTGTTCTGGGTTAGCCCCCATTTTGTATGTGAATAAATCAGATTTAGAATAATTTTAGTCATCTGGATAACCGATTTAAACGCAGTCAGGACTCTAAAAGGCTTCCAATGAGAGCTGAATCTTGCCCTGGGGCATTGCAGCAACCTAATAAATCTAGAGGAAAAATGTAGTGAGGAACAACTTGAGCTATTGCCAGGAGATTCAATGTGGCTATTAGCATCACTCAAAGACCTGAGGAACAGGTGACAGCTGATGTTACCAGTGCAGTGAAAGTGTGCACGTGGAAAGTTGCCTCCCTCGGAAGTATTAGTGGGAGCTGCATGCTCCATTTGCTCTGCATAGGAATATCTGGCATTTTTTACTGTACTTTCAAAGACTGTCAACTGACTTCACAGTAGCTCACTCGCCTGTGCCACGTTAGCCTTGCTCAGTTGTGGATGTCAGCCTCCTCTTCACAGATGAGCCAAGAGTAAGGTCTTCACTGTGTGGTTTGTGAGATGTCTACTCTTCTTAAACCAGATGCACGCACTCGAACAGCCCGTTGAGGGAGGGAAGGGGGATGCCGCAAGTTCACTGCTGAGCTCTGTGCAGCGCTGTGCCTTAACAAAGCCTGCCGTGAAGTTTATGGCATCTTTTGACACTTGTTATCTAATGAAAAGACTATTATCCCCCCTAAGGGGGAAATCACCATGTGCTTTTCTTTAAATTCAATCCAAACATATACTTTTTAAATAGAAACACGCTGGTGTTTCACGTCAGGGTCCTTTAGCGTAAGCAGCTGCCCAGGCAAGCCATACGCAAGAAGCATAATTTGAGCTGTCATTTCCCTGCAGTAAATGCTTTCCTTTGTCTCTAGGACCTGAGTGATAGAAATCAGGATATGTAAATGTGGGCAATGGATCTTAATTATGAGCAGCAGGTGTCTGTGCAAGAGTGCTCAGGTGAGGGGGGGTAGTACAGCTACTGTGACTTGCTTGTTGTCGGTGTACAAAGGGAGGGCTACAAAGCTCCAATTAATTATCCACGTTAATGAGCTCCGCGACCCAAGTGAAAGGAGAATGCCTTGTCTGCTGCTGCAGTTTAGTCTTCTCAGCAGACAGTGGTTTAAAAAACAGTTATGCAGCCAAGCTTCTGTAGAGTGCCAACAGTCAGCAGTAAGGATTAAATTACCATGATAAACCCTGAGAAATCAATTTGTGGGAGTATAGACTATGATGAATAATCCTGCTGGAGAAATCAGTTGTCTGAGGAACATTTCCTCAAGATGTCCTGACCAGAGGAGCATCTTCCCAGTGTGTTTGTAAATGTGACTGTCTTTGGGGAGACAACACTGGTTACCTTTTACTGATTTAGGTAGGTAATAATTATTAGATAACTATTATTACATATTAATAGGTAATTATTATGTTGTTGGTTTTTTTTGTCAGCACACCACTAATCACACTGAAAACATTAAGGTCGTGAGCTGGGGGACATAATTCATATCTACTGTAACACGTAGCCTACTGTTGGACTGTAGCGTCTCTGTCTTGTGTCTGGACAGGCACAGGTAAGGGAAGACAGACAGGAATGGTCCCTCCTGACCAGGTGCAGTCCACACTTTCTTCAGTCTGACCCCTAATCTAAGTGGGTAATTCAGCGTCTATGCCCATTCACCCATGGCTTTTCTACCAAGGGTGTTAATATTGTACCGTTTATTGAAAAATGAAGCATTATCGAACTTTTTTGCTGAAGTTACAGGTCTACTTTGTAAGCAAATGCATAAAGGTGAAGTTAGATGTTGTGGTTCGAGCTGATTTAAGGTCTTGCTGTGGTGTGAAAGAGTGGGTCTCTGTCCCTGGTTGTGTGATCCTGCCCTTGTGCTGGCGTTGATGTACATGAGGCTCTGTACTGGGCTGGTTCAACTTGCTGACCAACAGAAAGATAACCCAGAAAAAATAGCAGATATCTGACATCTTCCTTCCTTATCCCTTGGTGTTAGATCATCCCTTTTTCCCCCACCAGAGATACCATAATTCTCTTTTAAGAGGGGCAGTTTAAGTAGTAATAGACAGGAGCCCCCCCACGTGGACAGTAGGGACCAGTCTGTCACCTGGACAGTATACTTTAATCGGGTGATTTTTCCCTTACAGCTTGCTTCCTGTTCCCTGCACTGATGGGTTGAGATCTTGGGACATTCCTAGGATAACCCAGTTTTGTTACTATTTAACTTCTGGCCTGGAGGGGATTGCTGTTTTCGGCCCTTCAGTCAGTCCTTTTCCTAACTAGTTGTTGAGGGTTTTTTTTTCTTCTCTTTGCCCCCTCCAACTGTGGCAATATCTAAGCAGACATATGGGCCCTCATTATGCATTGTCCTACACCTTGTGTGGCCACTGAGGTTGGTGCAAAGTGGGTGTTAAACAGCATCATTCTTATGTGGCAGTGTTTTACACCCCCTTGGTAAATGATTACGTGAGGTCCAGAGAAATAAACTGTCAGCCCCAATATACCACAGTGCAGTTTTGCTACAAATTTGGGGTACTGCAGTTTGAAGAAACCAAAGCCTTTCATCCTTTGAAAAACAAAATCAAAACTAAAAGAAACAAAATCTCTAAGAACTGTAATTTTGTGAAGGGAGGGCATTTGGCCAGGTTGTAGCAGAATAACTTAATGGCTGACCTCACATGTCAAACAGTATATATAGACAAATAATTATTGAACAAAATGCTTTGCTTCTTTAACTCTACTGCTTCTTGCAAAGTAATAGTCCCCGATTTGTTTTCAGTAGAAAACTTGGGGATATGGGTGCAAGTTTAAACTTGTAACATCCTATGCATTTGTAAATCTTTCTGCAACCAGAAATATTTCTGAGTAAGAGCTGAAGCATCTCTACTTGTGTAGAGGAAATGTTGTTACACAGTGTGGGCCAAACCAGTCAAGCCACTTTAAACAGGATAAATGAACTAAGGCTTCAAGGTAGGATCAGCTGTTTATTTACATCCATTGTCTCCTTGTTTCCCACACAAATATATTCTGTGTTTAAAATTTATAAAGCTGGGCAAGCCCTTCTCACGCTGTTCTCAGTAAAATATTGCTCACCGCATCTCTCTGAGGGGCTACTGACAAATAGGCTCTTGTTGTCTAACTTTCTCTCTGCTGAGGTTAATGATTAAGTGGTTCAGAAGGTTAATTCCTGGAGATAGTGTTGTCTTTGGCCTGAACAGATGTTGGTAGTGCTTTAATGTGGTTATCAAACTCTGCTGCCCTTCATTCTTTGCTCTGTGCAGTCCTGGGTATTGTTCACCAATGCATTCCAGGCCCACTCTATGGAGATCCAGCAGAGCTGAACATACCATTGCATTACCGCTGCAGAGCATCGGCTTTCCTGAGGTCACACTGGATAATGCCAATATACAGCACATAAACTGATAACGGCAGTCTTGATCTTTAAAAGATTTGTAAATATTTGTATATGCATAAAGATACAGAATACCTTTTGAGGCTTTTATTGAATGATCTGCAAAGCCACTCACAGTCTTTACATTGTCAAATCTCTCAATAGTCCCTATAGAGCAGCACATCACTGTGTAAACCCTGCCCCTCCTCCCCTCAGCACCTTATATCTTGTGAGATGATATGAATCTCAAGGGTGTCTGAAGTAATCTGTTGTGTAATCAGTGCCTCTGACAGCCTGTTGAAGCACTGGGGGTTGGACCAATACTTACAGCGCTTAAAGCTATGCCATTATCGGAGCTGCTGGATATGTGCAGATTCCCGCATCCACTGTGTCATAACCACCCATCTTGCGTTAGGTGGTAGGAAGAGCGGTGTTGGGAATGCATTTAGCAGGCAGCCTTGCAAACACCTCCTGCCCTCTTCCTACACACTGTTCTAGGCCTGCCAGCAGAAAAGCTATCAGAGTTAAAAGCATCTAACCTCACTCTGTCTGGATACGAAAATCTCACCATTTTAATTATTGCATTCATTTTCTTATTATGTGTTTTTTAGCATCACTAGCTCACAAATTGTACCCAGATTCAATACAGTATATAGCACTTTTTGTTTTAATTTGGGGAAGAGTTACTGTTAACTTGTAAGAGTTAACTGGCTTACAAAATCAGGGCATTTTCCAAAAACCTCATGTTTCTATAATGTGGGGATTTTTTTAGAAGCAATTCACAGTTGCAAAGAGAAGCTAGGTTCTGTGACCAAAACACACCGTGGTATTTTAAATAATAGGATGCCCCCTCCCCCCCCCGCGCCAAAAAAATACAAAATTTATAATTTCTATGAGCAGTCCTTGAAAGAATTAATTTTAAGCCAGTCTTGTGGTGGAATTAATTATATTTGAATGTCAATACTGACAATGCCAGAAGTGAATCATCATCTTGGACTTTACCTGTTCGTTATTATTTATGAAACTGTAAATGGAGAGGATTTTTTTCTTTTTGCTATTCTTTCATTATGAGTTGAGGTTAAACTTGAAGCCGATGATACCTGTGTCCCTGCTGAGCAGTGCTACGTGAGAAGCTCTGCCCTTGAGACGTTGTGCACTTGCGACTTCCCGATGGTCACCAATGCTGAGTGGCACCGTGACCTGGTTTTAGGTTCCCTGGTGCAGTCTGTAGTTTTAAACCTACTGGAAAACATTGGTGTCATTGCACCTGATCACAGCCAATGTCTTATGACCACAACCTTTACCACAAATGCCATACCTGGATATAACTGGTCCTCATCCTGACAGATTTCAAACACAATTGTGCCCAGTGGCTGTTCTGGATAAGGCTCCTCTCCTTCAGTGCCTCAACTGAAGCTGTGCCATGGGGCAGAAAGGAATGAAAGCTCCCAGGGCCGGAAAAGGAGAAAGAACGAATTATCACAGTAATGAGGGTTCTTCTCTGGGGACAGGGTGCTAAGTCCATGTGCCTTGTGACTATTCACAAGCAGTTAATTTGGTTTTGTGTCAGATTGTCTTGCAGCTGAAGTAGTCTTTGCTCCCCCTTATTTTTACCCATGGTGTCTCTTTAAACAACAATTTGTACCCCAGTTCAGTTGTAATCTGCAGGACGTTCTTTTACTCTCCTTGCATAGAGCTATATTTTATTTCTTTGTGCTGGTTTAGGTCTTTGTTAAAGAGAACTGGGCATGGTTATATCTGCTGCGGTCGCGGTGGTGTCAGTCCCTCCCTACAGCCAGCAAACCCCCATCCCCAACTGGGTCCTGGGCTCATCTTCACCTTTTTTTTTGCAGCTGCATCACTTCAGTCGATCTTTGTTGGCCTGTGATTGATTGGAAACTCCCTCCCATCCTGTCTTTCCCTTTCTCTGTCACTTCCAACTGATGAACTTGCCATCTCTGCTTTTGCTCCTTACTTAAGAATCTTTATATTTGCTGTTGGTGCTATGGAAGACACAGCTCAGATTTAAAGGCCTGGAATGCCAAGGGCTGGAGGGCATTTGCAGTTCTAAGGAGTTTCCAGTCTCAGGCATAAGCCAGAGTGAGCATAAAGCAGAAAGGGTAAGACTGGTTAAGTCAGTCAGTTAGGCTTCACTGGGCAAAATCTTTCCAAAGCTCTCCTCGTCTTCACCCTGCTGAAGTTGGAGGTGTGATTCCCGTGGATTTCCACAACAACATAGTTAAAACAACACTTTTAAAAGCTTCTTTCCCTGTTGATAACTTATAATTAGCCAACAATCTTGGTCAGGCTAAAGCTCTCTATACTGCTTGTATATGTATTCAAACCAGGGACTTGCACGTATACATTTGATTTGATATGAAATTCCTAGTGATTTTTATCAAATCCTGCATGAATATCCCCCAAATATTTCTCTACAGAGACATACATACCAAAGCATGAGATAGCTAGAGGGCTGGCACCAGCAAACCAGTGTACTGTAAGAAACCAGTAGCCTCCGTGCTTGCTTTTGTGCTGCACATGCAGCAGAGGGAGCGGAAGGTGACCGGCAGTTGTCTGAGCCCAGCGCTGGGGGGGACTGCGGGCAGCGCTGCTTGGGGCCAAGGTTAGGAAGAGGAAAGGGGATGGACAATAGGTAAAATCAGAAAATAATACAGGTTCTCCATACTTTAAAAAACACCTAACACCTGGAGAGAAAAACAGTTTAGCCAGATAGAGCTGACTGAAGTACAATCAAGAGAGCTGTCATTTGAAACTTACAGAAAATTGCTCTACCAGATAATCTAGTCACCTCCAAACCATCCCTACCTATTTGCATGGGTTTGTTCTCATTGGAAACGTATCGGAAATTATTCCAACGCTGTCCCAGGCGTGTTTTGAGCATAAGTAGAAATATGCTGCAGTGAACGGATTTTAATTTCTCCAGGGCTGTATTTCTTCTGGTGAGCTGTTGTGCACTTACATGGTGGTGGTGTGGTGAGCAGGACTCGGGAAGTGATCATCCCCCTGTACTGGGCACTGGTGAGACCCCACCTCCAGTACTGTGTTCAGTTCTGGGCCCCTCACTACAAGAAAGACATTGAGGTGCTGGAGCGTGTCCAGAGAAGGGCAACAGAGCTGGTGAGGGGTCTGGGGGACAAGTCTTATGAGGAGCGGCTGAGGGAACTGGGGCTGTTTAGCCTGGGGAAGAGGAGGCTGAGGGGAGACCTTATCACTCTCTACAGCTACCTGAAAGGAGGTTGTAGAGAGATGGGGACTGACCTCTTCTCCCTAGTGACAAGGGACAGGACGAGAGGAAATGGGTTCAAGTTATTCCAGGGGAGGTTTACGTTGGATATTAGGAAAAATTTTTTCACTGAAAGGGTTATCCAGCATTGGAATAGGCTGCCCAGGGAGGTGGTGGATGGGTGGTGGATTTGCCGTCCCTGGAGGTGTTTAAAAACAGTGTAGAGGTGGTACTTGGGGATATGGTTTAGAAGTGGTTTTGTCAGGTTAGGTTAATGGTTGGACTCGATGATCTTAAATGTCCCTTCCAACCTTAATGATTCTATGATTCTATGATTTTACGTGTGTGCGTTGCACCAGGATATTAACCATCATTGCTAAATCTCTGTATGTAATGGCAGGGACTCCAGGGGCTGGGAATGGTTTGATTTGCATGTGTACGAATTTCAAATTGCTAGCGGTATTCTTGTGATCTATCTGCTGTAACTGGTGTTTGCAATGTCTGAAAGCAAATGAAGGCCACGATAAGCGTGGTTACCCCTGAGGATGCCTGGCTTTCCACTGGTCCCTCAGAAGGAGGCTGTTCTGCAGAGATTCAGCAGTGACTCTTGCAGAAAGGCACCACCTTGTCCCTGCTGTTGCTTTCCACCTCTTCTCTGGCTGAGGTGCCTGTGAGCCACAGCATCGACTAAGACTGGCTGAAGAGTAGCCCAGCAAAAATTAAAAAAACTATCCTCTTTCAGCTGGATAAATTTCACAGCTCAGTTCATCACAGAACTGCACTGATGCCTGTGCTGTCATGGTATAGGCTCATACACGAAGGGGGAACAAGAAACCCAGGATGGAGGGGGGATGTGGCTGTTAGCACTTGTTTAAATGCACAACAAGCCCTTGGCCAAGTGCCTTTTATGAAGCCGGTGCTGAGCAGAGCTTGCTCTGAATTAGAATTTATGCTAAAAGAATGTTATCCTCCCTGGAAATATAAACTCCACATTCAGCACTTACCCACACTGAGGGAGAAATGTAGTTTGGAAATAAATATTTTGGTTTTGAAATCTTCCAAAGAAAATTGAGTCCGGACCTCCACCTCACAGGGCTGGGGAATGTGACTACTTAGCCAGAGCTGCAGGATGAGACCAGACCTCTTGCACTGTGGGAGCCTGGAAAACCTGGGAGGAAACTTAATTAACCATCTAGCACAGAGCAATGATCTTGGTGCTAAAAAAAAAAAAAAGCGCTACTAAATAAAGGGAGCTGGTCAAGAGGAATTAGGGAATTCAGCTTGTCAGTGAAGCAGAGCGGGCAGTGGTCTGAGAGAGGTGCAAGGAGGAAAGCGCTTTCTCGAGGTCTTTGTTAAGAGGCAGTTGAGTTTGGTGAAGGTGCTCTAAGAGGTGGGATACACTGCCAATGTCCTGCTGGATGCCAGAGATGATAGGGAGCAGTGACACTGAGTTAAAGGCTTGCTATAGATGAATGAAGAAATTCAAGTCATATTCTTAAAGAATTGTACGAAAGTCAGTGGAGAGGAGAAAGGTGAAGTACAATAATGCAATTTGGTGGGGTTTCAGAATGGAGAAAAATAATTTCTCTTTAACTGAAGTGCTATAATGGAGCAGAAAATCTGAAAGATGAAATTTTCATGACTCTCAAGGAGGGAGAAAAAGTCCAGAATCCTTTATTGTTTCCTTGGTTGCAGATGTGAAATATTCAAGGTCACCTAAGACAGTGGGGTATACAGTTTACATTAAAATTACTAAAACACTACTAATTAAGATTACTAAACGCTACTGGTACTTAACACTACTAATACACTAAAATACTTACTGGCATCATCAGGTCCCTTTGGAAAGCCTTGCTGGCTGCAGAATGGGTGTGTTGTATCGGTACTTGCCTATAATGAACTATTTACCCAGTGGGTTAATAGTCAGTGTGGGTGTGTCACCCAGGCAGACCAATATTTGAGGCTGCTGTTATGAGCGTCTGTCCCACATGGGCAGGGGTAGCAGTTAGGCAGCTGAATTGTTTGTTTAGGGAAGTCAGTCTGTGTGAGAGCAACACAAATAAAACACGGATTTGAAGAATGTGAAATTATTTCCTGCTACAGAACATTGGAGCCCTCAGGTCCTGTGAAAGTCCTTTTCAGATCACTGTCCCTTGCGATATCCAAAAGTGAGACCAGAGTGACGCCCCTGTTATTTAAATGCCTGCTGCTCTCTAGAGGATGAAAATATTTGTGGTGCAAGAACCTGTCATGGATCCTCTTTTCTTTGTCCACGTTCCTGAGTGCAGTATTTTTGCACTTTGAAACAATGAAAGTTCACAACAGAAATGTTCAATTGACTGTTAAACACTCTCATCAATTCAGGGATCATTTCCAAATCTGATGGATGAGTTCAAAATATTCAATTCATTCTAACCATCAGGCGGAAAAACAGTTGAACTCCTGAGGAGAAAAGAACAGATAAAGGCTGAAATGAACTCGCGTATCTTTAAGAGGTATGGTGCACCAGAGACATTGAGTTATGAACGTGAAAACTTCCCAAGTGTGTACTGTAAGTGGAATAATAATAGGCAATGTCTCAAGCAAAGTGTTTTCTTTCTCTGACTTAATTTTGATCCAAGTTTAAAAGGCATGGCATTTGTGTTTGTGTACACATGGAGAGAGCCTCATACTATGCACAATTAAATTATTTTCATCAACAGTAAATAAAAAAAGGAAAACACTATTAAAAATAAAAAGTTTAAAAGTATGGAAATATTGAAGTCCAAGAGGAAAAACTGGACGAGGACTTCATGAATTCTTGGCTGAGTAATTCTTAGAACTTTCAAAAATAATACCATTTTTAAGTTAGTTAGTTAGGAGGTATTTTGGGTTTTTAATCAGTTCTGTTTCTCACAGATGCATCCAATGGATTGCTGCTGCAGAAATTTTTGAGAGAATTTGTAATCCGTGCGACTTGTAAGCCACTGAAAAGTGAGTAGAAACGAATGCAATTTGCTGCTTTAAAACAGTATGATTCTGTTTTGTATCAGCAGTGCTCTTAAATACACAGATTCTATATTTTATTAAAAATAGGTTATGTAACATGAGAAAACATTGTGGAGTATATTTTACTGAATCCTGTTACCATTTCCTGTAATTCTGCATAATGTATTAACAGACTCAATTATACTTCCACAGATTTTTAGACTCTGGTTCCATTGGATTCCATTCAGAACTGCATTTTTGAATATTATGAACAATGAAGTATTAAAAAAAAACCCAACAACAAGGCCAACAGTAGGTGCACTGATAGTAATGGAACAGTCTTGTTCCCTGCTAATATCCATACTGTTACTTTTCAGAATATACAGAGTTTCCATAGCTGAACTGTTTCCATTGTTGCGGAGTGATGTGCTGAACGGCATAAGTGATCTACTCAAGGCAGAACAGAGGTCAGTATGTTTGCTTAAACAATCATTTTAATAATAATAATTTAAAAGCAAAAATGTATTGCAGTTGCTGAATGGATTCCCATGAAGACAGTGTCCACACTGTGCTTGGCGTTATATAGAAAAGGTCAGGAATTTAGAAGAAAAGGAAGACTTATTCTTCCCATTTTGTGGGCGGAGGATCCTATCATTAAGATACCAAGTGAAATATCTAGGTTGACTCGGGGTGTAAAGGAACTATGAACTGAGCCCAAATTTAGTAAGTCTCAGGGTGCAGTTCCATAACGCAGCTGAGCTACTAATACTGTCACTCCCGCTGAAAAGGGAAATCTTATTTCCTCTCGTCCGCTCCCTGCTGCCAATGCTAGTGCTTGTCTGACCGGTCACTGAGCCAGTTCAGGGAGTCCAACAAGCAAAAATCCCAACTCACCCCCACCCCTGGGAGTGGGAGAAAGGAGAAGGGAACACCATGGGGTTCTCCTCGCTTTCCCTTGCCATGCCTTTTTGAGTTACTGCAAAGATCTGATAATGTTGTGTGAGCCTGTATCAACACCATAATCAGGTTATATATCTGATCAAACTGCTGGCAGCAGAGGTTTGAGCATTGAAAAGGGATCCTGCCCTCCTTTCCGCCACCACCACTCTCCTTGTTCTGGGCTGTTAGGGCCTGGCATGCTTCCAGTGTGGCTGCTTGGATTTCACCATTAGATCAGTGTAATATATCGACAGTGAAACGCAGACGGGGTTTCTGCTTACCAGCTAGCTACTGTAAAATAAGTAAATTGCGGGTACATGGCAGTAAATGAAGTTGGCAGAAAATTGTCATTTGTGTGGTATATATGTATCACTTCCTATCACTTGTCAACTCTATAAAGTAAAAAACTTAATTAGTTGACCCAAATGTAAGTACTAAAAATAAACACACCAGCAACCCTTTGCTTAGTCTTTACAGAATAAAAATCTTCTGTTATTTACAGAGCCTGGTTTTTCCGTTTCCCTTAATATCCTAACTTTTCTTTACTGGCCCGCTTATTAGTAACTCTTACTTTTGGGAGATGATTGTGATGTTGCTGAAAGCTCACAAAATACAATTCCTTTAGCCATTAATCCTTGTCTTGATGCTACCTCCACAGTACAATGCCTCTCTCTTTTACCTCCGGCTTTTTTTTTCTTTCTCTTTTTCTTTCTTTTTTTATCCCCTCTGTTTACCCCAATGCGGCCACTCCACGAGGTAATTCCTTTTGTGGCAACCTCACCACAAACTAACTCCTATTTACACTGGCTGCAATTTTCAATTAAAGACAAGAACTTAACTTTAGCAGAGGGTCCTATAGAAGCTGCAGAGTCCAGCATTTGGGACTTAGATTTGCTTTCCCAGCTTGAGACTTTGAAGTTGGAAAGCACGAGAGAGTGCCTGGCTGAGGTGGCAGTGTCTTTCAGAGAAGAGCTTTAAAGCAGAAAACGTGTTAACCCAGGGGTTCTGGGGTTAGGGAAAAACAAAAGGTAGGAAAAACAAATCTCATGCAGAAATGATGTATAGGCCTGGGACCCAGAAGCACGATTTAAGGCAAACGGGTTGCTGAATTACCCTTTATACAGTATAGTAATGTCAGCGACATAAAAACTGGACTTCTTTTAAAGAATACTTCTGTCCAGTCTAAACCAATTAGGCTTTAAGCAGAAGACTGTGAAATGCCACTTAACATACTGGTTTTAAGCTTATAAAAAGCAACTGCAGTGAGAAGGGTACTGTAAGCGTTTTGTTTTGCTAAATAAGAAAGACACACAGAAATTATAATCAGGCAATGAGAAGAATTTCAGTGCATAAAACAATTCCCCTTGCAGTTTCTCATTTAACTCCATGTATATTGGGATAGTTTAGTAGATTGCAAATTATTATTTTTTTTTATTTAAAAAGTGGCATGTATACATGTGCCATTTATTTTGTTTGTACCTATCACACTATGTCGTAATGACATCAGCCCAGATTTTATGGCTACATGAAGTAATATGTGTCATATAGCGGACAGGAAACAATCCTAAGTATTTTTGATCCTGTCAGCTCCCTCTCTTTCAGATATGCACAGCTGTAGAACAGCCATATCTAAAATAATCTTTTTAAAATTTTTCTGTCAGCTCATCAAACTTAAAAAACCTATCTGTTGTCTGCTAATAAGAATTAAGTCATGTAATAACCAGTGGATAAAAATATTAGTAGTACACAAATGCGATGCTCTATCTGTTTAACAATTTTTATCATTATTTTGAAGTAAACAAGGAAAACAGGGTCTGAAAAGACTTAAATCTGAATTAGCTTAACTACTTTTGACAAGTTTACACAAGAGACATCGAGACTGTGTGTACTACTTGCTACTTTAAGTTTCCTTCTGGCTTTCTGTTTGAAAGATTCCAGCCAAAGTTAAATCAACCCACCCTTTGCTGATTTCCAACATTAGACATGTCCCCAACTTCTTTTTTTCTAACCTTGCTTTCAGACTGACTTTCTCCCAATTGAAATTCAGTCCCTGAATGGTTGGTTTTTTCCTTGCTTCTAAACGTTGATAAAAAAGGGTTTTCTTCACTCCCTCAATTTGATGTGACAGGGGCCTGACATGAATAATGGACGTGTTTCTTTCACAGGCAAATCAACTTAATTTAGCATGCTTTTATACTTTCAATGGCAAAGCCACAAGCCTGTAAATTCCATGAGATCCTTTAGGTTTGCAGAAATCTTTAGAATTAGCAGAAAACGTATAAAGTAAACAGCACTTATTTTGTCAAAATACTTGAATAACTTTTATGCAGGAGTTAGAGATGAATATATCACTTCCTAATCAGATTGTGATTTACATGCAGTTGAGGATGGGCTGCCCAGGCTCAGCCTGCTCTTTTGCTAAGGGAGGAAGAGGGGTAGGGAGGAATAAGTTGTCACAAATATTAACTAGAACTAAAATCCCAAACTCTCTTCCGAAGCTGAAGGAGAGAAGCAGAAATAGAAGAAGAGGTTTATGCAATAGAGGCTGCATTAGGAGAATCCCATCTCCCTGGACAATTGTACTCAGAGGAGCTGCTGGTCTGCACAGTGTCCTGCTGCCCAAGTAATGAGAAGAGCAAAAGAGTATTATTTACTATCTACACAGGAGGGTGAGCGACCAAAACAATCTACTAGCTTTAGAAAATAACCTGCATCTGTGCAGACGTGTGCACTGATAGGTATTGTTTCCCAGAGGTCAAACTTAGTGCCCTGTCTAGCTATGATGTCAGTGTTTTAAGGGTAGCAGCTCCGTCTCTGTCTACACGATGCTGGAAAAGGTGCATTAATGAGATGCGATGAGATTTGCTTTACGTTGAACAAGCAGCAAAACTCCTCTTTGAAGCTTCAGAGAGTAACTTTGAATTCCTCCTTGGTTGTGTGGTTTCAGGATGTACCAGAACAGACTGGTACCTACTTTTTGAACTACTACAAATAAAACGTGAAGCCAACAACCGCAAGAGTGAGTTCTGCTCTTTTCCCCTACAGAACTCCGGGGAGAGGAAATTAGGGTAACTTTCTCAGCTTGCCCTTTTCACCATTAGGACTCATCTCCCAGAACTGCTGCTGGTAGAAAGCAGCCCAGTAACACTATCGAAGGCAAACAGAGGTTAATTCTATTGTCATTACTTATTATCGTAATGTCAAGCAGCTGTAACAGCCCATTCATCAAAATATCCTGATAGTGTTGATCAGTGGATAGTAAAGAGGTTAGAGGGGTACAAACTCCATTGATAGCAATCATTCTGTTTGCATAACAAACTGTTAAAAAAATTCCTTCCCTCTCTTTGTAGTATTAAATAAATAAAATAGAAGCTAGTTTAAAAAAGGATCTTCTCAAATGAATGCTACTTGACTGTAAGCCATCGGCCTGGGTAGGAGAAAAACGGCCCGTGCAGATGCTGTGCTGCGTTCAGCCTTGCTTTGCTAGATGAAATCAAGTTCCGTGGCTAACGGGATCCCGCATACCTCCAGGTCCGTCTGTAATAAGTAGTTAATCAGCCAATTAGGGGAACCAACAATTACAAATGGGGAAGAAGAGAAAAAGGAAAGAAGAAGGGGGAATGAGTCAAGGTAGGCTGTAATCCCTTTGAAAAGGTTTCTAACATTAACTCCTGAAGAATTACGTTCTACCATACCTTGACTGATTTGTTTTCCCCCTTACTCCCCCTTCCCCTTTTCCTACTCGTTGGGTCAGTTAATTGGCTGATTAACTAGCAATTACCTCTGGGACCAGCTCTGTATAGGGTCTCTTTTAATCTAGAATTTTATTGACAAAGGCACCAGAGCAAATTCATCTCTGGTGTAAGCTTGTTTGAGTGAATGGGCTGACACCCAGGACAAAGTTGATCCATTGTATCACAGGCACTGTGTTTTTAAAGCATTTGATTAACTCAGGACTTTTAAAATTACATCCTTTTCTGCAAAATCTGTTCATTTTGGTTAGAAGAGGGAACAAGAGCTTGAGAGGGAAGTCAGTCAGAGGGCTGATAACTGTCCGTAGCGGCAATATCCTTCCACCACTGTGTCTGTGTAATGATATAACAGCTAAACAGGGTGACACCTCCCTTCCCTCTCAGGCTGACACTATTGCAGTTTTGCTGGCATGGACTTTTTACTTAGCGTTGTCCATAATGATTAATTGGCCTAAATTCTAGTTCTCGTCCAAGCAGCAGCCCCGGAAGGTAGGGGATGTCTCTTATCTTTGGCCACTAAGCCTGGTATGTACAGTTGACTTCCCCAGCGAGGGGAAGGTGTGCCAAACAGTAATTGGTGACTCAGTATAGTGCAGCTCAGCTGTACCTGGTCCCCTCCCCATCCCTGTTTGGGCCATCTTTTACATACCTTGCCCTCTCCTTATTCCTGGCACTTCTGCTGGCTTCCCAAAGTCCTGTGAAAGGTACTTTGTTCTGTGGGAGTCAAACCACAGTCAAACCACAGTCAGTGCATTTACTGCAGTGCTCTAATCACCAGAAAACTCAAATGGGACGCTGCAGATAGAAATCCTTCGTTCTTGCATACGCCTGCGTTGTCTGGAGGGTGGAGGCACTGACGGGTCCTGCTGTTTCCTCAGGCTGCTCCGCTGGGGAGGGAAATGCTAAAGGGGATGGACCTTACACTTGGTTACCAGGCAGTAGGGAAAGCACGGTACGGGAGGGGATGGAGATCCTGTTTTGGGAGAATTCAGAGCAAAGAGCCAACTCTGAACATTGCAGCCAAAAGGCAGAGGATCAGATTATTGAGGGATCTGGCAAATTCCCTAGAACACTGGGACCTGGCAGGAGCACATCCCTCCCCGCATGAAAGGGGCTCTGTATTTTACAGTTTCAAACAGTGCATGAGTTAAAGATAGGCTAGCCTGGGCAGAGAACAACTTAAGACAAGTAATATGGTTTATCTGTGGATGTGGGGAATGGAAGAAACAATGTCTTTTTCCTGTGATATGCAAGGACATAAAATCCTGCTACTGGGTATTATTTTCTAGGCAGGCAGAAAAATCAGTAACAGTTTCAGCAGCAGATCTGTAGCTGCCGTCCTGTTTGTGGTTCTACAAATGCTGCAGGGAACAGTGCAGGTGGGGCAAAGTAGTTTTACAAATTTAGAGGCAAAAGGCAGAGACACTAGTCATAAAAAATGACAGCAGATACACTAGTCATAAAAAATGTCAGCGGATATTTTATAGAGGGGGAGGGACAGAGGTGGGAGATATGATTGTGTCCTGCCCGTCTGCAGCTGTGCAGCTGTCCAGAATCAGTGTGCAGTGGTGGCATCTTCTGTAGCCAGCTCTGCCATCTGGAAATGTCACCATTCCTACCTGGAGGTCACCTCTGCAGGGGAGTTTGCTCTCAGTCCTGTGGGGAGGGCATAATGTGAGCATTTTCTCACTTCAGACAAAATTTTCCAGGCTAACCCAAGCTATCTTGTTAAAAATGTTTAAATTAAGCCATCCGGGTTTTGTCTGGAGCAGTCTGAGGGCACTCAGAGAAGCCACCCCACAAATCCAGCAAGCAGCTGGACATTGGTGACTTCCGGACTGTGACAACACCTGTCTGCAGAGTGGATGTCTGCCTGTATCTCCAAGGGCTAAAAAAGGACAGGGGGTGGTAGCTCCTTCAGTGCAGCACAAGTATGGGTAAAATTTCCAGAGGATATTATTAATGACTAGGATTTTTCCTTTCTAGCCAAATCAGCGTGGCCCTTTCATAGAGAACTTGAGTTCAAAGGACTGTCCTCTCACAGACTGAAGCGTGTCTGTGGTAGAAATGCCACTGGAGAGAGCTGTGCCCAAGAGCTGGTGAGTACAGCCCTGCTGGATAAAGAGTAGCTGTTCTGCTTCTGTACAAAACTGTTCGGAGCATTTTTGAAAAAGCCTAGTCCTTTCTCTTTCAAACTTCTGCACTGTAGAATACTTGAAATGAGAGGAGTTTGGAGCTGAAAAAAAAGCAAAGAAAAACAGTGGAAGATTACTTCTCTTTTTCATAATGAAAACGTGCTATCTGGCTCAGGGAGCAGCTGAAAAAAAATCAGTGGGAGAGCAGTCTTATCATAATTGGTCTCCTTGCAAAAGAGACTTGCTTTGCTGAAAAAACTCTGTTATAGTGATAAGAAACTTGTAATACAATTACCAGGATCTAAGGGATGCAGGCATGGGAGGGAGATACTAGCTTTGAGTATCATTGGACTGAGTTCAATCCCACAAGATATTTTTGAGCCTGAGGAAACACCTGATACCCAGTTTACATGTTCATTAGAGAAGAATACATTTGCAGTATCATAGAAGTGATAAAACATGTTTCTCAGATCTTGACAAAGCCAGTACAGACTTGTCACTTTGGTGGTCACAATTCTGGATTCCCTGGAACACAGTTCATCCTAAACAGCCATTTAGCAGTGTTGTGAAGGGCCTTAGTAGAGAACTAACCCAGAAACCATACAAATTACTAAAAAACATTCCTAGTTTTGCAGCTCTGAATAGTTCTTAACACTAAAGAATTTGGAAGCCCTGGATTAAAGGTAGATGTTTCTCAGATGCCAAGATTTACTATGTATGGCATATGGGCTGCATTGAGACAATCTTTATAATTGTTTTAAAGCAACATGTATTTGCCTTATAAATTAAGATCCCAATTTACACACAGAAGCAGTGATACTATTACTGAGCATGAATGGAGAAAAGAAGTGCGTGCAGTAATAGTCAGGATTGAAGTAGTGTCTCTGATCCATTTCATCAGTGACTGTATTCCTAGGATCCAGTCCTCCAGGAATAACTTAGGGGAGCAATGTCCTTGTCCCAGGATTAAGCTTCAGTAGGTGGTTCTTCATTCTATCTTCCTCGACCTGCGCTCTTTCCCAAACCGTTAGCAGAGGTTTTCAGCCATGGCAGAGAGCATGAAGGGAATGAATGGCAGTTCTGGGAACGTATCCCAGGACCTGATAAAAATCACAGATTTTCCTATAGGCTAGAAAAGCGCTTTTCGTTCTGAGCCTGTTGAGGTCTATAAGGAAAGAGACGGGTGCTGTGCTGGACCACGCATTTAAACATTGCAAGTCTTCTGTCCTTGTAAATTGCTTAGTAGATGACAACCTGAAGAAGGGACTGTTAGTTCTCTGTAGCAAAGTAAGACACTGGTTAGGGACTTTCCATGTCTAGGAAAAGGCACAACATGTTAGAAGTGATAAATAAAAGGTTATTTATTACAGCTTTTGAAACTCTTGTCATAAACTAGACAACTGTAGTCATAATCATGGTGAAAAGGTGTGGTTAGTGTGTTTTTGAGGTTTGCTTTAGAAATAAGGCCCTGGTTTGCAGTATGTAAAACTAAAAGGAGAATTTTTGTTTATCCTATTCTAATTTCCTACTCTATTCGATGTCTCTTAATGTTGTGCCGCCTTCAATAGTCTCTTGTGTGACGGGAGGGAGGGAGGCGAGCCTTTAACGGGTGCTAGTCTCCTGTACCTGCGTGGTGTCAGCAGCTAGGTGCTTGGCTGAAAGCGGCTTCTTTTCAAAGGTGTGGAATGGCGGGTTCTTGTTTTCAAAGGCGTGGAATGGCAGGTTCTTGTTTTCAAAGGTTCTCTGTCAGTTCTGGACTGGGATTCGGACAGCTTTCCTTCACTGCTAAATATGGATTAAAGATGTTAAGAGTAACAGCTTAAACAGTCAGCCCATCATAACAGAAGTAAAAACATTACAAAACAGGACAATAGGAAAAGAACTGACTGCTTTTTAGTTAATAGTCAGTTCACCCTTTGGGCTGTGCACTGTGCCTCTGCCCTGCACCTCTGCCCTGCGCCCCTTCTCGCCAGGATGCTCTCGGCTCCCACTGATGCAGAAGGCGACCACAGTAATACAAACAAGCTGAGAGAAATGATAAACCGTTACCTTTAAAAAAAATTAAAAATACAAAAATCTATTTCTCGTGTTTTCCTTCTCATGCCCCCATGCATCATTGTACAGGCTCGGAACAGACAAGCCCACTATTACAATGTTGTCAGGGCCCTGCTAGTTTTCTAGTTCAAATCCTTGTTCATGCTGTTTGCTAAGTACTTGTTCACTGTGACAGCTTTCAGCAAAACAGAACACGCTGAATGCTTCTTTCCAAACAGCTCTGTCCTGCTGGGCTTCAAGTGAAACAAGCCCTTCAGACTCCATCATGTGAACTTTTCATAAGGAACAATCTCCTTTAGACAATTCCTTTCAGAGATACTATCCGTGAAACTGGGACTTGGGGATGAGGTGACATCACAGCCTTCTTCCTCTGGCCAGGGTCATGGCCACCAAAGTTGTATTTGTCAGGAGGCCTCCACATGGCATGGTGCATGATTTCCTTAATTACCTAATGTTTCCCCATTAAAAAAAAAAAAACCTACAATTTTGAAGTGTATTTTAGTACATTTTCTGTTGAAAGAAAAGCAAATGCTTTTGTGCAGACAGTCAAATCCTGGGTTGTAAAAATCAGAAGTGATTACTGAAAACATAACTCACGTGCAGCTAAATCTTAAAGGCAGATGTGCCAGAGCTGGTGGACCAAAACTGAGGCAGATCTTTACTGTTTCCCTTGTTGGTGTCTGCACCCTGCGCCATATTCCTCCCTGGCTCACCTGTCTGTTCTCTCCTTGGTAGCAGTCACGTGTAGAAACAAACAGGAGGTTTGATGAACAAGGTGTGCTCTTCCCACTGAGTTAGCAAGTAAATGGGGCAGAAAGGGCTAGGTTAGAGAGTCTGGGAGCATGCAAAATGTTGTGTGCACTTCAGTGGCAAGAACTTAGCTCCCTGGGTCTCCTCCCACCCCATTGCTGAGGGTAGACCTTAGAAGGGTACCACCACCTTTCCAGGGGGTGGAGGTCAAATTGATGACCCATGAAAGCTGTCCCAACCCAAGTGACCACCACCCCAACCATCTGCTGTGCATGGACAGGGGAGAAACAGTAATGTGGTAAAACCACAACAAACAGTCATGTGGAGAAAACTGATGGGAAAGAAAGGTTGCAGGTGTATGATTTGATGCAAAACATGGTCCTTCTGGTAGTGGTGTGTCCCATTGATATAGGAATGGAGCATTTATGTGGTTTTATGCTTTTTACTATTCTTAGTTTGGTAAGTTAGTATACAAAAGAGATATCTCGTGATTAACTTGGTATTTTGTACTGATATTTCTTTTTTACATCTATATTGAGGTAAAGAACTGTCCTTCTGCACTGTTTTACAAAAAAGAAGGTAACTCCAAAACGCATTAAGAAGTAATTGACCTTAAATAACTTAAAACAAAATGCCCATTGGGAAACAAATGTAAAAAAATGGCCTCCAACCCCAAGAGTTTGGTCCTTCATGAAAACATGCTAATAGCATGTTAGCTGCCTATTGGTGAAATTGGTAACTGAAAACATTTTGTTTACCCACCTTCCATGATGAAATGTATCGCAATTATGAGCTCCAGAATACATCTTTCCTTAACACAGTTGTATATGATGTTGTTTTCTAATAATGGATATAAAGGTTACCTATTCAAAAGGAAAGGGGTCTGGTGTACATGGGAATTATTCATAAGAAGGGATTCTGAAATCCCAGCCTAAGTGTTACATTTTCACCAGGCCTCTGTGCCACCACCAGAATCATATGAAGTAGGTGACAGCTTTGGAGAGTAGCTGTATGGACCCACACCTGAGCAGTGCGTTTGTGGTTTGACAATGCAGATAAGTCAAACTAAGAGCTGTCTGTTGCCAGAAGGACCACAGTCTTGCTGCTTCCCTTGCACTGCCACTGCCACTCATCTGAAACTAGCAAAATTCCTAGCCTGACAAAAGCTACAGAATGATGCTCAGAAACACTGCAAACCAAGATGTGTTGGAGGACTACATTCATGACACTGAGCAAAGGTGACACAGCAAAGGTGACCAAAGGAGCAGCAACCTGAGACTGACCAGGACTTGCATAAGCCCTCAGGTATCTCTAAAAGTTGTGGATCTTAGATAGTATTTATTCCCTCTGTGCTTCTGTGAGTGTTAGTTTCCGAGCAAGGTTGGTTTTTTTTTCTTTTTCTTTCTTTTTTTTTAATCTGGCTGACAGAGTCATTCTGTGGGCCAGGCAAAGTTAAAGGACAAGTGATTTATACGAAAATTTGGTCTACAACATGTGTGCTCTTTGGGATATTTTCTGTACTGTCTCTGGGTGAAATTCTTTGAATAGACTGAAAAAATTTGCTTGCTTAGGTTCAGAAGTAGCGATTTGTTTTTTCTGACTTACAAATTTTCATGCAGTTTCAGTCAGATCAGGGAATAGCACTCATCTGTGTGAATCTGGCCAATAATTCAGGACTTTGGAACACTTGCTGTGAAGAGGCCAGGATAACTACCCTGAGACAATGACAGGAGATGAACCTCACAAGATTCAGCAATGACATCTTTGGGAAAGCCCAGAGTGTAGGCTTATGGATTTTGTGGATATGGGAACAGGCAAACCCTTACTATCCTGTGGTATTTCCACATTGCTCCTTTTATTTCCTTTCCTAAGAGAGCTGGGCTGCTCCAGCTACTGTCTGTACTGGCATCATCCCTTTCCTCCTGATTCCAGTAGTGTAGATGGAAGCACTTGCGTCCAGGACATGGAGGTTACTGACCAGCATGTCCTCCCCACTAGTATCCTATCCAAGAGCCCTGCCAGATGGGAATTCCAGTAAAGGCATCACTGGAAGATGAGAAAAAATAATAGATGACAAAAAGACAGGCATCTCTTGTGCACCACTTCCTTTTTCTCTTCACCATCAAGGGGCTTCTGTTGGCTTGAACCACTTCAGCGCCTCAAAGTTGAAGGAGTAATTGGGATAGTGACAACTTTTTTTTTTTAAGATTGTGGAGTTTAGCTCCACTACTCCTAGTAGCTAAACTAACCAGAGCAGCATCCTGGATCACCAGCAGTGGTCCAGGACTCTTCTACTTGTGCAGAAATAACTAAGAATGTGCAAAACCGAAGCAGTAGGTCTTTCTTTTTATTCCACGTGCTTCTAATGAGAAATATTTGCTCATAACTGCTAGAAGTTATGCACTGGCCTTCTTATGCATTTTGCCTGCAGGGTTCTAGATCAAGTCAGCAAAAAATTGGAGCAGGCTTGGTGTAATTTTGCAAGTTATTCATACTGTTGTGTAAATCTGTGCACATATGGAGTTATCCTACTAATGATGTTGTGGAAGCTATTCTTTCTAGCTGCATCCTACCTTAATGAGAAATTACTTTTATGTGCAATTTCACAGGTATTTCCATGCCCAAATAAAGAAGGAAACTTTGAGGCCAGATTTTAAAGATATTGAACAGATGATAGCCCTGTGACATTTCAGTTGGAGATGTAATTGCTCAGTAATTGTGATTCCCTCATTGATATGGAAAAAGAAGAACATCTTCATGCTCAAGTGTTTATGTCTGTTTCTCTTCACAACTCGGGACCACAATGCTGCATAATTCCCATTGAGGGCACTGGGAGTTTTCCCTACACGATAATTTGAGATATTAAAGTCATTTTAGCAACTGCTAAAGAAAAAAAGCAACCAAAAAAAGCAGAAGGAAAAGACCTCTGATGAGTCCCAGAATATTTACAAATCAGTTTACCATAATGTGTGTTTTAAATATAATCGTATGAAATCACACTTGACATTAATAATATTGCTTTAATGGGGTTTGCCTTAAAATGCTCTTTATATCCCATGCTGTCTAGTTCGCATTCATCTGGAATAGCCAGTGATAATCAACCGATTTCAGGGTCAGCCAGGTGTGGAAGTTAGTCATACGACTTAGGCTGTGTAGCTTGTGGCTGTATTTTACAGGACCTCATAAATAACAACCAGCTTCTGCCTGTTCTTTGTCCTTTAAATTCATATAAGACCTTATGTATACACACAGAGGAAAGGAGAGTAAGAAGGAGGAGTGTGCTCCAGGTGGGAGAAGTTGAACATAGAGTTATCTACAATCATGTATTGCTGTGCAGAGCTGTTTATGCTGTGCAGAGGAACATGACTTCTGTGCTTAACTGTTTTTGCTTGGAAGTGCGTATCACAGATTTCAAGTGGAGGCTGTAATAAATGCAAACAAGCGTTGTATTCATTCAGCTGTGGGTTTCTCCCGTTCACTCCTCTGCATTCTCTCCTAACTCTCAAAAATGAGAAATGCACGTTTCCAAGTGGGGGGATGAGGGAGCACTGGGATTGAGCTTTTTCTATGCAACCCTTGCTTTTTCACGATTCATTAAACCCTTTCTCCCTCGCGTGTAATTGGACCCCTCTCATTTACATGCATAAGGGATGCATAATTCTGAGAGAGGTACTGNGGGCCAGGGTGCAGGAGACACGGGAAAACTTGGCGAGAGTGACCCATGTAGAGGCACTGCATCTCTGGAGTGAGCGAGCTGGTCCTGCTGTGCAGTGCCGGTGCAGTACAGGGATGCGAACTGCTGCTGAGAAAGCTTTGGGCTGCCTCGAGTGACCCCACGGCTGGGGCGTACTTCAAATCCAATCTTTGCAGTGACCTCAGCTCCCAAGAGAAGCGCTGCTCTGTGTCTGAGGCAGCAAACAGCTTTACTGCCTAGGATCCTCTGCACGTTGGCTGCACCTGATTAATTAATTAATTATTGCTGATAGGGCATTTAGTGCTACGGTGCAGCCTCCGGGGTTTAAATCCCAACCACTGAAGCTGAACTGGCAGTTTTAGGGAGGTGGAAGGGAAGAGACTCTGCTTCTCCCTTCCCCTACACTATGGAAAATAACTCTTCATATCCAACTGATTTTTCCTTGCAAAACAACGTCAGATGTTTAATAGCCTTGTTCCTCCTGTCCATGGTAGGGAAAAGTCTCCAACCAGAAGGTGAAATATTTTAGCTGGCTTTTTACTCAGTTAAATTTCTACCTAGAAACTGCATCCCATGCTTAGTAGAAACTGCTCCTCTCTTCCTGTCCACAAGCTCTCTTTAGCTCATCTTTACACAGTTCTTAAAGTTGTTGTACAAATACTGAGCTATGTTAAAAAAAGCTCTAGCATCGTGTCGCCCGCTAGTAACTCCTGATTTAGCAGTAAGATGAAAACATAATCAAGCTCGTTATGATCTAGATACTGAACAACAAAGCTTATTTTTTAAGCTGTGATTTTGACTATATAATGCATAGGCCAGACTGTGTGGGTCAGACAAAAAATGTGGCAGTGGTACGTGCCCCGTGGGAGAAGACCCACAGCCTCTCCAGGAATACCTGCTCTGTCCTGCCTAGGCAGCTCTGCCGGTGGCTGCGCCTTCCAGCGCTCCCTCAGGGGGAACACGCAAGAGTTGTTATACTTCTCCTGGTACAAAGAACACGAGTGGCAGTTGCTGACTGATACTGTGGGCAAAGTATAAATATCTTCACATTTAATGTGAATTTGTTGCAAGAGAATCTGCAGTGCATGGAGCCTTAGTAACTTACTTCTGGATACAGCAGTTAGCTTTACGTGTCTTCAGAGATGCTGCTTTATGGTGGAAATAATTTGGTAATTTTCAAACCCTTAAGAGAAAACAAAGAATGTGATATTACCGTATGGTGTAGCACATAGGATTATGTGTATTGTTTAATGTCAAAACTCACTTCAGATCTTTTTTTTGTTATTATTTTTCCAATTATTTTTTATAAACTAGTTGAGTACATTTGATGGGAGAAACTATTTAGACACTATCATCAGGGCTAGTATTTGTTTGTACGTTGTTGATGGGAAAAGTTTTTAAGGAATGAAATAAAACCCCGCACATAAATATATTAATGAGCGTTTCTTCTAAGCTCTCACTTTATATGCTCAAGCCCATCTTTTAGCTTAACTTCTATTTAAAAAGTTGAAAGAAACTAGGAAATCCCTGCAGAGAACAGCCAGCCACACTTCTGAATTTCAATGTGTCCTTCTAGATGAGCTCCTTTGATTTTAAACGGTAAAGTTGTTGCTTTAATCAGGAGACAATCCTTATATATTAGTTGTACTGGCCTATGATTGTAAGAGCTAAATGATACACAAAACTGGATACACATCTTTGCAGGCCGATTAATGGGGAGGACTGAAAGCAAAAGTAAACACTAACCTTACAAAATAAAAGAAGTTAAAAGATAAGTGTTAAGGACCTTTTTCTTTTTGGAGAATAAAACAAGATTTAGTAGCTTTCCACTTAATTTAAATGAAAAGAATCGCTACCTTACATATTGCACTGATAATGCGGGGGAGAGCGAAAACAAAACCGTCTTTGTAGCAGTGACACCTCCTATAGTTGTTGTGAAGAAACTTTTCCCCTTGGTATCTGCTAACCAATTCTAATTAATGCTGCACATTCCTCCACTGAAATCATTTAATGCATAACAAGGGGGGTTAAAAAAAAAAAAAGAGAGAGAAGAAATTCTCAATGCTGATGATTGCCCTGTTCGAATTATGGGAGTGAAAGCCCGGGCCCCCTAACCTACTGTCTATAAAGCAGAGCTTTGAAAGAGAGCTGCGACCTACAAAAGCTGTCAATCTCCCTTGCCCGGAAAGCCTGGGTTCACATGGATTCAAGTGACAGCCCTCCTCCCCCGCACACAATACATCAATCTGTCTCTCCCCCGAGCACCCACAGCCCATTGTGTGAGCCGCAGGTGCCTAATATAGCACCCATGGCCGCCCCCTCGGCCCCCCCTGAGAACCGGCCCGCACAAAGGGGCCCGGGCAGATGGGCGCTGCCAGGAGGTGGCCGCCACACCATCGCTCCCGGGTTTAACTTCTTTTTTTGGGGGGGGCGTCTCTGCTTCAGACCTCCTCGCGCTTGGTCACCCACCAGTGGCAAGGGCTGGGGTGGGGTGTTTGGTGCTCAGTTTGTAGCAGCTTGAAAAAATGGGTGTTGCAAACGGAGGGCAGCACTGAAGGATGGGGTTTTCTTGATAGGACGGGGAAGAATGGCTTCAAACTGGAAGACGGTAGATTTAGATTAGATATTAGGAAGAAATTCTTTACTTTGAGGGTGGTGAGGCACTGGCTCAGGTTGCCCAGAGAAGTTGTTGAAGCCCCATCCCTGGAGGTGTTCAAGGCCAGGCTGGATGGGGCTTGGAGCAACCTGGTCTGGTGGGGGGTGTCCCTGCCCATGGCAGGGGAGTTGAAACTCGATGATCTTTAAGGTCCCTTCCAACCTAAACCATTCTATGATTTCTAAGGCATCAGTAAATACTGCCTGGTACAGTGGTCTGTAAAGGGGCTCAAACTCTCTTCCCGCCATCTCAATGGGCAAACGAGCCCTGGGGATGTCTCTGTTCAGAATTACCCGGGTCTGTTTGGCACAAGGGCCATGTAGGCACCCAGCTGTCCAGGCACCGAAGGACAGTCCTGGAGGTCTGTACTGCTGGTGGCCCTAAAAGGAACTGACTGCCCATTTCGTACTGGGCTTTCACTGGTGAAGGTCTGGCCTGTAATAGTGTCCCAGGTTTTCTGTAGACTGTGAGTAAACTGCTTTGTCATTTGATGTTTCAATTACCTCTATGTAAAATGCAGTGAAGGGTTTTCTTGTCTATCCACTTGTTGATAGGAACTGTAAATCTGGGGGAGATGGGAATGTGTCTGCATGATTGTACAGTGCCCAGCACAGGAGGGCATTTCTGCCATAAAACATATTAGTGGCAACAGTAATGTAGATGATGAAGAATACATCCTTCTAATGCATGGTGATAAAAGTGGCACTGGTTCATCTTCTGCTGGTTTCCATGCCTGAACTGTGAAGGTTCCCCACCCTCCTTTAGATCTGCGTTATTGAGTCGGGTTTGGAGAAGCCAGAGGATAGCCATGGAGCTTAATGTGTCAGGAAACTGCACAATGTGGGGAAGAGGGAGCTCATCCATGCACATGCTGTTACAAGTGGTGCGTAACTGGCTGTTAATGTTGGGTTTTCCCAACACTTACAGCACAGATCTTCTGTTCTGATGTCTTTCAGTGGAAGTACATAGTCTGCTCCTGAGTAAACCAAGAAGCCTTGTTAGCCCAGAAGTGACCCAATAACCTTGCCTTTGCTCAAGTTAAAATTTGCATGAAATAAGCCTCTTTCCATTGCCCTTTATATATATCAAAACCAAACAAGCAAACAAAAAACATCAGCATAAGCTTGACTTCCTGAAGTTCCTTTCCAGATGGTTTTGTTCTAAAACGTCCCAGCAAGTGTCCCTTTCTCATCGCCAGTGACACAGCTCCCTTATTTGCGAGCTGCCCCCTCACCTGCAGGCTTTGCTGGGCGGTGGGGACATCCCGGAGCTCAGTAGCCTGGCTGCTCCAGCAGCGTGGCTCCTGCGGCACTGAGTCGAGCGCAGGCTAATTGCTGAAGTATTTCCTTTGCTTTTGGTGAGGTTTTGCTTCAGTGACTGCAAATTAAAGTGACACTGCAATTCAAGTCAGCACAATGAAATGATGCTCTCGCTGCTTTGATCTTGGTCCTTAGATAGATAACTCCTTAAAAATAAAAAAGGAACTGCTGACTAATTTGGCACTAAGCATCAGTCAGAGATCAAAAATGTCAAAGTGCAGAGCCTGCTTGTAGGTGTGATGATAACATCTGTGGGTGAAGACAGGTAAAAATTGTCTGATCGTCTGGGAGCAGCTAAGTGTGTTCCACTTTGCTGGCTGAAGAGCTACATTTCAACTTTCGTTTCAGATGGATGTTTTAAAAACACCAGCCAGAACTGGGGCTGAGAGAAACAGCAGTGCAGCACAGTCCAAGACAGGTGAGTCTATTGGCAAAACTGTTTGTTTTGAGGAAAAAATCACAGGTGTAGGATGCCAGCTCTGGTGCAGCGAAGCAAGAAGCTGAGCATATGAACAGAAACAGTTCCATGGCTGTTAACTTTTTCTCAGTTTGGACTGACAGAGCACCTTCGGGCAGATTTTGAGCCTTCTGCCAAAATATATGACAAAAGCAAATTCAAACTGGCATTGGCTTGTCTCAGCAAATTCTTACAGTATGAGATCAAATGATCATGTTGTCTGATACTTACAGTTTTCTTCACTTGCCTTCAAGACTAGATGAGAGGATTATTCAGTATATCAGAACACGGAAAAGCTCAGCTGTTTCAAGCCGAACCTTATCTACAACAGGTTCCTACTGCTGTCAATAATTATAATTCTCTAGCTACAAGTGTAAGACCAAGCCATTAAATTGGAGGCTTACAGCAATTCTCATGTTTGCTTCTGAGAATGTTGCTGTTAAGTAACAACTTTTGTTTCCTTTTCAGGGCTGAGTCAGCTCCAAAGTACCTTGAAGATTCGATGTTTAATATAGTTCATTAAAGACAGGGATGCCCAGCCTTTGCTGGGACAGGGCAACAGCGCAACCCAAAGATTATCGGGGCAGCATCATACTTTGCTTTCCTCCTTGACCTCAGTCTTAGCTTTTAAATTCTTGTGGCCACAAATGAGTTGTAAATGTTTCCCTGAAGCCAGCACTTCCCTAAAGATTTTAGAGAGAGACACCCTTGTGCCTTGAGCAAGGGTTCAAGCAGGCTAAAAAAACCTGATGTGCCTGACCTCTCTGTCATGGTTATCTGCACAAAAAGTCTGGGTCTGGCAGTCCTGGCTAAACAGGGCTCTGAGTCAAGCTTTGTTCTCCTGAGCTTAAACACCTTAGGAGAAGTTTAAATCTATGCCCGGTATGGGAAAAGGTAATCTAAATATGACACCTCTTCTTGAAGGTAGCTGCGATCACTGAACAACAAATAAAAAAACTAGACTAGTTCTTCAAAAGACTGATCTGCTTCTTTCTTATATAAGCAACCTCTTGCCCTCATGCAAGTTAAAAATAAAGGCAACAGCCTGAACACTAAGATGAGTTTAACTCATCTGAAGTACAATTTGCAGTAAGGAAACTGGAACTCAACTATGGAAGTGATTCATTAGCCATATATTCAGCTCCAGCACAGTGTTGCAGACAGTTACCCTGGGCCTTAATTGCTTCTGTTAACATCATATTCTAGAGCTCATTAGAGATAAACAATGCGTATTAATACAATTCAGACAAGAACTAGAGATTAAGGTGGAAATCCATTTGCTGTGATGGCCATTAGTCAGTTCAGAGCTGTTGAATGATGCTTAAGAATCTAATATGAATTGGGAAAGTCAATATTTCATCAGGCACATCCTCTCATCTTCCTGTGAAAAGTTCTTTGTCTAAAAAAAGTTACTTAATGAAAAGTGCATGCTTGAAAAGGACATGTACTGAGTACTGCCCTATCGGTGTCCTCAGCAATTTGAATTATAAAGAGTGGATAAGGCCAGTTTTAGGTCTGATAGAAGTATGGCCACTTTAGGAGGATTGTGCTGCTTGTCACAGTGGTAAATTTGGCCCAGTGTTGCTGACTTAAATGTTTTCAAAGGTAGAGTTCTCAGCTTCAGTTCCATTTTCTGGCTCCAGGCAGGTCACTTGCTTTTTTGTAAATGACTATATGCTGGGGTTTCTTCAGGTGTGTCTGACTGAGCGCACAATTTGTTACTTAATTCATAGTAGGGAGAGCCCACAAATAGCCTGTCACCAGAGGTATGAACGTGAAATGTGCCAGTGGCACAAATAGTCGTCTTCACATCCAGAAGCTGTTGTAGAGTAAGTTCACCTGCTCCCTCCCCACACACCATTTCTTCTCCCCTGTCTTCCCGAGTGCCAGCAAATGTCCAGTTCTCTTTATAACTTTGCTTTGAATGTCTTTTTCCTTAGGATGCAGATGACCCACATTGCTGGCAGCCTGTGCGATCTGAGGAGCAAACCTGGCGTGGGCACCACAAATACACAAGCAGCAGGTTCAGTCCTGCAGTGGGGCCGGGTCTGGAGAGGTTAGTCAAGTTGCGTCTGTCCATCTGGTGTTTGTTCTCCCAAGTAAAGGGGTGAAGTAAAGGGAAGGAGTATATCAAGCTAAGGGGGGGAATGGGGTCCTGTGTATTTGAACGGAAGCCCAATTCTGGTGGTGAAGTTCGTATCGTGAGGATCTAGAACATCTTGAGAAAGTTCAAAGGAAATTGAAAAAAGGAACATAAAGTCTTTAAGGTTAAATTTGAGAAACTGCCTGGTTTATTTAAAAAAAAAATAATAGAGAAGTAGTTTGAGTATTGATTTACTTATAAAACAGGAGATCTGGAAAGGAGGCCGTTCTGTGTGTGGTTATAAAAGGCCCAGCAAGATTTAACAGCTAGAAGCAGAATTTGCTACCTTCAGTGAATTGTGTCAATTGTACATTGAAAGGTCTTGTTTGGGTGAGCTCATAGAGTGTCATTGTGTGGAATGCATCTCCAAGATACACTTTATTCAACTTCTGGGAAAAATTTTGTAATCTCTCTATGCAAGAGGTGAGAGCAAATGACCCTAATGCTGCCCATCATAGTCCTCAGAACCCAAACTTCTATGAAAGCTGGAAAAGTGCTAGAAAATCAGCTGGGTGATTTGTATGAAATTGCATATGGTTTCTCTTGACAAGTTTCACATGTGAATTGTAGGTCCCTCAATAAACGAAGCCCAATTTCTCCTACATTTTTTTGGTTTGTGGCTCCCTCAGGAATAACTGAACAGTGAGGGGCTCCTCCCTGNGGGAAGGGGAAGGGGAAGGGGACTTTTGCCTCGTGCCTGGTTTTCAGCGTGCACCCAGGGAGCAGCTCTCTCGTGTTTGTGGACGGGGAGCGCCACCTGCCGCAGGTACCACACCGAGCAAGATGCTTTTGGGGCAGGCAGGAGCTACCTGTAATATTTTAATTTTACCTCACCTCCAGGATTTTTCAGCTCCTCAACTCGAGGCTGGAGCTCAGATAATGCACTCCTTTTAGCTTTCAATGATGTCCAAGGGGCTACAGGAGGAGAAACACTGATGGGATGAAAAAGAATTCATTGCACGTGAGTCCTCTCCTGTTTTGATTTTTTAAATGTAAAGAAAACTTTATTTTACATTTTATTTTATATTTTGAAAAGCAGCACACTTTCAGATGTCTATATACTGTCATCATTCAAAACTGCATGATCTAAAATGGGTACCAAAGATGCAGTTCTGATATTTTGTAATCTAAGCCTTTAGTGGATCATTTTAGCAGGTAAAGAGCAGCCAATTGCCACTGTTAGTCAGAAGAAAATCTTAATTTACAACAACTGAGGGTATTAATTTTCTGTTTTAAACAGTGAATGGCAAAAAAATGATCTGTTAAAAACAATCTCTTTGTGAGTCAGGACCCTCTCTCCAGCATATGGTCTTGTAGACCAATTTGATCAATGACTGCCAGAGCCCTGAGGGCACTAATAGCCCTTAATGGCCCTGAGCAGCCTCACCTGGGGCCTTCCCTCCACCCTCTGCCCATGGGATCAGGAACCAGTTTTAATCTGAACCCTGGATTTTCAGTACCTGCTTGAGCTGCTCTGCGGGAAAGCTCAGCCACAGTCATACCTTGGCTGTCCTTGGACCCTGATCTGTGGACTAATGTCCTGGATTGATATTGCATCTGTCTCCTCACCATGGCCCTGCCTGGCTATCCCAGGGCTGTGTCTGATGCTGGATATTTTTGCTGGACCTGATCCTGAGCTGTGGATTGACTTCCTATACTTGACCTGGGAGCTGCCTTGTCACCATGGACTTGGCTGGTGATCAAGGATCTTGGTTGAACCGGACTGTTCTCCTGCCCTGCCCTGCCCTGCCCTGCTCCATGACTGGAGGCAGTGTGGGTCCTGGTTGGTGAGTTCCTGCCCTGCTGGCTGGCTTATCCTCTCGAGTCCTGGCTCCCTGTCTCTTGGAAAGCAGTTGGCCTTTGCTGCAGCTTGAAAATGATCTAACAGCTGAGCTGAAAGATACTAGTTTATAGCTATGAGCTACCAAATTGTAGCAGAGAACAGGTTGACATGCTGCAGTTTTAATATGAATGCTGATATCTGGTTGTTCTTTTGTAGAATTCATCTCAGACAATTGTGAAGAAGGAGAAGAAACTGTATTTCTGAGGTACAATTTAATCACTGCTGTGATAAGAAGCCAGCAGTTGTGATACAGTCCCTGCCCAGCAAAGACTGCAGGTTAGGATGTATTTCAGAAATAACATGGCTGTGTGAGGAGAAAAGGAGACTTGCTGGGGCAACCACATTGTTGCAGAGCAAAAGTGATGTGGAAAGCAATGAAAAATTACAAAGCTCCGTCCAAGCAAAGAGGTCACCAAGACACCTCTAAATAATCAGACACTGAAGGTTTTAACATCTTGTCTGTGCACGAGCATGTGAAAAAAGGTAATCGGCATGTTTACAACTGCTGCACCTCTTGTCCATAGCTAGTGTACAGCCTACCTGGATTTCAATTTAGAAGACTTTTCTACGAAGGTGGCAAAAAGTAGTCCAGAAGCTTTGCTGGATTGTACTAAATGTGTGAATGGATTAAATCTGTGCAAGAAAGCATTTGAGTGGGATGCACCACTGTATTTATAGCTATTTCAGATAAATGGCACCTCCCCCTTTCATGAGAGTCTTCCTTCAGTTTTATTACCCTAATTATTTTCTCTCCACCCTCTGACAACCAGGTGTATCTGTGTGGGATCAATTTTTTCAGACCAAAGGGAGATGGAGGAGTCCAGTATGACTGGGGTAGAAGGAAGGATGCTGTGTTGCTTTGTTGCAGTGCTCTGGAGGAGGTGGTGGAGTTGAGAAGTAGCAGAAGGCTCTTATCTGTGTTGGCCTGTGGACTCCTGGATGTAGAAGTAAGTGGCTTACTGGGAAAATGTGCCAGTGCCTCCCTGGGGCTCTGCCAGACCCTGTTGGAATTGATGTTCAGAGTTAGTCTCCCTCTACTCACACCTCAGTGGCCCTAATGCCCACCTCCCACTGCTCACCCCAAAATCCCATGTTAGTCCATGCCAAGGCCTGTATCTCACCACCTCTGGCCTTGTGCTCTTTTGAGCCAGAGTATGTACCTTCTCTTGCCTCAGGTGTGGTGAAACCATACACAACAGAACTAAGCAAAACAAAGATGAAACCTGAGCAGGCAGCCATGCTTTCCTGTACTCCCAAAGCCTTTGTGCACAAATGATGCTCATCCAGCACCCACAGGACTCACCTCGTGGTGCTGTGACATCACTGGCACATGTAAATACCTTCGAGGATGTCATGAAATCCTTGTAAAAGGGACCTGGATGTGGGTGCGACCTGCTAGCTCACACAGAGCTTCTCTCCATGTTACCAATAGGTGCTTTTCTACTGTGCTTTGCCATGTTTCATGGCACCTTTCAGAGGCTATGTGGATGGACTTATGAAGAGAAATAAAAAAACAAGGGAGGGTGCACAGGATGAGGCCAGAAGATCATTTGGCTCCACATATTTAATCACGGTAAAAATTTAAGTGTACCACCATGTAAGGGAGTGTTTACATCGGTGCATCTGCTTTATTTTAACCTGTGCTAGCCAAATCCATTATTTTCATCTAAGAAGTAGAGGCAGTTGTCACCGTCCCTTACTTCTAGAGCTGACACAATGGCCTGGCAAGGCAGCAACCCCCCTGTCTCATCCAGGACCTGGTTGTAAAAGTGGAAGGAAAATAAACTAATCTGGAATTTCCTAGATTGTGAAAGAGCTTGTAGGCTTTGAGTTTGGATTTGGTAGTAGCTGAATTAGCTCATGCATCTCTTAGGAGGGAATTGTGTGTCTTGAAGCACCTCGCCCTAAAAAAAGCTTCCCCTGATGAGGTACTCCAAGTGACACAAACAGCAAAAAAAATGCATGTCCCGTTGCATGATTCCCCCATGGTTGTTGCCCAGAGTGCCAATGGGTGCGTAAATGAGAGCTATGTCAGGGGCTACCTTCATTGACAGGCACTTTTCTGAACTAAGGAGAGTCCATCAGATCCTTTTCCAAATTAGTGTCTGTGTCCTGCCACTAACTGTTTTTGGACTGCTGGCAGTGACACAGGCTTCTGCGACAAGCAACAGTCCCTGGCACAGACAGTGCTCCTGTTCCTCAAGAGATGGCTGTGGCATAACAGGATGGAGAGGAGCAAACAGTTCCATCCTCAGCCCTGGCGACACACACTTATGCTTCTTCTGTGCCATGTGGCTGGTGACAGGCTGCCCAAAGAATATCTCGTCTTTGGAGTAACATGAGAATTAACCAAAGCATGGTAAGGCACTATTTTTGGGGTTTCATGATGGTTTTTGGTGCAGGAAGTTAGTGGAGTTGTGTTCATTTACACCCCTTTGGATTTCTCCCACCTGATACTGGGCAGTATGGGTTTATTTTTCAAGTCATGACAGTTGGAAGTAGGGCTGGTTACTCTGAGCACTTGGGGCACTAATGTGGAACTTCTCTCCTGTCAAGGAATCACCCTTAGGTGATTTAGTGCTTCTGGAATCCCTTATCCGTGAGGTAAGAAGCCTTACACAGGAGGTAAGCTGATTGAGGGGACTGTGAGTATAGCTCTTGGGTGTTTAAAGCAGTTCTTGTGTAGTGAGAAGATTACTCCAAGACCCTTATGACTGCTGTAGTTCAAAACCAGCTTGTTTGAGACCCCATTGCCGAAAGGAAGAGTGTGTAAAGATGCTGGAGCAGAACTGCCTGCAGAGTCTGACCTGGAACAGGTTTGTCCATGGAGTAATTCAGCTTAGAAGGGACCTCTGGAGGTCACCTATCCAACTGCCTGCACAAAGCAGGTCTAGTTGTGGCAGGTGGCTCAGGGTCTTGTGCCATTGAATTTACCGCTGCCTTATGTTTTGAAATGTTGGAGTTCTTTCATCAGGCCCTTGTGGTCGCTGACCTGTGTGGAGGCTAATTGGTGTCTTGAGTGATGTTTGGGAGATGTGAGACCTCCTGGAGACACCACAGGCAGCACAATCCCCCCCCCCAGCTTTCTCTTGACCAGGCTAGATTCCTGGTGAGGTCTGGGTTAGCTGTGTAAGAGGTGAGACCATTTTCACCAGCAGATCCAGAGGCAGGTGCTTTCCCTGTTTGCAGCAGATATTTTAAAAGCACTTTGCAATGATGTTTGGTTCTTGTGCCATCGTGTGGCTGACAGAAGGATGCAGGGCTGGTTATCCACTGTAAGAAAGAGACTGATTCCCTTAGTAGTGACAGCTTAATGAATAAAAGGTCTTCTAATAAGGATTGGCTGTGAGCTGTCTCCCTTGCCTGAACCCTCTATCAGGGAAGAGGGGATTTACAAGAGTCAAGCAGCTCTCTGCTCCCTGCCAGAACAGGGGAGTACCGGGTGAAGGAGTTTGGGATCCCTGTCCCAGCAGCGTCTGGGGGTGCTGGGCACTGAGAGCCTCCAGCCACAGAGCTGTGCAGGGTGTTGCTGTAGAGGGGCTGGTGGGGAAGAGCACATGCTGTCTTTAGCCACTCTGAAGATGCAACAGTGCTTCAGCTGAGTCCTGCCCCACTGGGACCGATACCATGGGAGATGCAGAGCAAAGAAAGGCAGAAGCCGTTCCCAATGTTGAGGTTCTTGCCAGCAATATCGTGGGGGCAATGACAGCAGTGTGAACAGGAGCATGTGTGGAAGCAAAGGGAACAAGCCCTTAGGGGTGTGATGGGGTCTCATCTCTGCCATCCCAATCTGTGTCATACACAAGTGATCCTGGTTAAACTACGTGGACACTGGTGTTGGTGATTATGTGTGGGTAAATGGCTGGAGTCTGTGTAAGAATGCAGTTAAGTGGGTTAAATCATGTTATTTGGAGATACCATAAATAAAGAGCACTCCTACACATGCTACAAGTCCCCCTACTACTACAAAGGAACAAAAAGCAGATAGAACCTTCAATTGCCAATAGTTATTGAAATTTTTAATTATTTATTAAAACAGTGCAACTCATACTGATTTATGAGTGATTTAGAGCCTTGCAAATAGAATGTATTTGTGTTAGCAGTTGGAGTTATATTTTCATTCCTTTCGTAAAAAGAAGGAGAGAGCAAGGTGGTACAAGAACATCATTTATGACGGGGGTGGGAGCAAGGGAAGGAAAGAGCAGGAGGACACTTCCTTCCCCAGATGTGATGTACTGAAAAGAGAGGAGTGATGCAGCTGGGAGTTGAATGCGACTGTCAGCTGCTGCCTCTCAGCACTGGCAGCACAGTACAGCAGTGTGATCTTTCCAGCAAGGACCTGGGTGAAAAGCAGGGGATAAGGAGCCATGTGAGCCGCCCTTTTGTATGCTGAGAGCTGGGATTCTTCTGCTGTGTCTTCAATTAACCAAGTGTTGCATTGTCCTAGTTGTGGCTTCCTCCAAATCTCATTCCCAAGAGCAGAAATGATGCAGCATGTTGCTAATGTGGAATTCATGCTCAGCTGTTCCTCGGGGAACAGCTCCACTGTGAGGGGAACACAGGCTGCTGGCGGCAGAGCATGAAGGTGCGTCCAAATGTGCTGTTGGAATTGTGTGCTTTAGGCCTGCTTCCTTCCTTCTGAAGCCTTTTGCTGATGGCTAATGAATGCAAACTCCAGTGACTGCTGCTTCTGAAGGGTTATATGGAAAACAGGGCACTTACTGCATCTGGAGCACCAAAAAGTATTCCCAGATGGCCCCAAACAGCAGCTCAGAATATGGGCAGAGATGAGTTACGGGTTCTTCAACAGCAAGTACCTGTGAGTCCAAAAATGCACTTGGGCATCTTGGAGCAAAGGGAATCCACATCCCAGCTTGACTATGCCAGTCAGTGGTGATCTGGTGAGCAAAGCTATGCCACAGCCTTCCCTCGGTTGGGAGGAAAGGCTCCAATTGCTCACAGCAGCTAAGCACCAACTGCTTTTTGAAGTAAGGCAACAGAACCTGGCTGCTAGTCCTGTGGACAAGAGTTAATTCATATGGGGAGAACAGCTAGGGCACAGCACCCACCTCCTGCTTGAGCATGCTTTGCCCAGCACTGTGTGCAAGTTGACATGCTGGTACATGGAGGTACACATGGTACTCCGGTACACAGGAGTCTGTACCGGCCATTCCCAATGGAGCAGGTGATCCTCAGCTCTCCTAGGACTCTTCTGTCTCTGCACAAGGAAAAAGAAACATCGCTTCAGAGCTTCTGCTCTATGAACATCTCCTCCCTGCGCTGCCTGATGGCAGCTCTTCCCTGCAGAGATTTTTAGGTGCCTGGTACAAATCCTGCCTCACCTCCCCAAAAAGGTTTTATTTTCCCTGCTATGCCTCCATTACTTTCATTACAGATTTCCCAATGCTCTAGGCAAACAAATGGAGAGAGGAGAGGGAGGGAGGAAGAGATTAAATTGGGAGAACTCAAGGCACTTTTCCATTGCCTTGCCCTAACATTAAGTACTGTAACAGGGTAACAAGGCAGGAAAGATGCAGCACTACACTCCTGGATGCCAAAGCTAGAGTAAACAAATTATTTTTAGCAGGCTATTAAGTAAAGTGGATGCTGAGGTATGCAGGACAACAAGGAGCAGCGCTAGGAGGAAGGGGTGAGGGAGCCTCCCTGTGCTTTGCCCAGCACAACACCAATGCCGACTGAGTCAAGGCTGGGTCAGCTGCTGACGAATCCATGTCAGCTTGTCTCCTGCCCATGGGGGCACTAACTAATCAGAGCAACCGGTCCTTAAACATTAGTTACAGACTTCCCCAGGAAACACTTTTTGTTTTCCAAGCTGCTCTAACTCACTCCACTGCATGTCACAGCCACCCACCTACCAGCCCTAGTCACTGGGACTTAGGGACACCACCTCAGGGACTGCCAGGTCCCCTGCTGGGACTCCTTTTTTCAGACTTAAAGCTCTCCCCTCACTGAGGCTTAAAGCCCTTCCTGTCTTTATTGTATTGACACAGCATCATCTGTGTTGGTACAGGACTCTTGTGAGGAAAAAAGAGCAAAACTGCAGCCAGAAGAACATAACTCTTGAGCAAGATTTCCCATTGGCAACTCCCTTGCCTGTACACTTTCATTTTCTACTTACAACAGAAGATGCAGTTTCATCCAGGACAGCATCATTTCAGTAATGTGGTGAGTCTTTAAACAGGTGGCATCCATGATCCCCTAGGGACAGAGGCTGACTTGGTGCCATGATTTGGTCCTTTCTGCACCATGTATCTACAGCCAGGGTACAGGACAATCCTCCAGAAAGGAGCTCTGGCAGTGCTCAGCCAGCCACCAGCCCTACAGCCTGCAACAGCCGAGCTGGATACAGGCAACTGTGTTCACGTCAGAACACAAGGACAGCCCTGCTCAGAACTGAGATGTAGCCCAAGGAATGCAAGCGTTTATACCTAGTGGCTTAATGGCAGCTTAAGAAGTTCTTTGTATATTAGAAGGTGTTCAAAAGTTTCCTCTTCACACTTTTCTTCACCCTGATACTTTCCTGTCAGAAAATGAAAACGGTGACTTATGCTCCAGCTGAAACACCTCAGACCCATCTCCTTTACTTCAGCCAATGATGCGCTATGTCCAGCGTGATGGTGCACCTCTCATACGGGGTGCAGCTGTGAGCCCAGGTTATACTCTAGACTCACAAGGTAAAATACACAGGGAGTGCATGACATTATCCCCTACAGTTTCAGAAATATGCCTGTATAACAAGTGCCTCCTTTTTTCCTGAAAAAGCTGTCCTGCTGACAGTGCCATAGAGGGCACGGAGCAGCACATAGAATCATAGAATCGTTAAGGTTGGAAGGGACCTTTAAGATCATCGAGTCCAACCATTAACCTAACCTGACAAAACCACTTCTAAACCATGTCCCCAAGTACCACGTCTACCCTTTTTTTAAACACCTCCAGGGATGGCGAATCCACCACCTCCCTGGGCAGCCTATTCATCTCAACAGCTGTGCAGTGATTCACAACTGGCTACAAGGATGCTTGTGCCAAGAGGCTTCACCTTATTCCCACCCCTCTGCCACCACTCAGTGCATGGTCTGTGTATATGCACACCTGCTCCGAGTACACAACTGTCACTGCAGAACTATGTCTGAAAAAAGCTCATCCCCCTGCCTGACAGCTCCAACAGCAAGGTGTAAAGAAAATGCATGTCCTCCACACTCCTATTCCCTTCATCTCACCTCTAGGACATTTCTTACGCAATAGACTGAATAAGCCCATTTTCCTGACTGCCTCTTTTTCCTGAAACGGAAAAGAAGTTACACAGTGCTCCAAACCACACAAAAAAAATGTAAGTCTCTATGCCTGAACATTTAAGTATTTACACATACAAGCACTAAAAGCTTCCTCATAACTTCTCCACTCCAGAAGGTGAAGGATGGAAGAGAGGTTGCAGACCAGGACTTAGCTTAAAAGCAGGTAAACATTTCACCCCAAGGGCACTGCAGCTTCAGAGCTGCTCCCCACCATTACATGGACTTCAGTCCACAGATTCTGGAACTCTTCATAGATCACTTACTGCCACTGTGCTGCAGACAAGATGCTCAGATCAGTCAGCAAACAAAGAGCTCAGAACACACTTAATTTAAAAGCTAAATATAGTATCAGGATGATGCTTGACAGTGTTCCCTTAATAAAAAAGATATGTTATTTGCCCAAAGCTTTATACCTTTCAAATGAGAATTTGATACCTGATATCTTTTTCAAGTACCTATGCTTTCCATTCCTACAATTGTCATTTTACCCACTATAAAATCCCAAAGGCTGTATTAACTTGAATTCAACTGAGAACCTTTGAATATCCATGCTTGAGGTCAGGTACCCAAGGCACAAAAAACAGTGATGTTGGCTGCCCCCCCCAGCATCCTTGTGGAGTCAGCAGCGCTCAGTAATCAGCTACTCAAAATGAGACATAACAGTCCACTCCTGTGACTTGCTGAAGGACACAGAGCAGAGCTAAGGGTTCACTCTGAGTTTCCCAGCAGCCAAACCACAACACACCACAAAGCATGTTGTAATTCAGCTGCTCAGAGCAAGAGGGGTCAGTGTCACAGGCTTGGCTAAAGGAAAGAAGAGCTCTTCCACCTTTCAGTGATAACTGCTGTCAATGGCTTTATTCTCTGCTTCTGGTGGGCTGAGACTACTTACATTTGGGAGGGCAGAAGGTACAACCATCAGGGCCATTATTCAAGATGACATTTGCATCCTGCAAGTCTTCAGTTTCACCTTTCCTCTCTGCTGTATGGCCCTGTGTCCCCAAAACGCCCACTGTCTCTGAAAACCAAGCAGACACACGCAGGTGAACGTTCCCTATCTCCCACCCAAGCTCAGCTGACATCAGTGACTGCTTTGCTTCTGAAAACCTGCCTCTACAGTCAAGAAAACCCCTTGCCCTGCAACAGCACATTTGATGCCTTGTGCTGATGCATTACACTTCATGTGGTCAACACGCTGGATGGAAAGGATGCCACCTAGAGGGACCTTGACAAGCTCGAGAGGTGGGCAGGTGCAAACCTCATGGAGTTTAACAAGGCCAAGCGCAAAGTCCTGCACGTGGCTTGGGGCAATCCCAAGCACAAATACAGGCTGGGCAGAGAATGGGTTGAGAGCAGCCCTGAGGAGAAGGACTTGGGGGTGCTGGTCGATGAGAAGCTCAACATGACTCAGCAATGTGCGCTTACAGCCCAGACAGCCAGTCGTATCCTGGGCTGCATCAAAAGAAGTGTGGCCAGCAGGTCGAGGGAGGTGATTCTGCCCCTCTGTTCTACTCTGTTGAGATCCCACCTGGAGTACTGCATCCATCTCTGTGCCCCCCAACATAAGAAGGACATGGAACTGTTGGAGCAGGTCCAGAGGAGGGCCACAAAGATGATCAGAGGGCTGGAGCACCTCTCCTATGAATACAGGCTGAGAGAGTTGGGGTTGTTCAGACTGGAGAAGAGAAGGCTCCAGGGATACCTTTCAATACTTAAAAGGGGCCTACAGGAAAGATGGGGAGGGATTCTTCATGAGGAAGTGTAGTGATAGGACAAGGGGTAACAGTTTTAAACCGAAAGAGGGTAGGTTTAGATTAGATATTAGGAAGAAATTCTTTACTGTGAGGGTGGTGAGACACTGGCCCAGGCTGCCCACAGAAGTTGTGGCTACCCCACCCTGGAGGTGTTCAAGGCCAGGTTGGATGGGGCTTTGAGCAACATGGTCTAGTGAAAGTGTCCCTTCCCATGGCAGGGGTTTGGAACTAAATGATCTTTAAGGTCCCTTCAAACCTAAACCCTTCTATGATTCTATGAATTTCAAAAGCACCCAAGGTTTCAGCTATCAAAGTAGCCAGTACGACAGTGGAGGTTTATCCAAGCATTGCTGCAAGCTGTGAGACTGGCAGCTCATCAATAGGGAAGGGACATTAGGCACTGAAATGCTTCAGATCAAACAACACGTCCTTAATGAGTATGCTAAAAATAGAAAAGTAAACCTGCTCTTTCCAAAATGCACAGCTCCCTTAGCGCTACTGAACATGCCCTGTTCCCAAAGCCAGCATAACAGATGGGTATCTGCACTCAAGTCAAATATGAAAGGGGGGGTTGTGTCTCTCGCCTGCTTTCTTAACAGTTATTCAGCAGACCGATTTGAGGTTCTCAAAAATGAAAGTGGCCTGGACCAAAAAAAACCTTCCAGAGACTCCCAAGCTCCTTCTGGGGGCCTAATGAGGACATGCAAATGCTTCTAAGCTTCAGCATCATTGGTAAGTCACCCAGGCAGGGAAACTGAGACCACTAAAAAGCAGGAATGGTGTTTCTCAGGACATTGCCAGCAATTCCCTCCCTACCAACCAGAATGTGTAAATGAAGGTGAAATGAAGAACTAAAGCTCAACTTTGATCTGGACTTCCTCAGCTCAATGCCAAAAGTGCAAGTATCAAGTATGTCTGAAAGCCTCAGCTCAATGCCAAAAGTGCAAGTATCAAGTATGTCTGAAAACCTCAACAAACCTTTTCCACGTGTTCTTTGCTGCTGATCTTTTCTTCCAAAATTTTTTCCTTGTCTCCTTTCCCAGGGCTCCCTATGGAGACCTGCTCAGTAGCACAGGAACCTGAAACAGAGAAGTGGAGATATCTGAGGACTTTGCAGTTCTCTTCTTTGTGTGGGAACTCACCTGATTTCCAGCAGCTATTCCTTTTACGTTGAAGCACTAGTCTAGGAGCACAGGCTCACACTGTCAAGTGACTGAATTGGCACTTGTCAGCTGAGACATAATTGCTCGCCGCATACACAAAGCTTCCTGCCACTGCACCAGGCTGGCGTGACGGACGCAAAGGCATTTTGCTTCGTATCTTGAATTTGCACAGGGAACGATTGCCTCATCTGACGAGCATGGACCAGCCCCCTCAGAAGTGCAAGAGGGTTTGTCTGCCACGGTGGGACTGTGCTTGGCTGGCAGGTGGCTCTTCATTCCCTTTTTCACTTTGCCCAGCAGTTCACTCCTGGGCTATTGACCACGATTTCAGTTCATGGCTCAGGTAGGTTCAAGTCAAGAAAGAGTATGTTTGAATCAGATTGTTTCCAACTGAGATTTTTTTTTTCATTTTTTTTTTATTTTTAATAAAGTACGGTCATAGAGCATGCGTAAGATACTTTACTACTCTGAAAATGGACTGTGCACTTGTTATATATTTTAAAAAGTGCGACAAATTAGCAGAAATGACATTCACGTGGCACCTCAACTCTCACTTTCTCTGTCTGGATGTCTGGAGACATATTCCTCATGACACAGGAGCATACTGACTTTCCTCCCAGCTGGCACAAGCAAAAGCCTGCGAGAGTAGCAGTGTAGGTCTGGATAAGCTTGTGCCCATGGCAGGAGAGCAGTAAAATTTAGCATGGGTTTTATGTTCAGCTAGCCCTGTCTCCGCTTTAGCAATCATTTCATTTCCTTCACCCCCAAATACAGGTAGCTTTCAGGACTAGTGTTCATGGCCCCATGGTCACTATACTTCAGCAAACAGACCTAAATTTAAGCTGGAGGACTCCAGTTTAAATAATCAAAACACAAATGGCACAGAGAAAGTAAAAAAATTGCTAGTTTCAACCAAAAATAAAGTCATTACAGTACTAACACAACAGTCTGCGCTGGTGTAACTTACCAGGAAGGGCCCAGCAGCTCTGGACGCCAGTCCACTCCTTAACCACTGCTGGCAGCTGGGACATAACCCCAAACCCCCAAAGGTTCCCTTTCCTGGAAGAACCAGATACCTCTTTCCTGAAACCACTCAACACAAACCCTTTCTATGTAATAAAGAAAAATTTACCCAGATTTGGACTGAGACGCTGAGACCAGAGGCAGCCACCTGAATGGCAGCAGGCACGTTTAGAGCCAGAGCACTGATGCCACTGCTGCCAGGATGATGGCGTGCTGCTCCTGCCCCTGTCTGCGACAGCCACACGGGCATGTGGAACACCTCACACTCTGCCGGAGCACTGACCCGGGGCAACCGAGCAACACCTCCAGCGCCACAAAAACTGGTTTCCAGGGAACAGTTCACATACAGGGTACTGCTGAAGTGTACTGCAGGGGTCTGACTTCAGTTTCTCTGTCTGTTCCTAAACTCAGTTGATTTCAAGAAATAGCAGCAGCATGGGTTTCAAAGTGCACTTGCTAAAGTATCTAAGGGGTTAGGTCCCGCATTACTACAGTTATTTGGCCATAACCCTGCTGTATGGGACATGTCTGCTTAAACCATGGTGCCATTGTGATGCATAAACCTACCGCAGAGGAGAGAAAACAATTATTGAGTATAAAACTTTATGTTGTTTTTCAGTTGAAAAAGAAGTCTGGGNGAAAAAAGAAAAAGAGAATAAGAGAATAAGCCTTTTGCATGTGATTCATGTCTAAAAACACCCACGCAGCTCATCACACTGACCTCAAAAGGCAGAAATGCTGCAGCAAGACACTTTCAGAGAGGGAATCCATGGGCACTAAACCACAGCGAACAAAGAGCCCATGAATTATCAGCTCTTCAGAGCTAATCTGCCAAGCAAATATTAATACAATTAGTGCTGATCCCTGAGTCTCACTGTTTTCAAGTTATACTGAATTTTTTGAAGGATGGAAACATCATTGCCTTCAGCAGATCTGAGCTGGGAGAAGAAAAATGGAGAAAAACCCTAAAGAATCAAGGAATCTTTTTTTTTTTCCTGTGTAATCAAGCATCAACTGGGTATGGCCAGAATGACAGAGCTGATGCTTAGTGTTGCTTTCATCAGGATGTTCCAGAAGCGCTGTTCTCCTGGGCTCTCAAAAAGTGGGATCGGCCATGACTGCTTGCTGTGCTGTCTCAGTCTGTCCTGTCTCAAGCTGGTGTAGATTTACTGAAAAGGGAAGGTCTGAAGGGCCCCGTCACTGCCCTGGGCTCATGCTCTGGGTGCCTGCATAGTAAAACTGTGCTCCTGAAGAATTTCATACGCCCCGACTGTAGCCCAACCCAGCCCAGGCAGGAGGTCGCTCATGGCCCCCTAGAAGCAGAGAGGCTGCATATTAGGGTATGACCTAGAGCAATAGGGCAGCCCCTGACTCATCTCTGCTATCCTCATTGAATCCAAGCAAAGACAAATCTCCTCTTTCTTCAACCCAGTTCAGATAGCAAAGAAGAAACCTACTGCCTGGATAAGTACAGATGAATCTGCATAAATAATTATGAAATTATCACCTGTAATTTAGAGAGTAAACAGATCCCAGAGGTTTTCAGCCTCTTTTCCCACTGCTTCCTGCATTCTCCAGCCAATTTCTGGCTTCTCCATAAATTTTTGGGCTCCTTGTAAGACAAACCTGTCCATGGAGACAAAATCACTGCAGAGTTTGCACAGAGATCCTCACGTGCTCAGTACACATCCAAGTTTGTAAATTGTAGCCCTCAATGTTCAACCCAGCCGGTTCTTGCTAAGAAAGGAGGAGTAGACTGCAGCTATCTGTTGTGCGAGCACCATAACCAGTGGCGTTGGACACACCTGCCCAGCAACGATGAACAAGCCAAAATACACTGTCCAGCTATGAAATCCACAGCAAGAATGTCTACATGTCAGCCATAGCTTCAGCCCTTTGAAGATGGGGGAAGCCTCTATATCCTTACGCTACCAGAGTTACAAGATATTCATAACTAAAAAGGTAAATCCCTACTATGGCAGCCTGAGCACAGACCCCTCTGAAAAGGGCATCTTTTAGAGTCATTTTGGAATAAGACAAGCTGCATATCAGAACAACTAGCTCTTACAAATCGTTCATACTTTATCAGCATCCAGGATAGATTTTTCTCATTTTTAACATTGTTAAACACTGTCCTAGGAAGTTCCCGACCTAACACTGACTGTGGTTCAAAAATGATGTGTGCGTGAAGGTAAAACATCTTGTGAAAATATGGAACAGCATCAACGTGCAAAACTGACAACATTTTATTCCAAAAGATGAATTAAAACCAGTTAGCAATACTCGTATCAGCTTAAACATATCAGTTTAAGAATTTTGTGAGAATTCATCTTTTACTTTCCAAATATAAACACTTTTCAGAGTTAAAAACGTTTGTATAGAATAAAAATCATATGAGGGCATAAAGTGCTAAGTTTGAGTGCGCATCATAATGATTCACTTGACTGTCCACTAGTCCTAGTATGTCACTTCTAACAGGACCTGAAAGCAAAGGGAAGGAAGGTAAGAGCAAGGCAAGACTGTGAGATACTAATACTCTCTAATACCTTAAAACCCTTCCAGCTCCTGCGACTGGAAGATGCGATTCCTCTCTTCAGCAGCCCTAGTAGGAATGTCTCTAATTGACCAATTTTCCCCTTGATCCCATGTAAAACTTTGCCATCTGTGCTGCCCCTTTGCAGGAAGATCTACAGTTCAGCTACCGGCCGAGCAAAGAATCACAGCCTTTTGCTCGCTTCCAGTCTGCTCCTATCAGTTTTATTTGATGCCTCCAGACACTTGCAGTGGAAGAGAGGTCAACTGTCAGCGTCCAATCACTGTCTCCATTCTGCTCACGTGTATACATGCTGTGGGCATATAGATGAGGTATTGGATAGTACAAGAGACTAGATACTGGAATTCAGTGTAATAATATAAAGTCGTTTGATAGATGGATAGGTTTCCCCCCTCCCCCAAGCTGTCACAAGGCAAGAAATTTCAAAGGCTTCATTTTCAATATTTCTGCATGAAAAACAATTTAAAAATAGCAGAATTTCTTTTGATACAAAAAATCTGACTTCTGCTAAGCAGTGCTGTTGAACAAGCACATTCTGTGGTGCTTTTCCTCTATTGTTTCTTTCCAGAGACAAGCTGCGTGCTGTCCCCTTTCCAGGTGACGTCTGTTACCAGTGAGAGGATGTGACAGGCAGTTTAGAAGTTTCCTTTTTCACCTACTCAAGAGAGGAGAGCTCTAAAGCTTGCAGCAGTGAAGTGATTTCTTGCCATTTTCTCTTTTTGTGCTTAGCTGCAGGTTTCCACCTCTGGTCTGCAGCACCCCAGGGAAAATACATAGTACTTGTAGGCTGTCGAGACAAGGTAACTCACTGAAGGAAGTCATAATCAGGAGGCTTAAATCAGCTGTACAGGGGGCTGCATCTTCACTGGAAAATACTTAGATGTTGCATACTGATCAAAATTGAAAACAGAGAGGGTAGCCCTGGATGCAGTGGTTAGAAAAGAAATGATAGAAGCAGCATTTCCTCTTCTCCCTCCTATGTCTTGAAATATTGCCTCTCTTCTCTTTTAATTTATGCACGTTTGTGCTCTCTATCCATTTTAACCAGAGCAGTGCAGAAGCTTTCCTCTCATAGATGCTTTACATTATTTGCATTGGTTTTTCTGGTTGGTTGAGAGGTATTTTTGGTTGTTTTTTTTTTTTCCCCCCCCCCCCCCCCCTCATTTGCCCCTTTTCCTTTGCTCCAAAGAGCTTTCTTGCATGGGAAATGGCAGCCACCTGCTTCTATTGTGAGGCTGCTCACAAATGCGGGCAGCCACTTTACTGAACACAACTGCCTTTGGGCAGAAGCAGGCCCAGCTGGGACTAAGATCTACAAGTGGACAATTAGCAGCCAAGTAGTGGGCTAAAGCTGGTTATTTTTATGCTGCCCTGAGGAGGTAGGTCAGACAAGGCAAAACATTAGTATAACCAGCAAACTGTAAGCATCTGAAGCTTCTGCAGGCCCTGAAATGCCTGCCTGCTACATTTCTGTGCAGCACCGGGTAGCAGGAGGATGTCTTTCTCATCACAATGTTTGTAGCAAGAAAGCTACTGAACGAGAAGCATGAAGCACCCTGGATTATTGTTTTTCATGGCTGAGTTTTCAATGCCAGTTTTGCATTGTTTTCGTTGCTCGTTGTGTTATGATTTTTCAGTGCCGGCTGCCAGCACCACTGGTCACTGACCATGCCAGAATGGCATCTTCCACCTGCGCATACATGAGGTCAGATGGTGACCCTCTGTGTTAAACCCATATGCCCAGAACCAGCCCAGAGACACAGGGCAGACTCCAAGTGACCCATCTGTCCAGTTCTGCTGCCAGAGGAACTGAAAAAGAGGTGGCGGTAGTTTTCTTACGCTTCTTTGCGCATCAGCGCCATCATCCAGCATTGCTGTTTGGCAGAGCTGTGCTGCCCTGTGGGGTGAGGATGGACATCAGAGGTGGACATTGCAATGCAGAAGTAGCCTTAAGCTGTGAATATGCCAGTGTGAAACTGCAAAGCCTGCTGGAATGGCTTCCCTCATCACAGACATTAGGCTGGACTGTGCTGCAGAAAATGGGACATTAGAGGTGGAACTGGAACCTGCTTCTCTGAATCCTCCACATGCTGTTACGACTGGTCTTCAAGCCACAGTGACACCCCATGTAGTGCCAACCTGGCAGCTGAGTTCCCAGAATAGATGCACATGATTTTTTTTAAAGTCTGTTGTGATGTCACAAAACTTCCCTTTTTAGCTTTTGCCTCATCTATCAGCTATAACTTGCTCGTGGTTGCTGAGCCATAAATAGAGGCTAGCAGTTAACGTTGGCTAAGATTCGCAAAATCATTTGAAGAAGTTAAAGATCATTAAGAGGGAGCCAGAATCTCCTACATGGCTTTTATTGCTTTAACCTTATGGCACGATGAGAGGCATGAAAATGCGATGGAAATACACAATACTTCATTGTAATGCAGGGAAGCTTTTCCAACATGTTTTATATCTATCATCATGAAAGACTTAAGGCACCACATAGATAAATGTTTTTGCTTGGCCTAAAAAAGTCAAAGACTGAGAAGTAAGACTTGCACTCCACTTCCAGAGCACGATTCGTCTCTCCCTGCAGTGATTGGAAAGAATCATCTCCTAGAAGTGAACTATAGATGCAGCTTTGAGAGAAAGCTTCATATGGAGACATTTGAACCATACATACCAGAAGTGAAACGAGGAATTAATCTGCTCACCTGTGGGTGCCTACAGCTCCACCAGTGAAACTCCCCACCAGCCAGAATCCTCAGCACGAGCTGAAAGCTGCTGGGGGCCCAGCATGGAGAATCCAGACTGTGTTCCCCTCACCCCTGAAAACCTCTGGGACCTTCTGAGATTGTGCCAATTGGCAGGGCGCTGACTGTTAGCCTTCCCAGACAGTCCAAAACCCGCCTCACTCCTAAACATCTATTCAGTCAAAGCATTGAACATCTCTCCCACAACCAGTGAATCAAAAACATTACTGAGTCCGAACAGCAACATGAATCTGGCTAAGAGGTTGGTAGAGATGTTGTACATTTAAGCCGGAAGCTTTTGTTGTTCTTTCTTCCCAGTTATTTACCACAAAGCAAGAACACGCAATGACACAACACCTGCAGATACACTCACTTCTTGAGGAGCTCGTGAGCACACCCAGGGATCACCTATTGCTCTGGTGGTGGATAAAAGCTTGCTTTGCGGTGTCAAATCCTGCGGAGGAGAAAGGCCAAAACTTTAGGGGGATAGTAAAAGATGACAAAAACTTCCCCGCCACCCAGCCCAGCACCTTATCTTTTCTATCCCCATTCTCTTCCTTCTGTTCCCCCAGCTCGGAAATGGCAACTTTGCTTAAATACTCAGAAGGAAACCATTAAATGGTGAATTCTGGAAAGCAGGAAGGCTGCTTCTTCATGTGTGACTGCACGTAAAGCAGTTTGCCTTATAAATCCCAAATTATGTGGGACAGAAGGCTTCCTCCAATTCCTTTACTAAATACTTCTTAAAGAGATGTGCAAGGAATCGCCACTGCCCACCTCAGCCCCCCTTCACTCGCCTCCTTTACTTTTTCCCAAAATTCAGGTTATGCAGTTCCAGATCACCCATTACACACAGTAACCCTGAGCCAAGCAGAGTGTTACAGAAATGAAAAAAAAAAAAAAAAAAGGAGCCAAGGAGCAAACCTTGACACACCTCATAGGAAGACTCCCGCACGCAGCAAGCACATTTCTTCAGCGCGGAGTCAGAACGCTGTGCTGCATTGCAAGAAATAGCAAAAGTCAGAGTCAGATGGGGCTGGTATCTAAGATAAGATTTTTTTTTTTTCTTTTAAAACCGGTTTCAGTCATTTCCAACTTCTTTTCGCTTTTGATTTTGAATCTTCTCCTGTTCATATCTATGGTTAAGGACAGTTTCACTATTCTACCACAGTATCTTTAGCAACAAAAACGTGTCTCACTATCTGATCATCATATTCCCACCCACCCCCTTTTTTTTTTTTTTAATTTTTTTTTTAAATGGTTGAGGTGGCCAAGGTATCCCTCACTCCTTTTCCAGCCTTGTTTCCCTGGGAGCCTTTTGTAAGAGCACAAAGTCACTGACCAGCCACCTATTGCACCGTTACTTGCTTCTAGTTGCTATGATACAGTTGGCCATCACCAAAATAGTCTGACAGATAAATCAAACTACATTGCACCAATCAGCACTTTTTTTTGGTGGACAAGTGAGTCAGCTGTGGCACAATTAGCTATATGGGGGTCTCGTGCTTATGAGAAGAGTGCTCAGCCCCAGAAGGCCCACTTGCATGTAAACCAGGAAATCCCCAAATGGAATCCAAATATCCATGAGAAAAGATCTCCAGAACAAGGGGAGTGAATGGTCTCCAGCGAACATTTCTGAAGCTGACAGTCTTTCATCCTAAACAATTAAAGAATGGGATTATAATTATTTTGAAAACACAGTCATAACCACTCCTTTCCTAGACTGCAGCAAGAATGCAGTCCTCCTGCCTGGAATAATTTCTTCAACTTTAAGAGAATTGCAGTGAGCTACAGGAGATAGTGCAGAGTTTATAAAAGTACATCTCTAGGATTATTTGTCTCCGTAGTAGAAATGCATGTCTCCACCTGCTGACTTTCATGTTGTTTCAGATAGGGAATCTTGGAAGATGTTAATTTCAGATTAAATATTTATGAACTTCACAGTGACAGTATAGCAAATTTGCAGATGATCTGTCCAAAGGCATACAGTATTTAAGGGCAGAACTATTTTAATCCAGAGGGTTCATTTTTTTTGTTTTTTAAAAAAAAAAATAAATAGTGGAGACTCGCACTTTAGAGATGCTTAGATATAGGCCTAGATTGGCAGTCAGGTTAAATACTGAAGTTCAGTACATTTAGTTATCTGTTACACTTTAATGCTAGCTTTGCAAATTGCAGATTCAGTGCTCTTTCACTTAAACCAGTACAGAGCCTGCAGTAAGGTCAAAGACGGACCATTCCTGTGCTCTGTGCAACTCCTGCTCATCCCTGACAGGTTTTCATCTCTGTAGCAAGGAATCCCTTCAGGGATGGTGCCGATTCATCCAAAACATCTGCTAGTCCAGAAATGGCAACACCGTTACAAGTCCTGATCTGTCTCAGCAGCCCTCCAGTGATGAACTTGTTGACCTTAAAACTTGATGTCAAGACCTTGATGGCTTAGCACATTCAGAGCCCCTGATCAGCTCCCTCTCATCAATCTATCCCAAATTAGTTTCCAGTAAATTTATAGGGTATTCATCTCCTAGGATTTGTTTGCTGCCTTCAAGCTCTGCTTTGCAAGAGACTGAAACACCAAGGGAGCCATGGGTTGTAAAACAAGTATATGTAAACCTATGATTTAGGGCTGAATTTTTTGGAAGCCAAAAATTCATGGAAACATAATTCCAACTGAAAGATAAAATTAGTGAGGGAAAAAAAATAAATAAAGGGAGAGCAAGGGGCTATGAGATCATATCACACAATCTTCCAGGATAGTTTTAAGCCCGATTTAAGACTTCAGTTCCCAAGGCCTGCCACTAGATGGTAATAAAAACTAAAACAACACCGACTTGGCATTAACATCTCTGCCAACCGCCGCTGCAGGACCTTCCCAACACTACACCACAGCACCTCTATGCCTGCGAGCCTGGAAGAAAACCACTTGTCCCTTCAAAGTCCAGCAGACTGACATTACCTCCTAACCTCAACAACTTGCGGCAGTTGGATTCTTCAGCTGTGCTAGAAGAGCACATTGCACAGTGGTACCGCCAGCGGGGCCAGCTGCCGTGGGCACAGGACAGAGCTAACCCATGTTAGAGTCCCCTGTAGGGCCCCAGCTACATGCCACGCAGGAGCTTCAGGCAAGTCTCTGCTCCACATTCATGCTGACACACACCTTCCCAGAGGCTTTCAGTGCTTTATGCGCTGCTCCTGACTGAGCTGGGCTTCCTGACCTGCAGTTCAGAGAGAAAAGCAAGTTTGGCCTGGACACATCATGGAAACGACTGGGAGGAACTGCTAGGCTTTGTGTCACATTTGTCCCTTCTAGCCTGGTTGCGGCTCATATCTCACTCCACTGCTTTTAGGGTAAAGGAGAGCTATACCACCTTCACTTTCTGCTCACAAAGATCTCAGTTTGTCTCAGATTCCTTAATCTACTGAAAAGTATTCAGTAAACCAGTGAATAATTGTAGCCTTCAGATTGCCTGGAGCAGATATACTAGACACCAAAGCAGGTCTGATTGGACCCTTCAATAGGGTGGCATAATTTTGGGGTCCAAGATCATCTGAGATAGATTGGGACAGAGCCAAGCTTTCAGCAGAAAGGCTCACTGCCAAGCTTGAGGATGCCTATGGATGGCAGGGTGTTCTAGCAAAATAGTCCCCACCGAAACACAGCTTTTTAAATCACTAGGTACTCATGGAAAATTACTCAATTTTTGGGTACAAAACCAGCCTCAAAACCAGTACGAGCTCCAAGCCAGTTCAGAGCTCTTCTGTCAGCATTTAGTCAGCGATAAAGCCAGTGCTTTAGTAGAGACACCCAAGCGGACACACCTGCTTTCTTACCTTTCCCCCAAGACCATCTCTTATATTTTCATCAGGTTTATTACCCTGTGGTTACCTGAACTAGTTTGGTCTCATCTCCTGGGGTCAGTTCTGGTGATGGGAGTGTGGGGTTCATTGCTTTTCAGCTATCCCCTGTAGCCCATTCCTGGGATTCTTCCTTCCTTCACATAGCTTTTGGCCTGACTTTAGCGAAGCCACCGGACTGAAAGCTTCAGCTGCCCGTTTCTAATCTTTCCTGCATACACTAGGAGAGAGCACACTTGGTCTGTGTTGTACAAGGCAGTCCAACAGCTTCAGGAGCCCAACTCCTCTTCAGATGCAAGGTGACATGCATAAGGAATGGGAGAGTTTTGCTATTGCCAAATAGGGTCATTCATGACATTTCTTGTAGCAAAGCAAACCTGGGGTACCACAGTCCTGGCCACAGAGGGCTCCCAGCAGGGGACACTTGCCTTTCCTCTTAAGGAAGGTCTCCACAGAACAACCCCTCAGTATGGCACACGTACCCAGGCAGAGGCTCCACCTCCTGCCGCTTCCACAGAGATTACCATCTCCCTCTAGCAAGACTTGAGTAGTCTGGAAGGAAAATCTTAAGTAGAACATTTAAAACACTGAAATAAATGGGACTGCTCAAAGCACCACACTGCTCAGAAGGTGTCAGGAGCTAAATTATTCCAGAAGCACCGAACCATATCCTGTCAGGAGCAATCCTGTGTTGGCAGAGAGAGGATGGACAAAGCAGCCTGATAGATCCCTTCTTGCCATCCCAGCGTCCATAATTTCTCTGTTAATGACTTGTAATTGCATCCTATATGTCAGGACACATTTTGATTCCTTGCTTGATAAAGTGCTGGGGCCAGTAAGATCATTCAATTAACTGCACAGTCCAATACCTCCCCTGGCGCCAAAACCTCCCATCCCAAATAGGCCGGGATTGTCTTTCTGTTCATCTGCAAGGGCCCAAGGGAGAAGGGAACAGAGCAGAGAGAAACATTCATTCCCCTCATTTAAAAATGTAAAACACATTCAGGACTGTGTGTAATAGTGTTGTAAATCTTATTTCCATAAAGTACCTCTAGGGCTAATTCAGGAGACATTAATCATATTCCAGCTTCTCCCAGCTGTTAACTCATCTGCAGGGTTTTTAATAAAAGATTTTGTGTGCGTTTTCAAGAGGCGAAGGTGAAATCGTACCAAGAAGGGCTGGTCTGCTTGGAGCAGATATTTCCATGGTCTGGAACAAAGGCTACCTCAGAGGCTCCCATGCCCCTGCCCAGCAGGTTTCACCCTCTGAGTGAGCCCTCCCTGGGTCCGGCCAGGGTTACCTCACCCTCCGTTCAATGACGCCCTATGGTGATAAGGTTTGGCTAAGGGACAGGCAGTAATATATTTCCAGGTCACTTCCTTCAAGTACAATCTGATTTATTCCCAGCCAGTTCATTGGCATTGTTCAGTGGCAGAACCTTTAATTATTCCGTTAAGTCTCATTTCAAATTCCAAGCACTGCCTCCCTCCTCTCTCCCACCTCCCTCCAGCCTCCTGGAATTATAATCTGATTTGTGGATAAACACACAGTTTCCTTTTATCCCACCTGTCTGAAAGCTCTTCTTTCCAGGAAAGGCCTTGTTTCATCTCCACATCATATTGGGGATGTGACAAACTCTCAGGGGCATGAGGTCTGCTGTCTCAGGGACCAGGGAACACGATTGTCCCCAGCTGGGGAATGCCACAGCACATCCAGAGAGATGGGATACACCTCTTTAAAATGTTGCGCATACAAATCTCCCTTGGCAAGACAGCGAGTGACTCCAAATCGCAACAGCGGGCTGACCAGGCATTGGAGTGGCACATCGCAATGTCTGTTCAAAGTCCTCCTCCACTAACATGTCTCCCCGCCCCCACCCCCAACCCACAGCCCCACCTGTATCTGCTCACTCATCCCATGGGTCTCACCAAGTCCTTGTCTCTTAGCTCCTTGCAAAAGCAGCTTCTCAGATTGCCAGGCTTGTGCCTCCCCGTTCAACCTGTGTGTTCTTGCTCCACGTGAGCCTGGGATAGCAGGGGAGAGCTGGCCCCGTGTCGCTAGCCAGGCAGCAGGTCTGCCCTCAGCCCCTTCTTCCTCGAGCTCCTTTTCCATATGCAAAGCCAGATTTGGGAGGATTGCATTGTCTAACTCCATCCTCTAAATCAGCTTGCTGGCTAATCCTGTTTTAAGTGTATTTCACATTCAAGGGAAAGTCACTGTGGCTGCAGAAGCCCCTCTCTCAGTCCACTTAATTACACTGAATAAAGTTTTAACTAGCCTCAAACTACAGGAGCCCAGTTGTCAAAGGGACAGTGGTAGAGGCTTTCCAAAAGCAGTTTCTGCTCCACTGTGAAGGCTATAAAAATTAAAAGCCAGGAACTACCCATGTTTATCAAAAAGGGAGAAAGCTGGGCATCTTCCTAATATCAGGACAGGTAGTTTGCAGTAGTGACACTCGCGCCAGGTAGTATTCCCACCTGGTAGCTCAATTTTTCTTTGAGTTACTTAACCACTTAAAAAAAAAAAAAAAAAGCCACCTATTTTAAAATGAAAAATGCTACTTCACACTGAAGTGTCCAGGTGTTTAGAGCTGTTTTTTTTCCAAGGGAAATGTTTCAACTTTTTCTTTCCTCTTCTCAGCTGAAGTTAATCAGCAAGTTTGCCTCAATTCCTTAAGCTGTGCCTTTAGAAAAAGAAATCACCAGTGTTACTAAATCTAGGAAATTTTTTCTTTCTTTTAAAAAAAAGGATGAGGGTAATAGAAAGCCAATTAAGCATAGGTGGGACTGCATTTAATTTTAGACAGAGCCACAGTGAAAGGAGAGATATGTCTTACTCTTTACTGGAGGAGAAAAAGTGTAGAAATTTAAGAGTAATTGTTGGTGGGCAAATAAAGGCTCCATATTTCAGGTTGTGCAGCTTTCCCCACAGTTTTTCCTTAAAGACCAGCTTCAACCTTCTATTCTTATGATAAGCTGTTGTAGTGTCAGAGCCCTCCAATGATCCTAGATGTGGAAATGGGACTAGCAGCTATTCCCAGCTTCCCTCCCAGCTGCTTTGCCAACTTGAAGGAAGCCAATAGCTGGTTTCAGGCTAAGAGGGGGCCTCCAGCTGCTCACAAAATCCAAGCATCCCCCAGCCTTGGGTGAACTTTCAGCCGGCTGCATCACAAGTGACGCAAAGGCAACCGATGCCAGGGCAGGACATTGAACTGAGAGACTGGACTTGCACATCTTGCAACGCTGTGCCCAGACGGGCGAACAGCATTTGCTGGGAACAGGGACCTGCTCAAACCCCCCACTGAGCACACAAACCAGGGGAGGTCTAACCTCCCCAGCAAGTCATTCAAGTCTGTGTGAGGATAAAGCAAAAAAATACCTGAGCAAATCAGAGCCAAAATGCTGATTGCTGCTGCATTTTGAATAAGAAAGTAGAGACCATGCTCCAAACCTTTTATGTGTTGACATCTACAAAACTCATCTCCCCAAGCTCAGCACTGGCACAAATGCATCCCCTTGGGACTGCACCCTCGTTTCTTGCTCCATCTGCGACTCTCTCCTCAGAAGAGCTTGCACTGCCTCTCTCCTCCCTGCTCTTTACCTGTACTTCTCCCTTTCTAGGAGCCTTCCTTCCGAGATGACAGTCCAATACTGTAGCTATTCCAGATACGCTACTTTCTAAAGAAAGGGAAACATTTTTCTATGATTAAATGCCTTCCTCCTACTAATCCACTGCCCACTCCACTGCAGACCTCGCTCTTCCCTCCTGTTGCATATCAGCTTAATCTTTAACACCATAAAGCAGTGTTCCGGGAACACCTCATTAAAGGCAGAAGAATTCAAGGGCATGTTATCTAGCACCCTGACTGTATCACAGCTAAAACATGGTCTTGCAAGTGACACGGCCAGCAAAAAAAAAAAACAAACAAACAAAACCCCAACAACTCTGATTCCTTTCCTCACCTTTCTTTTGCTTTCATTTTTAAAAGATGATGGTTTTGTTCTAGTATTTCCGTAGATTCCCCACTGCTCCACACAGCCTTTTACTATGAGAAAACAGACTCTCCACATCATTACCAGACAACCACATTCACACTCCAAATTTGTTTTCTGCATTTCACCTTGGAAAATACCGCTTATATCACTGTTATTATCTGTGTACTTTTTTTGAACAGTAAAAAAGCCAACACCAAGTGCTGTTAAGCCTGTGTGATACCAGCAATTATCTCCATGTTTTCCACTGCATGGAGTGCCTGTACTTCCCTTCTCCCAGCCCCCACTGAAGGACCAACCCTCCCCTCCAGAAGTCTGAAACCATCATACATTTGGCAGCTAGCAGTAATTATTTTGGAATCCCATGGCTGCAACTGAACAGAATCACCATGACTTCTGTGAGCAGCTTAATTTGGTCATCTTGGATAATCTATTTGTTTTCTTAGTGTTATGTAGCATAGATTGATTTTGCTATTATTTTCAGCTCCACAGGAAAGAAAATTGGTAAATAACCTTTTTTTTTAAATTGTGACAATCATTAACTGTCAACAGACCATCAGACAATCAAACTGCCACCAGCAGAGATCACTCTGTAGGAGGGAAAAGACCACAAGCTCCAAAGGCCCTCTCAGGCCAGGCTCAGGCAGAGCTAGCACTCAGTCAACCACAGCCATTCAGCCTTCCCACAACCATGAAGATCCACTTTTCCTCTATAAAAAGAGGCGTTATGGGCCCATAAGACTGCAGCACATCCTTGGGCCTCTGGAAGGGTGCAGGCACACACAAGACATAGCTCTGAGCCTGACCTTCCCCTGCAGAGCTCAAAGCCTCCTTGGTCGAATCCTGTACCCAGACATGCAGCAAGCTGTCTGCCAACTTGGGCATCATCTGTTGGTACCACCCTGCATCTCCTCAGTAACACATCCCTGGGGGCTTGTGGGGAAAACTAAAATCACCCCAGGTCTGAGCTCCAGACTAAGATACAGCCAAAACCACCTTTCCTATTCCCCAAGCCACTCCTTACTTCGCCTTTTCTTCTCTGATTTTTGTTGCTCCTTCTCCTCCTCACCATCTACCCAATATCTCAGGCAAATCTTTAGCAGAAGCTCCACATCTTCACACTGAACCCTCCTGCTTCACCCAGCCCTTAGCCTATAATGCAACACAGCACACCCCAACACTTACCTAAAAGCTTGCATCAAAAAAACAACTCTCCAAACTCCACCACCAGCCCAGCCCTCCTCCTAAAGCAGCCCTCTCCTGCTGGGCTTTGCCCTTTTTAGTTCTAACTCAGTACAGCTGTGGCAGGCAGACTGAACAGGGCTGGTGAACAACAGGGTGATAGGAAGCCCTGTCATATGTGAGCAACAGTTTTTCTGAGATGAGGCACTCCATAAGCATGGAGGGTGGGCGATCAAATACCACCTCTTTTTCCCTTCCAAATTTAAGATTCCAGGAAGTCAGGGAGAAGTATACCTCCTGTTTAGAAAGCATTGTTCATGTAGCAGCACAAGAGGGCTTGATGCTCCCTTACAAAATATCTGCAGGTACCATAAAACAAAGTTCCTACTGCTGCTTGCTCCAAGGATTAAGATCGTTTGGGGACTGGGACGTAGTTCTCCTAGCAACAAAGATCCTTCTCCTTACACTTCCTAATTCATGAGATGTCAAAGCTGTCTATCTGCCACCTCCTCTCCTTAAAAAGCAATCCACCCTCCATTACACTCCAGCCAATCCGGCCAATTCAAGGCTCAGAACAGCACACATCCTTTCACTTACCCTTGCAATCTGCAGCACTGCTGCACCAAGGGCAACACTCTTCATTACCCAGAAGATTATATGAAGTTTTTAACCAGGCTAAATACTTTAAATAAGCATTTGAAGATGTGTTCCCATTCTGGGAATTCTTCAACACAAACAGATGGATTGATAGATGCAATAGATTAGTTTGGGTACAATATGCTCCAACGTGATACTCAAGTGATTCAAGCAGGGGAACCACATGCAATGCACTGCTTAAAGAAAAATAACATGTTTTCTTGTGAAGAGCATCAAGATGTTCTGGTACTAACCCTCTCCCCACATACACTTCCCATACAAATATGGCCAGCTATCATCCATGACCAGATGGCCACAAGTCACTCAGTGTTTCTCTAAATGAGCATCACAGGGCAAATTCTGTTCTCACACATCCTGGGTTACAATAACTCCAAGGGAGACTCTAGTGGAGCATTTCCAGTGAGGCCAGTGCAGGACTGATGGCACAACCAGCCTTGTCCAAGGAGAGATTTGGACACCAGACAGGGAGGAGAAGCAGCAAAAATCGAGGCTTAATTTTATGATCAGTCAGGCCTTCACATCTCCTTCTCACTCAGCTCCATATAATAGGCTACCCTTTTCCTAAATATTTATTTGAAAACAGCTCCTGAGTTTATCCTGGGAGCTGGAAAGAGAAGCTCTGAGGTTTCTGTGTCCAGCAAAGCTGCCTGTGCTACCCTAGTCCGGCTTTGTCTGAAGGCAACATCTCTCTCCCCAGGCAGGCTTTTGAAGAGCTGTCACACCGTGACGTCTAACGTCCAGATCCTGTGCCTCGTTCTTGGATGCCAGCCTTTCACCCTTCATACTCAGATTCCTTTCGCTGTCAGAGCAAGAATAGCTGCTGCAGAAACTGCAGCAGTTGCAGTCATTAGGGCTGGGGGTGGCGTAACCTCCATGCAGAGGGGACCGATGGCATGGTGATGACTTTGGTCTGTTCCTTCCTGGCATAAGCGTCATGTTCTGGCTGAGGGCTGACACTGCCACCCCATTTTACCTCCTTCCCAGCCATTGCACCAAGCCTTCCCTTTACTGAGTGGTTCCTGGAGTGTTTTGTGGGGATGGGTAGGACTTGCTCAAGCCAAATGCCTGCGTTGCTCCACCTTGGTGAGGCAGTCTCAGCATTGTTGCACTTCCCTTGGTACTGCATCTTTTTTGCAGCACTTACCTCCCTTGGGAAAGTGATTAGTGTACATGATGATTACACAGTGTGATAAAGGAAAAACTACACATATTACACCAGAAAGGGAAATGAAAGGTATTTTTCAGGCCTCTGCATGCACTAATAGGCTTCAGTTGCCTGAACCAGCCTCAGCTGGGCCCCCCACCCATCACCCATGGCTCTAAGCTATACTTAAGCTCCAGCACAGTTTCTAGCTTTGTCTTCAACCGCTCCTGACTGAATTACTACGTGGGCAATATCTTTCCTCACCTGACGGTGACCACAGGCTCACGAGAGCCTCTTACTGTCACCAGTCTGCCTTGTTCAAGGCGGTGCGTTTACACCCTGGCTGGTGAGGGTACTGCTGGCGCTGTTGTCACTTTCTGCCCTGAGCTTGGTTTTCCTTTCCTCGGCTTTCCTTTCCTGCCAGACTTCATGGATAAGCAAGATGGGAAAGGGAGAGTGGAAGGGGAAAAGTCTGCCTCTGTGCTCACACTGTCACTGGATAAGCAGCAAAGGCTGGGCCAGGATGTGCTGGTTGTTTTGCAGCAAACGGATCTAGAAATTAAAGAAATAAGTCACCTGGTGGGTGGGGAATACAATGAACTACACTTTCTACTATCCTATGCACAGCCCTTCTACTGACCTTGGAAAGATGGAGAGAATAACACCACACAGCTCGTGTGCTTGACTGTGACCATACAATTAGCTTGTAGAAAGCTGAATTTCCAGGGTGCAGCTCAGCTCTGGTGAAAGCCTCTGGCAAACTCCTGCTACTTTCAATAGCATGCATGGAGAAATCCAGAAACACCAGGCGCTCTGTTGATGGAGCTTGATGGATTTGTCAAACACATTTTTGCAATTTTACCATGTTTTTATACAGTGCAGAATCATGAGCCTTTTCTGCGTTTGATACAGCTTAAATGCCTTGAATTGCTTATAATGGAAAGCTGACCTTTTGCATGCTGGTGCTGTCTTGACTTGGGAAGGTGGGAGGCGAGCTGTACTGGTGGTGTCGCTGGCTTTGGGAGGATGGGAGCATGTCCCTGGGATCAGCAGAGCTCCCTTGCATTGAGTTTGCAGGATGGCACAGGAAAAGCGTTCCCATCCCTTGGGAGATGGTGCAGGGCCCATGCAAAGGGCAGCAGGGAGGAGAGGACACCTGTGTGGTGAGGGCAGACCATGGCAAGTAGATGGCTGCCTGCATACTGTAGAGGATAAATGTGTCTTGCTCTGCCAGGTGGTGTGGCCTCAGGGTCTAAAGAGAAGGTAAGTGTCCCACAAGATAAGGGGAGGGAAGTGTCAGATCTTGCTACTTGTCCCACAGGCAAGGGAAGGGAAAGCAGCCATGCTCTGCAAGATACAAACGCTCTTGCGAAGTCAGATGCATGCTGGGTTGGGAGGAGATGTATTTGCAGTTCCATAGGTGAGATGCTGATCCCCTGGGTCCATTAGTTAGGGTTCTTCACAGCCCAGATCTCTCCCTAGCTCTCCCCATCCCTGCTGGTGAGTGTGACCCCACACAGAGCAGGTCCTCAGCATAACTCAAGGTCAGATCCCTCTTGCAGGGGATTTCTTGTGCTTTCTGCCTCTCCCTTTGCAGCATGCAAGGGCTCCTTGGTTACTGCTGTATTTGATGACCTGGTTGAAGAAACTCACTTTCTTTCAGCCAGTCTTCAGAAGAGTCCCTCTTGGAGAAATTTAAACTTTTTTCCCTTAAGGCTTTGGCTGACAGTAGCTGTTCCACTGTCGGTGATGACAGTGGATAGGAGTGTGGACCTGAACATGAAGGAGGAGCAGAAGGAACAGTAGTGGAAAGCAGCAGCATTGCAGTGGTTTATTAGTTTTAGCATCAGCCAAACTGGAAATTAGGACATGTGGGAAGCAGGGTCAAGTGAACTGCAGAGAAGGTGCTGAACATCTCAGCCAAGACTTTGTAAGGTTGCTCAGCCACTATCACCGCTGGCGCTGTCGTGAAGTTATTTCAAGCTCTTATTAGTCCCTGATCCTCACAAGCCTGGCTGCAGCAGTGGAAACAGGCTGGGAGCAGCATTTCTGCAAACATGAGTCAGAGCCTCTGCTGCCTTCAGAAGCTGATGGTAGGTGGTGTTGGGGTTCCCCGTGCCTGTGACTGAGGTCGGAGCTGACTGAGCTCCTTTACTCCATAACTAAGACCAGCTATGTTGCCTTGCATCTCTTGTCCCCGCAGATGTGACAAGGCTGATGGGGCATGAAATTATTGTCTCAGCCATGCCTACAGTCCACTTGGACAAAACTGTGCTCTGCCTTCTTGTTAGGGAACAAATGAGGACTCTTCTGAACACACGTGGGGTCCATACTTTCCACACAAGGAGAACCTGTGTACTACAGAGAGATAATGTCTGTGTTCACGTGGACAGGAACTGTTAACTGGGGACAGGCAGTGGCACTCCGGAAGACAGAATAACTTTGTTCTGGAGACTCCTTCCCCATCACATACACATCCTCCTGGTTGGTCCCAGCCAGAGACCATCTGTGGCCTTGCTAATGCTCAGTGGAAAGCAGAAGAGGCGGAGGAGGCGTGGGTGCTCCTTGGACAGCAGCATAGGCCTTGGGGGCTGTAGGAGCTCACTCGTGCTCATTTCCAAACCTAACCCTGGCTCTTGGACTCAGTGCAAAGAGCCTCAGACATCAGGTACATTAACAAGTAGGCTTTAATGGTCCTCAGCAGGCAACCTTGGCCCTGCCAGGCTTCCCGCAGCACAGCTGGGAAGATCAAAGCTGTTATGCGTGAGTGCCAACCTGACTGATGGTGACATGGGGAACAACTACGATTAGCCAGGAGGGATAAGGCTCTGCCCAGGTCTTCCCTGACAGCGGTGGGAGTTTGGAGAGCAGCTGGTGTTGATCTGATGTCATGTCCTGGGTCAGGAAGGATGAGGAGCGGGTAGGGGAGGAGCTGGTCCCCAGCCCAGTTTCACACAGTGCTACGTGGGAGTAACTCAGCTCCTGGAACTGCAGTTTTTAGCCCTTCCCTCTGCTCCGAGCACATGGGGATGGTCTCTCCTCCTCCCCCCAGACCTCCACTCTGTAATTCGGAGAGGCAGTGTGGCACCCTGAGTGTGGGTCTTTTCAAACCCCTCACCAGGAGCCCGAGAGGGGGACAGGGAATTTCCCTCTGGTGATCCCACTTCTGATGCTGACTTTGTAACAGACACTTATCATGAATTAATTATGCATTATTAGCATCCATTATTCATTCCTATTATGTGTACATACATGTGTGGCGCTGAATAATAAGGGAATTATGCCAAACAATTAAATGGCCCTCCACCGAGAAACAGCCTCGAGAGGAGGGAGTGTACCACAAACAGAAGTGGTTTAGTGAGGACTGGCATCAAACTGGATGGGGGAAGGAGACGAACAGACCTTGCAGGAGAAAAGCCAGGGCAGAAGGCAGGAAACTGGAAGAGATGTATGAATTACAGCTGGCTGAACAGGCTATTTTTCATGCGAGTGGCTGAACCTAAAGCAATCAGAGGAAATTTGGGTCAACTGTTTCAGCAAAACAAAACAAGACCCTAAAGATCATTAAAGTTAAGCCTAAGTGGTTCCTTCAAAGGGAAGAGAAGAATCTCCTTTATTGTCTAATCTGGTTTTTAATGTTAGGCTAAACAAAATTTGCATCAGTTTTGAAATTTTAAAAAAGTCCATTTCAAAACATTTCAGTTTGATGTCAAAACAAAAATCTTTCAATACGTCCTGCATGCTTTTGGCTGAAACTCTTTGTGGAATTCGATCCAAATTTGCACACAGGTTGGGTCTACCTCAAAAAGGAAATTTTTCAGCAATTTGGCATATTTGTTTAGATTATTCATGGCATGGTGGGAGAGGAAGGGGGAAAGGAAGGAATTGCCCAGTGCTCAGAGGAGAAAAAGCAGATCAACCAGCATGTCTCAGAGATGCGGTTCGTGTGCGAAACACCGGAGCTGCGGCAAAGCCAGAGAGGGGAAGCTCAGGTTTTCAGAATCCATCTCAATTGATGGAGATAATTACAAGTGCCACATTCCCAATTTCTTCTTCCGGGAATTCTCTTCTTTAATAAACTCATTCTAACAAATTGATCACAGACTCTCTGGTGCTCAGCACATATCAAAGCCATTTTTAAGACTGAAGAGAACACTTTGGGTGAAAAATAGGAACCAGTGCCAGACTTTGTAGAGATCTAAATCTACCTCAGCTGTAATACAATTGAATTAACTTGCTCTCTTCACATGCCTGCTACCTAATACATTCACAGATGTCTGTTTCTGAGCTTTGGTCAGCGGTGAAACCAGAGTCCAAAAATCTCAGGGGAGGCAAGGACCAGTGGGACTTGCCCATGGTGTTGCCCATGGCTGCCCCTGAGCTGGGGAGCCCCCGGCAAGCTCAGATGAGTAACACACAGCAGTCACCTGTCCAGTGCAGCTTGGACACATCTTGTCTCTGTGCCGTTTTGGGCTGACTTCAATAGGCTGAGCCCAGCAGGACAAGTACTTTCATGTAAACCTTTTGAAGGGATTCAGGTAGACAACGGCTTGGTTTGGTCTAGATTACCTCTCTTGGTCCTTTCCAGTTCTTTTATCTGTATTCTCAGTGAAGTGTCTGTACTAGCATAATTCTAGTGAAATAACTAGACAAAGAGTAACTTTTTCACAGGAGCACCCAACATGCTGAAGAACTTGCTTTCTAAACCAATATATTAAACCAGCTCCAAAAAGAAAACCAACAAATGCCTAGGTGAGCTTTAAATCTATGCTTTCAAGTGCATTTCATTAGACCTATGCAGATGCTGTGAGGATGCCCTAATTTTCTATTGCATTTTAGTCTGAGCCCATGAGGAAAACATTACAATTAACTCCCCTGCCTCCAAAATAAACACTTCTTAACCCAAACTAAGAGCACCCAGACTGACATTGTTCACTTGAATCAGCTACCAGTTTCGATAACTGCTGCAAGCAGAACCTGAGCTATATGGAGATGGTTTGCTCTCCACACAGAGAGCAATAACCCATCCAGCTATTTCATCTGGCTCATGTTCTTGCAACAGTCCGCGTTGTCAGCTGTTTACAGGAAACAGAAATACAGGGATAGGGCTTACACTGGACTATTTTTCCAGTGTCCAGTTTAAACAGCACTCAGTCTAATGTGGGCTTCCCCTTCTGCTCTGTAAGTAAAGCTGGAGGTGAGAAAAACGGTTTGCTTTCCTCAAGGAGGCTGGGAAGGAGCAGCTGAGGTTTGCATTAAGAGTAGCATATCTCAAGAGAGAGAGAGGTCCAAGGCTCATAACGGCACACTTTGCTGCAGCTACAGCTGGGTTTTGTCAGGCCCTGGGGGGTCCTGTGGAGAGTTACAAGCGACTTTTTCCCAAGATGCAGGAGCTTTTTGGCAGCTGCTGAAATTCCCAGAGCTGAATGAGGGCTGAATCAGAGATGCTCACCCTCCCCTTCCTGTTCCTCACGCTCTCCCAAGCTTGCATCTCTCAGATACCCTTTCTACCCAAGAGAGGCTTTATCTACATGGAAAAATTGCATCAGTTTTACGTAACGGGGAGTTGAAGCCAAGACAGACACCTGCACAAACCCTCTTCTTGGCACCCCTTGTGCAAGCTTTCAGTGCCAAAAGCACCTCCTCCTGCTCCTCAGCGACAACACTGCAAGTCTCAGGGCTTCATAGCCAGCCCCAGGAGAGGGAACGGCTGCTCCGTATCTCTCCTTTGCACTCCTACCTCCTTTGCTCAGCAAGACTCTGGTACTGGCTGGCCTCATTTCCCTTCAGACTCAGGAGAAAGGTGCCAGGAACATCCCCCACGGTCCTCTGCTGGGTGGCTAAAACAGCACTGCTGGCCTTGCAAGGGGCTGTGCAAGCTCCCGTCATGGCCACAACCGTGACAACGATGTTAATAGCTAGAGAGGGATGTGGAGAGCAAGGCACAAAGCCAAGCGCCGGCACCACATGCCTTCGGCTGGCAGGAGCTCAGCGCCGCGGGCAGGCGCAGGCAGACCGGGGGCACAGGAGGAGCGTGTGTGGAGCAGCCAATGGTGGCTTATCAGCAAGATGCTTCTCGGGGCATCCCACTGAGAGATCAGGCCTTCGTGGAAACAGCAGCAACGTTTTGCAGGCCTGGGACTGCAGAAGTGAGCTGCTGGCAGACTGCTCGTGCCCAAAGGGACTTTGCAAAGAGCTGGGTGGGTGGCTGACAGCCTGGGAAAGGAGCCATTCAAAAGCAGAGGGAAATAATTTTTCCAGTTCAGGTGTGGTTTTGATGTTTCATATGCATTTTTGAAGCCTAAATGAGGATGAAAATTTCAAATGGAAAAATAAGTTCTAAAATGAACCAAACAAACACATTTGAGCTGCTGAAACATCGTACTGGCAATTTTTGTGTTTCATTTCCCTTTTAAATGCCATGGATTTTGAGCTATCAGTGGATACAAATTTATGGAAAAATGATTGATCTTTTTGTTTAGAGTATGTTTATATAGGGTTTTCTGGATTTTTTTTGAAAACTTATAATCTATTGAGACCTTCCCTGTCCCACACCTGCTTCTGTCTTTACGGAATTGTTCTTTGATTACTGAAAAAGAAAAGAATTCACCAAGACACCCACAACCCCTCTCTGGCTCCCTGCAAGGACTATATAAGGCAAGGCCATGACTACATTTGTATACCCAAGGGACCAGAGGACTAGGACTAGTTCCTCTAGACTCCCAGAGGAAATGAAAAAGTCAGAGGCCTGTGACCTGAGGTTTATCCTCAGTTAGTTCAAAAGTGCTTGGTGAACTAGGGCTAAATTTCAGCTTCATAATAAAAAGTGAAGGAAGGCAGACATCATTTGCTCTGTGGGTTTTACCCAGTGGCAGGGATCAAAGGTAAAAAGAAAGCCGTGACTGGGTTAAAAGCAAAGTTTCCAAATCCAGGAAAGCATGGATTTGGTTTATAATAGCAGAGGAGAAAGCTAGTGGAAGACCAGACAGCACATTTTCTACAGGGAACCAGCCTACTTTTGCCTTATTGCCCACCTGAAGCTCCATAAAAAGCATTAGGGCAGCACCAAGAAACCATGAAACAAACCTAAAACATGCTCGGTGTTGCACAAATATGAAGGAGAGACACTGCCTTGCTCTGAAAGGCTTGCAGCTGCACATCAGCCATTCTGCAGCAGCCACTGCTGTGCTGGGCTGCCCTCTCAGGGACACCACGTCCCCCTGGTCCAACCCCAACATGGTGACAGTCATCTCCCACTCCTGGAGGGGACAGCAGGAACAGGGCAGGGACCATGAGCTGTGCCACAGCAGTGTTTGGGGAGAAAAGGCCTTTTCTGCTTTGCAGAGCGGTGCCCAGCCTTGGTACTAGGTACCTCCATCAAGCTGGGGAGCTGAGAGCTTTTTGCTGTGTATTTATGGAAATGCTATATGACCATTGCTCTGGTGCCTTTCTTTGCTATGACCCTCATGCAGGCTCTCAGCCATCTGCTTATACTCCCTCCTGTGACCTTGCCACCGCCCTGCTGCCAGTCCCCCTCTGCCCAGCAGTGCCCCTTCCCAGCCCTGGGGGACGGGGCTCAGCTGACTGGGGAGGAACACTTTTCAGAGAAAGTCCGGCTCATGCCTCTGGTGAGGGCAAGAACACAGGACAACCAGCTGTGCCATTTCTCCTCCAACTCTGCTGTACTTTTCATTTTTGGCTGAGGAGGGGGGTCAGGGGGAATTTCATTTTGCTGCTTTAAACACATGCAGGGTCATCTGCAATGAGAACATTGCTGTGGTCATTAAAAGCCAACACAGCACGCTGACTCCCAGCATCAACACCGCCTTAGAAGGACAAGGTGAGAGCTGGCAACCCTCCAGGGAGTCCATGACTTTTCTGAGGTGAGGAAAACTGGCCTGTTTGACCAAGGTGAAGACACTTTCCAGACCAGACTCCAGATAAGGAGCCCAGTCATCCCCCAGAAAACAGGGGAAAGACCAAATCATCTGTCCCCAAGACATCAATAATCAGTGCAAGATCCTCAGCTGGAATAAAAGCAGTCATTCCCTTGGCTTTACATCACCACTGCTGTTTCACCTGTTTTTCACAGGACAAAGCCACAGTGATGTGGTCTAGTGACGGAGGCAGCCCTACTCTGAGGCTGGCCTGGATGGCCCCCACCATCAGTATTGTAAGGCCAACTGAAAGGGAGGCCTCACCAGACCCCAGCAAGACTGGCCAGGCATCCCCAGCATTGCTAATAGCCGAGGCAGAGGGTTCCCCCAAACTCAGCAAACCCTAGAGCTGGTGGGCTCTTCTGCACCCCCAGCCTGGCTCGCAGCCTTGTGGGAGAGGATATGTTAGGTCTGAAATACAACAAGGTTGAACTGTGGTGTGGTAAGGCCCCAGATTAGCAGTGTCTTAGCAAGAGAGCACCAGCACCGTGCAAGATCAAGTAAAAAAGGTCAAACCTATTACATCAACTTCTATTTTCACTGAAAATGCATTTACTTTTAGCATTAAAAAAGAGTTTCTCCTGGGGTTAGCATTTTTCTGGCATTTATGGGAAAGGCAGACCACCGCTGCCTTGCTTTTCAGGAATATTTTTGGATTTGTTAAGGCTCCTGGGGTGTCCAAACATGAAAATATTATTTGGGTTTTGGTTGTTACTGTTGCCAAAAATAAATCAAACCCAAATCCCCAACCAGAATCTCATTAAGGGTTGTTTAAAGGTCAGTTTAAAGAGTCCCTACCAGATGGATTATTAAGTTTGTGTTAGGGCAGCCTGGCCTGGAGCTTGGCACAGGTCCGGAGAGGTGCAAGTCTCCCTCCTCTCCGAAGGTATGCTCCCTTGCCCTGGTGCCCACCAGAGCCGAGAGCCACCCATAGATCCTGGGATAGAGCAGCAGTGACAACAAATAAGGAAATAAGTAAGTCAAAAATCTTGGTGCCGCACAGGGTCTGAAGGTGCTGCACCCCCGGGGCATGTGTCAGCACTGGCATTTGGGAATGAGAGGAGCACATGGAGAGGGAGCCGGGGGTAGGGAGGGAAGAGACGCAATGGTGCAGATGAGCTGCAGAAGCCATGATGGGACATCACAAGTTCCCCCGAACAATCTGGTATATGCAGAGAAACTCATTATGATGGATTCCAAGTCCTGAATTTACATCTTTGAAACTATCATTGTAAGTGAAAAGGTTAGACTATTTTTTGTTTGTTTGTTCGTTTTCTTAAGCGGCAGCTCAGATTAGAGCTGACACCAGAAGGATAAGCACTGAATCCTGGGCTAAATATTTCATTTCCACAGATGCTGGCATCAAGTTGGTTACAAAGAAACTCTTTTTGTATTGTTTTTTGTCTGTTTTGTTTACAGGCTTTCGCTTAGGTTTTTTGTTTAGTTTTGGGGTGGGTTTTTGGGGGTGTTTTTTTTGTTTGTTTGTTTGTTTGTTTTACACTACTGCTAAATATTGGGATGTACAAGGGAAAAGATAATTAAGTTCCTAAAAACTGACTTGGAACTGGGATGAGGCAAGTTCAAGCAAAAAAAAGTCTGAAGAAGTAAAACCACATTACCTCTGCCTTTCTTACAACTGTTGTGTTCAGCTGATCTGCCTCATGCAAAGATCAAGGAGGGCTTTGCTCTAATTCATGGCAAAGAAGAGATTTTCCTCAAGTATCACCAGAGATGGGCTTCAAATTTAGGCAGAAGGGACTGCAGTCAGGGTCATGGTAGGTCTCTCAGCTTGCTGTTCCCTGTGCCGTGACAAGCATTGCTGACGTCAGGGAGCCCACCCGGGACACACTTAGTTTTAACAGTCCCAGAGACATGCTCCTCTGTGGCACTGTGCCTCGGACACGCAGGTAACATATTGCTTCTGGTACAAAAAGCGAAGGGCAGCTAAAGAAAGACATGATGCTGAGGAGCCACATCTTCCTTTTGTTATATTTCAGAGAAACACTATAAAACTTCACAAGGGAAATTATGTTTATGCTTCAATGCAGTGAGCAAAAGCATCCCATTTCCCTCCTCTGCTGTTCAGGCTAAATTTGGCTCTCCCTGACACTGGTGTCTTTGGAATACATCCACTGAACTTATTCTGGATTTCCACAGCAGCATCTGGGAGCAGAACATGGATCCTTATTTATTCATTAAGGCTATACGGGTTTGAGATTTGCTGTTGCAGGAGGAAAAGTCCTCAACATTTTTTATGCTCGGTTGTGGAGGATTCAGTGGTACAGCCAGGGGAACAGAGCCAATTAGCAGAGACAGGGCTGCAGCCGTCTGCGCATTGCAATCCTCCCGTGCCGCTGCTGAGAGCGCCAGCTTCCAGGAGATCCGACCAGGGTCTTTCCTGGCTGAGGAGCCTTTGACGTCGGTGCTGATGCTGAGGCAAGGGAGACACGGATGGATTAAAATAGCACAGCTATTATCAGCTTCACTCAAAATGCTGGTTCAATTTAAATTCATTTGTCAGGAGAACAAGAAAACTGACTTTTTCTTTGAGCGGCTGTTCTCTCTTCTGGCTCCAGAAGCATCTCAGTGCCAGGAACAGCAGAGTCCAAGGTCTCATGACAGAGGCACCATTTGGCTCCCGGTGATGCTCCCAAATTCTTTCCAAACAAAACCAAGTGCTGGTGGCTCAGGTTGCATGTCCCATTGGACAGCAGTGAGATACAAGACGCCAACCCTGTCCTACTGCCCCAGTTACTTTTGAGGTAAGGAACCAGCCCACACAAGGAGAAGTCCCATGGGCCCCCTATGGTGAGAAGATATTCTCTGACCTGGAGTCCCAGTTTCACCTCCCTCTTCCACTCTGTTGCAATTAAAAAACAGCCATTAACAGTACCTTCCACTTTGCAAAAAGTGTCATCTCTGAATGCAATTCTATGTGCATTTGTGCAGGCTGGGATGTTCTCAGACTGGTCTTTAGGAGCTGACACATTAGGTTTCCCTTCAGAGCACCTTTAGGTACTGGGTGCTCCAGAGCTTGAGGACAACTGGTAGAACAACTCAGTTGTACATTGGTCTAGCCCATGAGAGTAACCCCAGTGTCTCCTCCTCACCCCAGCTCTGCCCTCCTGCCTTCCTGCATTACATTACTGCAAGGAGACTATTTCCCCTGCCTTCCCTTGCCACTCAAAAAAAAACGGGACTAGCATCAGTCCAGGGAGTGTCAATACAAACAAGCTTCTGAGGAAGTGATTGAATTTTTCTCCTTTTGAAGGGAAGTCATCTCTACAGAGCCCACTGTGATCCTAGAACTGGGTTGGTTGCCTGCTCTCCCTGTATTTCGGAAAAGTCCCTCCGCTACCCAAGGCTGCCCTCAAGCAGGTGACTTGATAATGTGGCTGACATGTCCTTCTGTGCTTCCAGGTGTCTGAAGGGGCAAAAAGAAAAATCATGGGCTTCTAGGCAAGAATGGTTTGCTTCTCCCTGCCTCTGAGTTTCCCTTCAGGAGGACAGGTTGAAAACCCTCATGCCTTTTAGTTTAGAGCTTGCATCAGCAAAACTTGTTTTTGCAGCAGTTTGACTTGGAACAATAGAAAAAAAAATCCTTCCCTGCCAGCACATTTTCATTAAATATCTGCCTCCTGCTTTGGAGGCCAGAGGAAAGTGGGTACTGTGTCTAAAGTCATCTCTCCCCAGACCACGTTGCATGTGGTTCTTGCTCCAGTCCTCCCCACTTGCCCTGCCTGGCTGTTTGGCGGTGTCACCCCAGAGACACCTGCACCCCCACAGGGAGTCAGCCCTGGGCGCAGCCAGCTGAGACACCCACCCAGGTGGAAATATGGATGCCGTTTGCAGTTGCTGCATGACGGTTTGACTGTGGGCCAGCCAGCAGGGGCCTGGCAGGGCCTGGAAGGAAAATGGTGACAGAATTGCAGGGCAAGTGAAGGATCCGGGATCCAGCAGCCAACCCTGAAGCTTGAGTCACACCTTCAGCGCAGAAGAAAGCACAGGAGGTGACTTGTGGGTTTCTCAATGAGGGCAACCTGCTCCCAGGACTTGGATCTCAAACTTTGGCTCTTGTTTCAAGCCAAATCCCCAGCTCTTTGGGAAGCTTAAGTAGGAACAGAAGAAAACCTCTCCCTGGCCTCACACAGCCTGCCTCCAAGTCTGAAGTAGGACAGGATCTCCTGAGGAGCAGCAGCAAGGAAGAAGCAAGGACCCAACTCATCGTTGCGCTGCTCCCTGGCTGCTCAGGTACCACAAGGGATGGAGAATACTTCCAGATCTGAAACCAACTACCAGTCCTCAGTGTGCACGTGCCAGAGCCAGGTTCTGCAGCTGGGTTTTGGCCATCTTCCCCACCAATGGGAAGACACTTGATGCTGGTCCCACCCTCCTTGCTGGAGTGGCGTGGCTCCATCCTTGGGTACCTCAGGCCCCAGAGTGCCAGCTGCTAAATAACAGAAAAACACAGAAAGGCTGGTGCCAGTGCCCACCATCTTGCTTCCTGAACATGAAAGTACTTGTTCCCCACTATCCCCAAGCAAGGAAAATAACAAGAATATGATGACGTGACTCAGAGGCAACTGCTTGTCCTTTCAGTATGAGACACATTAATACCCTGTGCTCAGCGGCAGCTGTCTCCAGCTCACAGCATGTGGGCAGTACAGGGACTCGCTGACGGGCAGAAACCCAGCTAGGGAGCAGTAATGGGTAGAGACACTGCTGGACCTGGTTCTGAATGGGGTCCGTGTGTGGCTCGGCCAGGCACACGCCCCCCACAGCCCACCCAGGGGAGTGTCACGCATGCAGCCATCCGCTGCTGCAGCTGATGCTCAGCTCAGGATTTGGGGTGGTGGGCTCCTGTGTCCCATGTGTGAGACAAACTCTGCCTGTGGGGAAACAGGGAGAAGCATGGGCAATGGAGATGAAAAAAAATCGTAGACAACAGCCAATGTGTTCACAGTACCGCTGCTCTAATAGCTACAGGCTTCCCCAGTTGCCCCTTCTCCCTCAGCTCTGCTCTCTCCCTGCCCCAGCCCCCGGATCATAAGATATTTTCCTTTCTCCTTCCTTCCTTCCTTCCTTCCTTCCTTCCTTCCTTCCTTCCTTCCTTCCTTCCTTCCCAATGGTAATCCTTGCTGAATTCATGAAAAAAAGATGAACATGTTTCACACACAGCTGCCCATCTCTGTAGACGACTGAGGCGAGAGCAGGAGCTGCATCGCTGGGTACGCTGCGGCAGAGCCCCCGGGACCCATCCTCCCCTTCCCCGGGGATGGGGCCGCTCTGCCAACGTGCTTGGCTGGGCGTGAGAAGGGCTCGTTAGGGACAGAGGACTCCTGCAGGTCCTGGCCATGGCGCAACCAGTGCAGCCCCAGTGCACCCTTTGCTCTCTGAGGATGGATCCACCTCCTCTCCACCCTTTCAGAGCCATCCTTGGTCTCCAGTTGGAGGAGGACACTTCCAGGGCACCCACCCCAGCCCTGCAGCATGCGGGCAGCCTGTCCAGGGAAGGGGGAATTAAAATAGGGAGCCTGGGTTTTTATTTAATTTGTTAGGTGCTGCAGCTACTTCCTGGTATGGAGCTACCGAGCACAGGAAATGCCTGCCCTCCTCTAGACCCTGTCATGTAGTTTGTAGAGGATCACTGTAACCCTCCTCCGACGAAGGGCTCTCCAGGACTGTTTGCCCTCCCGGGCGGCTGGTGGAGCAGCCTGTGACTCGCTGCATCCCCAGCTCTCCCTCCGATGGTCCTCGCTGCACTTGGCAAACCTCTTGCCTGTAACATGATGGTTATCAAGGCTTTTCCTAGCTCTGCTCCCCACTGTGCTGGAGTCACCTTGTTGGATTTCAGGTGTGCTCAGGGCCTCAGATCTCAAAAAGGAGGGGATAACATATCACTTTGTCAAGGAGTGGTGATGGGCACAAGTAGAAGGCTACCAAGGAGCATTCAGCTACCAAAAAGATTAATTCAGCAGATGGCAGTGATTTTGCCCAACTCCCCATCATTGCTGACTATAGCTCTCTGTGGAGCAGAGCTGACAATGCACATTTTGGGTGGGAATAGCTGCATTTGCCCATCGTGGCACTTGATGCTATTCCTCTTGTGATGCCAGTGCCTCAATGCTCCTGAATCCTGACCCCACCACAGACCTGGTCCCTGCTGGATGCTGAAGTGTGGCCCAAAGTAGAGCTGGCATCAAGAGCAGAAGTGCACTGGCTGGACTTGTGGACTAGCCCCATCACTAACTGCAGTGACACTGTATGTTCAAGACTCTTCCCCGGACACCACCTTGTACACGAAGAAGTCTCCGCCCTGTGCTTTCTTGCCGGTCAGAGACCTTAGACTGTTCCCTTTCACTGTTCACTTGGGTAACCCAAGCGGGATTTCCCCCTTCCAGGCACAGGAAACATCATGTTGATTTGGGGGAGCTATGCTGGTGTGCTAATTGCTGCCCACATCTACCTCATGAATGCAAGCCATGGGCTGCTGGTTGCTTGTATGACAGTATATGAAAACACCCATGTGATAGCTCTTCAGCTGCCCTCTCCAAAAACCAAGGACGTCACTACTGAAAAGCACCCTTTGCTGAAGAAAAGGTCCCTGACTGCCCTTTCTGAGGAAGAGTACTTTGCCCCAGCCCACATACTAGCAGCAAAAACATTGAAACTCTTGACCAACCCATCCCATCAAATTAAACCCCAGAGATGTTGGACCAGAGCTTAAAAAGTAACCAGTGCAAAGGAAAGCAGGATCATTGCATCCCTTTGCAAAGATTTGTTCCCTATGCAGGGAAAGCCCCATGCTTCCCTCCCTCCTCAGCTTTGGAGGAATTGCTCACACAGTTTTGATTTGGTATTTCCCACCTCTCCCCCTCATTTCAAATTCTTGGGCCTGCCACACCTTCTGCACTGGAAACAAAGCCTTAAAGTAAATTAGAGGAGAAAGGGAAAAGAAAGCACACTGACCCTCCAATTAACATGGAGCACTTAAGCAGTCAGATCTTTGCATTTTAATTGTAATCACTCCAAACACAAAACACTGAAGCGACAAACCCCACAGCTAATTCTGGCTGATTAAGTCACCCCCGCATCCTTACACTTGTGTACGTTTCCTTGGCCTCTGGACACAGCCCGCTGATAAAGGCAGTGCTTTATTTTTACTCTCCTCCACCCAAATCCGTTTGCTTCACTGAATCCTATTCCAGAGCCATGTCTGATAGCCAAGCTCTTTCCCCTGGTCTGGACCATGCCCTTGCGGCTCGTGGTGCCAGGGACATCCGCAGCGCTGAAGGCAGGTAGTGGGTGGTGAGGAGCAGGTGAAAGCAATGCAAGAACCAACACAGAGTTCACAGCATCCCAGAATAGCTCAGGTGGGAAGGGAGCTCTGCAGGTATCTGACCTAACGCCCAACCAAAGCAGGACCACCTTTGAAGTTAACTTAGGTCCTCAGGTCTGTCCAGTCAAATAACGGGTATCTCCAAGTACAGAGATCCCACAGCCTACCTGGGCCTGTGTTTTGATGACTAACTGCCTTGCCCAAGGAAGCTTTTTCCTTTTATCTAATAGAATTTCCTCTGTTGCAATTCTGCCTCTCATCCTATTACTGTGAAAATTAATTAGGACCAAATTAAATCAGAAAGGAGTGCACAGACCCAAGAAGAGCTCTTAATCCTCTGTGAAAAGCAGGATGCGCAGCACAGCCTCAGCTTTGAGCACAGCAGACTCAAACCAAGTCACGGATTCACACTTCCTGGGCATTTAGCTCCAGATCAAGATGTGTGTAGCTATGTACACCAATAGAGAGAACTCTCAAGATGCAGCCTCTCCACAGCCTTACCCAAAAGGTGCTCCTCTTTCCAGTATTCAGCATAGATAGTGTGGTGGATCTTCTGAGATGGTCAGTCCGCTCTTCCCACCCCCTACACAACATCGTGCCACCAGTTACCCCTTACCACAGGGACTCTTTATCTGAACCTGGTGTGCCCTCCTTCCAGCCACAGACACCGAAGGTAAAATCAGGATGGAGATCAAAAATGATGACGTTTGTCACCACTTGAATCAACATCACTAAACAACACTATGAGTGGAAGGACATGTGACAGAGGATAGCATATATACCAGAACAGTGCAGAAGGAGATGTGGGAAGAGGAACCCAAGACTAGAGCTGCATACACTGGGTCAGACTCTTTGCATTATTATCCCTGTATCAGGTCCTACAGATGCCAGGGGATGTCATGTATCAGAGCAGGATCAAGGTGCGGACCTGCAGCTGCAAGACTGGCAATTCTTTTTGAAGGTCCTGACTGAGAAAGCTGGGACAAAAATAGAGAAGAAAAAGTACTAGGAAAACTGTGTGAGACTAGGACAGAGCCCTGTAACACGTTTATTAAAGAAGACAGTAGAGAAGCAGATAGGAGGTGTTGATCTAATGTGACATTACATAGGAAACTCCCTCTAAAGTGGAATGTGAAGGGCAGAATGACTGGGACCCCACTGCTTCATGACAAGAGGCTGTTCTGGGGTAACCATGGCCTCACTCAGGAGGATCTCATTGTTGAAGGACCCAGAGGACTGAAGGTTTGCGTGACCTCTCTGGTCCCCATTATTCCCATTGCTTCAGCACAGGAGCCAGCATGAAATGTCAAGTTGGTCTTTTGAGCTTAGAAGCAATGAGGTGCTGCGACTGTTGTACAGAGCTCACTGAAGGCTTTTCTTTGCTTATTGTTGCTTTGTAAATTAGTTCTTTTAATCAAAGTGTTCTTTACTTAAGAGCAATTCTTGGAAGCAGAAGTGTAAGTAGATGCAAGGGCCCAGCTCTCCTCTAGCACACATCCCTCTGAGGTCCGGCAGCTGTGTGCAGAGGGGCTGGTGCAGCACGGCTCACACCAATGAGCAAGGGAGAAGCAGGTTCCTGCTCATCACCACTCCATAGGACAAGAGATGCAGTGTCACCTCAGCTCTGCCGCTTCCAATCCTGCAGGTGCTCAGCTGCACTCAGGATTAGGTCTTGCATAGTCAAACATGCACTTCAAACATATCCCCCCTATAGAAGGGCTGTCTCAGACTCTTTATGTTTAGTACATTATGTTCAAGAATATCAAAGCCCAAAACCATGGACAATACTGAACTTTCATTTCCTCCTGTAAGGAGAGCTGTGGTCACACAAACACACTATTTTTTGTTAGTCAAAGTAAAGAAGCAATTCTCACAGAAGGGTGGGAGATGAAGAGTGTATGGCTTTACACTGAATCAGACATTTCATACAAAAGGCTTAATTTTTTTTAGCCCCATAGGAAGAAGAGAAATTAAGAAACTAAGCAGTCTTACAGAACTGGGGCAGGAGGAAGAACCCTGATCCCAATATAGGCTTAGCAGTTACAGTCAGGATGTGGGCAGACTCAGCTCCTGCCTTTGCCCAAAGAGGTTGGAAGCGGCAGGTCCCACATCTCTGCGGTGGGGAGAGCATACCAGACTGCTCCACCCCTCCCATTTTGATGGCTTTCCAGTGTACATGAGTAACAAATTGTTCACTGTAGCAGGAGGTAGAGGCCATGAACTGCATCCTCACAGCATGTTCTCCAGCAGCAGGTAGAGAATGGGTTTGACCTTGTGCCTAGGAAAGAATTGGGAAATGGTAGGAAGCAGTATGGATCAATACCCCCTCTGTGATTCTGTTGCCTGCCTTAAAGACTTTTTTGACTACGTATTCAGGAAAATTTCTCACCTGTGGGAATACCCTGAGATCACCCCATGCGCCATATAGAAAAATGTCCTGACCAAAGAGAAAAGCACTTGCACGCACACACCCTCCTTCCTGCCAAGTGGAGTGACGGACTCAGCAGGGTAAATCCCAAGACGCTCAGGAAAAGACCACGTTTACTGCCCGGATTTCTCACTCCACAGACGGGCCGGAGCCAGACAAGCAAGTTGTGCAGGCTTCCACCATGCACACTACAAAGTAACCGCATCCAGGAGATAACTCCCCAAGCCCTTCTGCCAAGGTCCCCCAAAAGAGCTATTTGTCTATGAAGAACTGAGGAGCAACCCAGACACTTGGCAATATTGGTCCCTCACCTCCCAATTAGGCAGAAGGACAGGACTCCCCTGCAAGCATGGCTGGGGCAAGGAAATCAGGTGTCCTTCGACAACTGCAGCGAGCCCGCTCTGTTTGCTCCAGTCTCTCTCAGTCACCTTCATTCCCTCTTGCCACATACTTACAAAAATAAATCATTTAATTAATCAGTCTTAAAAGAGAAATACCAACCCATGTAGGTAATGGATTTTAACACTTGCTGTGTTTCTAGGGACAGAAACCCAAATCAATTACTGGAGCTCACCATTCATTCATCTACATTAGCAAGCGCATTTGCCTGCGGTTCCAGGCCTGACCACCCAGGTGTAGTGCCTGCAGGAGTTGTGCGTGGCATTTCACAATGTCCACTGCTTTCACATTTTCCACCACTTCATGAACAAGAAGACAACAGATCTCAACAGTTTCAATATCAAGAAACACCCTGTGCAAACCTGAACTCTGAAGTACCAGACACCACGGAGGACATTTAACATACCTCAGGAAGTCCCTTGCACACTTCTAGGCTTCTGTAGAGAACTTCTGCCACCCCACCCCTTCTCCTAGAGCTCAGGGCCTCTTGCATCCCAGCTTTGGAGGCTGGGCTTTCATCAGATGTATTTTGGCTGTCTCAGATTTTACCTTTTTAAAGTGAGGAGTTGTCCCAGCAGTCTTGATGCCAGATGCCACGGATCTTCTGCGATGGCAGGAAGCAGCAAGAGCAAAACTGCTCCGTGAGTTGTGACAGTGGCAGTCACAGTCCAACAACACCCAAACAGAGCAGGGCTGGCAATGAGATCAATTGACAGCCCAGTAACTGTGAGACAAATATGAGGTGAAGAGACCAATCCCACCAACAGGCCAAGACTGAGCTGAGCACAGACCCACCGACAGCACAGCTCGTACCAGGACTAGGTCCCAGGTGAGGCTGTTCAGGCTAATTAAAGCCTGTTAGTGCAGACAGGGCCCTGACACAGGGTAGCAAACAGCATGACTTAGGTGTGCATCCCTTGCAGGTAGCTCGTTTGCTTTAGCGGGTTTGCCTGCTGGACCCCAGCATGCAGCTCGTTGCAGGAGGGAGCCCTGCACCTTCTGCAGCTCGTTGGGGTAGCACAGCAGCTTCAAATACCTGCCAAGGAAAGAGAGAAAAGCCCCTCTCCTTCCTTTCTCTCTTTGACTTTAAGCACAATAATGAGCAGCATGGCTTAGTCCCTGCAGCAGAAATGGGGAGAGGTAGGGCTGGGTTCACAAGAAGCTTTCGCACACAGAGACAAAAAACAGAGCAAAGACAAATCTCTATGGGCAAACTTGGTGTGCGTGTGAGTCCACCATGGTACTGGAAAATTCACAGCACATTAAACAAAACAAAGGTATTCAACCTGCTAAGGGACTCTGGGCCCTATGACCTGGTTAGCTGTCACTGGTAATGAGTTCTTCCGACCCCAATTTAAATTCTCCTTATTTCTTTTCTAAGTATAACTGATAGCTATGCATCTCCTTTTTTGTTTAATTCATACTCTTAGGAGTCCTTCTCCTCTCTCATTTTTATTTCTGCTCTGTGTTTTGCTTTTGTATAATGCATCCTGTCTTCTCCATTTGCCTTCTGGCTGAAACACTTAACCAGCTGAGGTTTCCCCCTCCTAAGATTTTCCCCTCCTCCTGGAAATCTTACAGAAGTGCTGAGGCTGCAAGCTTTGTCCCTCCCAGGAAGATGCATGGAGCAGGTAGGGTTGTTGTCCTGGGACTGTAGTGTACTCTCAGGTTAATTTGTGAAATTAACTTCAGAGTCAGCAGCTGCTGTGGCTGCTAGTACTTCAAGGGAGAAGGAAAACGCTGATGGTAACAGCTGCCTCTATGATTTATGAGCCATATAGGAACATCTAGCAAACTCCGGAGAGCTACATATGGAAGGGGATTTTCCTGTGAATAACCTTCTTTAAGAAAAGGTACTAGGCACATGTTTGAGGGGAAATTGCGAAAGACTCTCTCAGTGATGAGCAGTTTCATCTTCCTTTTGCCTGTCTACACATCAGCCCCCTCCCTGCCATAAAGAATGATGACAAAGTGGTGATCTGAAGACGCTTTCAGGGAAAGGATCCTCTTCTGTAAAACACTGTCCGCTCACCTCCAAGGTCTGTGAAGATGATGCTTTTCACTGTCCTAATAACTCGACATGACTTTGTCTAGGAACTTTGTGTAGTGGCAGGTAGGTCAGTGTGTAAATATGTAGGGTGGTGAGAAGATGGATGAAATATCCTCATCTGCTTTATCCTTCTTGACAAGCTTCTGTGGACAACCTTCTCATACGATTAGAGTGACCCAGAATGCACAACAGCTTCTGCCAATGCAGCACTCACATTGTCATAATAGGTTGTAGGTGTTTCTCCCTAAGCTGCACAGCAGATACCTTATCCTGCCTCCAAGGACAGTGCAATGCTTCCCGTCACTCCAGCTGGACAGCTCTACCAGTAAATAACATTGGCTAATCGGGATGACAGTCCTATCTCCTCTTTCTGAACCACCACTGGTGGGGGAGCAAGCTCTTCACTGCAGCAGGAATCCTTGTAAATACCCCATCAAGACCACAAATGCTGTCTGATTCTGCCATGCTCCAGTGGATAGGGTACTGCACCAGGGGAGCTGGACACCTGAACTATATGTTGCTGTTTTTCTTGTTTATACCATTCTTGGGTGCTCTGTTTCCATACCTCCTGGGGCGTTCACGTGCTCCTGTAGTGTGAATCATCATCACTGTTTCATAACATGAAGCCAGGTGGAAACTTTATCCAACAAAAATGTAAAAATGAACAGTCATGCACTTCTGTGCCATCCTTGCTTCCACTGCATAAATTACGGTTATTTCTTTGTCCAACAAAGCTGATCAGAAGCACTGTTGCGAGAGAGTCCCAGATAAGAAAGTTAAATTTGTCTGTGGGGGTGTGGGTGGTGTACACATGTATGTATGTTGCAGGTGATGGGAGCTCAGGAGATTTTGGGCAGGGTACAGAAATACACAAATATTCAGTAATCACCAGTTATTTGCCTTTTCACTTCCAAAATCTTGATTGCAACCTGAAACCTATTAACTGATTAATCAACATTTAATGGAAAATTCCTTTTATTTATCTTCTGTTAACAGGCTCCAGCAGTCACATTTATGGGAGACTGTCTCCATGACAGAAACTTACTTTTTGTTTTTAAATGCAAACACAGCCCTGGATGTATTCCCATGAATCGAAGAACATGTTGTTGTTTTTTTGAAGAAGGACTTAGAACTAGGCTCATGATTAATTCACCAAATTAAATTAAACCAGTTGGCAACTCTGATTTAAAGTTGGCTCATTTTCACCCATCTGACTTCAAAATGGCAGAACGGATTTTGCTCAAACTTCAGGAAAAAAAAAAAAAGCTTGCCTTTGGGAAAAGGAACAGAGACTAGAAATAGAAATATGAAATAGTAATAGTATTTGTGTATCCTCCTTGGTCATCCGATGTTAAGCAGAAGAACCAGCTCGCCAGCCTGTCTGCCTGCAGGTGCACGGCAGGGGAGGGATGTCTGTGTCAGACGACAATGACGTCCAAGTGCAGAACCGAGATGCCGCAGAGGTTCCTGCTCCAGCAGCAGTGCGACCGGCGCTGCTCAGCAGAGTGCTGACTTTTTGCCCCTCTTCTAAAAAGAGGCTCCAGCTGGACCTGCAGCACCTGCCTTTAAACTCAGTATTTTAACAAACTGGGCAGCAGCTCCTGTTGTGCTCTTCACAGCTCCCTGAGGAGGGTGCATCTCCGCATAGCAACTGAAAGATGAATCCAGTTGAAAATGTGCTCATCATTCACCAATAAACCCACAGAGTGAAAGAATATACAGTGTGAGGATGTGGGTGGGTGAGGATGGATCTACCCTGTGGGATCGGGTACATGGTAGATGGGCCATCTCAAAACCGTACTGCTGTGAGCTCTGTATCACGCCACTAAAATGCTGGCTTTTTCTGCACGGGGAGAGTTCTTTCCCGAGGGCTTGTACAGCAGAGATGTTAGACATGGAGCACGAAGAACACAGCCTCGTATCTGCCGTCTCTGCTGATACTGCTTCTTATTTCAATGACTTATACTTTCTAATTGGCCTTGCATGTTTACCTGACAACATCTCCTAAGAGGGCAGCGTGAGTGCTAAAGCTGAACTCTTCCATTGTCACACGAGAGCAAGTACAGGGGAAAGGGACGGGTAGACCTTTTTTCCACATAGTGGATACAGGCTGAAGTCAGACCCTTCCTTGGCACAGTATAACGAGCTTTAGGGAGCTCTTCTAAATCCTGATTTAGGACCTGACCTGTAAATACACAACACAAATGAGAGTGATATTTAACATACAGGCTATCAGAGGTGAATTTTCAGTCCTAAAACTGAGATGATTATACAAAACCAGCTTTTATAAAGCACATTTTTTAACCAGAAACTCCTCTGGAGACTATTTTTCCAGCTATAGATCTTGTTATCATAATCTGTGCCTTCATTAGTGCAAGGCCAGACTCCTGCACTGTGCTTGGTATGGTGTCAAAACTTAAGTGAACCCTTTAACCAAAGCTGGTGCAGACCCTGACATGATGCCCTGTCAGCAAGCTCTGTTGCTGAGCTGTTTGACCCCAAGCACGATAGCTTCCTGGTGGTTTGTAAGAAGCAGGTTTTATGGTTTGGGGTTTTTTTTGACCAAGCAGCCGAAGGCCTCAAACTTACCTGTTTTGGAGGTAATAGGTCCTCAGCTTCATGGAGGAGGAGCCTTCATCCCTTCAACAGATGTTTCCAGGCATGCTGAGTTACTTTTGCCTCATGCTTGCAGCAGCCTGCCCAAGCAGACCCTGCAGACACGGAAAAGCCCTGTCTTCCTACATAGCCCTTTCGGTGTAAGAAACAGAGTGACAGAGCTGGCTGTTGGAAAGGAATGTGGGCTATCTCCAGGCTGTTCGTGACTGAACAGCTCTGTTTGGGGGAAAAAGTCCATGAGTGGGATTCAAGGTTGAATCCTCTGGCTGATATTGCATTTCCCACGGGCTGGTGAGAACACATGGAACAGTTAATATTTAAACTGTTGACACAGTGCCCGATTTAGACAGCTGCTTCATCGTCACCCTCATTTGGAGAAGTGTATTGTCTGGGGGAAAGCCTCATGATCCAAACAGCGAGCACAAAATGTCTAGGCTCCCTCAAACCACGTGTTTGTGTTGCAGCTGAGTCGGCTCGGCTCCTTCTCTCCAGGCAGAGTGACTTACAAGGGCTTTTCAGCACAAGGTCTATTAGATGAGACTTCATGAGACAACTGGATGGAAAATGTTTGTTGTTCTTATTTTTTCCCTCAAAAATCTGCATTTTTTCAAAAACTGTAAAAAAAAAAAGTGAAATCACGTTGGTTCAAATGAAATGCTTTTCAGCTGCCTTGAAATAAGGTACTTTATTTCGTTTAATTTTTAGTATCCATTTTGCTCTCAATTTTTCCTTTTCTGCATTTCCCTCCTTCTGCCTTTGCCTGCCTGAAATTAGTCAATGAAAATTGTGTTGATACAGGTCAAAACATAATTTATTCTTGGACAGAAAATGCTCCAAAGAGATATAAACAAAAAATGAAACCTTTTTGACACTGAAGATTTCACATGCATTAAAGACATTAATTTGAAAATTCCAAAACAATTCTTTTTTTTAGAATCTCTGTTCTTTCTCAAATTTAAGAGGCTATATATTCACTTTAATGCATGATAGTTGGCAGAGCAATGCATTAAACTCTGCCTTGTTGCTGCCTTCCAAACCTTTGGAGGTTGATCTGAAATGGTATTTCCTGCAAACAGAGTTAGGAAGTGTACTGATACTCTTGCATGCTGTTATACAAACTGATCTTGAGGATTTCTTCTTTCCAACAGCAAGAGAATTTCCAGAATAAACCGATCTGAACATGCTATCAATGGTTTTAAAAACTTTGCATATCCCTTTGGATATCACTATTAAGCAACTTAAATGCCCAAGCCATTGAAAAGTCAGAGGAACTTGGATGCTTTAATCACTTAAGGGCTTTTGCAAATGTGGAGCTCTATCATTATTTGAATATTCAATAGGTTTTCTAGCACCTTGATATATTGATAACAATATCCCTGCTGTCATTAACAAAAAGTCCTTTCAGTATCCCATAACAGAGGTGGTCAGGTAATGTATTTAACGGGGTGTTTGTTGCTGCAAACAGTGTAGACCTACTCTATCTGGGCTTCCAGGATGTTTGGGTAAATACTGGTGCTGCTTACTAGTAATATGGGTTAATATAGCAAAATTGCTGAAATTCTAATCTAGACAAAATATTCTTCATAAAAGGACAGAGGGTAGTTATCTTCGGCAGGTGTGACCCCTGAAGATTGTCTATGGATGTGAAGCGGTTATTAGCACCTTGTCCCGAACTACGACTAGAAGAAATCATTAAAGCTTTTTCCCCTGTTGCAGTGTGAGATCTTGCCATGGAAACGCAGGGGATAATAGATTAAACAGAACAGAACAGGAAGGTAAAGTGAGATTAACAGGGCTAAAATCTCACTTTAAATTAAATGGGACAGCAAGATGTGGAGTTTTCCAGCAGCTAAACATACACAGAGTTATCGCCAATAAAATGAAGACAGGAGGAAAAAGAGCATCACAGAAGCTCTCTGGAGTGGCAGGTCAGCAGGAACTGTAACTCACCATCACAGCTTGAAAAGATTTCCATCGTGCTGCTCCCTCTGCTCTATTCTCCCACTATCTAAGCATAAACATGGCAGACACTATCCACTTGCTATTTCTCTTTTAAAACTACCAAATAATTGTCTTTTACTGTTGCTACCGGGGGGCAAAGCCTTTTTAGCTTTCATCTATGATTCTGGTGAGGCTGAGACCCTCAAGAGTTTGGACATCCAAGACTGAGGACTGGACATCTAGCTCACATGTTAGGTTTTGAAAAGCTTCAGCTTTAAGCAAATATGGAGTCAGTGGGAATAAAGTCCAAGAGGAGAGGGCAGCAATGCTCCCAGGGCCTCCCCACCGCTGCGGCTGTGCCAGGAAAGGGCAGTCTCTCAGCTCAGCAGGGCTTCGGGGCTTTTAAAGAGAAGAACTGTCCCAAAGGCTGGTGAAGAGAGTTAGAAGTTGAATTGGCATATTTGAAGAAAGCAAGGTAATGGTTTTATATTATATATAGACATCAGTGAAAAAAAATCCAAAGGCAAAAAAGAAACCTTCCTCCCCATCACCTGCCAAATACCACACAGTCGGTTTGCTGAACCAGGAGTGGCTTCGGTCGGTGTTCAAGAGGAGAACAAGGACTACATTTCACAGATTGAATGCTGAATGCAGTTCCTAGCACGAGTTTTTTTCTGACTTTTCATCCTAGAACCCACACTGTTCCCACTGGCAGTAGGTTCCAGCTGAGAAGCGGTACAGATACCGGAATGCCGAGCTGGAGCTTATCAGGCGCTGTAAATTTTCCTATTTTCCTGCTTGAGTGGTGGTGCAGACAGCACCTCTGTGCCTCAGGGATGCAAGGATGGTCCTGTCAAAGGCAAGCAGACTTCCAGCATTCCGCCAGCATCCCTGCACTACTCACTTTCTCTGTATTTTTAATCCTTAGATGTGTGTTTACAACGTAAAGCCACAGAGACGTGCAGCAGACCACGCTGTGAAGAACACAGCCTGGATGGAGCATGGACACCCAGTGCAGCTGCAGTGAGGGACTTTGGGGTGGTATCATCACTTTGCACCACAGGGAAATAGGGATTCAAATCCAGCTCCCTCCTTTTACTCGTGGTCATAGCTGACTACATGTCCCACCTCTCTAACAGCATCCCCCCGTGTCCCCACAGCCCCTCATTGAGTGATGCTGACACTCTGCAGCACCCCAGCTGCTCAACACACTCGCCCACTCTGCAACAGCTGCCCAGACAGCTTACTTGCACATCCAAAACAATTCTAGATGCCCTCAAAAGGTCAAGCCTTTTAAATTTTTAAAAAGAGGTTTGGGAGCTTAAGACTTAGCCTATTGACATGCAATACCTCAATGCTGTACTCCAAGTGCATCAGTCGTTTCTGAAAATGGTCCTGTCTAATCCACTTTTGGTTAGCATGGCAAAGTCTAGAAGTGCTCAAGTACTTTATTTGCTTGTGGAAACAGGACTCAAGAGCCTTTGAAAACGTAATCTGTGATCTTTGTTCTTCAAAGTTAGGGTAAGTTACTCACCTTATGGTGGAAAAATAAGACAGGACTTATTCTAATTTTCCCCTCTGCTCGAGGCAGCGTCATAGAGCTGGTGCATATCTCAGCTCTTGGTTCAACCCAGCAGAACACTAGGACATGCAGAAAACTTTGCTTAAGTCTTGGCAATGTCCTTTGGACACACATTTCAAATGGCGTCACTACAGTTATGTTTAAAGTTAAGGTCAAGTTTGAGTCCTCTGTATGGTAAGGTTGATTTGCTTTTCAGAGGCCAGTAACACAGATTTGGCCTAAAGACAGTGCCTTGAAAATGGAAACGTGTAAGAACATTCAAACCAGCAGAGAAAAAGTTGACTGTTTCTCCTTTAAACATTGTATTTTATAAGTGTTACTTTTGTTCTGGGTAGGGAAAAAAAAAAAAAAGCAAACCCAAAAGCCCAAGAAAGATTCCTAACCAATTAATAATTAACAGTGTTCAAGTACATTTATGTCCACATACAGCATTTGTTAAAAAAGAAATATTTTTTTGTGTCTTAAC